>PTEX01000028.1:1312529-1503308 GCA_003342815.1 Eudromia elegans | reverse complement strand
CCCGGGCGGCGGGGCAGGGGCAGGGGCACCTCCCGGGCGCGAGCCGGGCGGAGGATGCTCCGCGCTGGGCTCCGCGCAGCCCCGCGGCTGCTCCGCGCTGCCCGCCCGGCGCGGGGGGCGCAGGTGAGTTGCTGTCTCCGCACGTCAGGGAGCTGCTGCCCGGGGAGGAGGCGCGCGCGGGGCTGCGGAGCTGAGGATCCGCCCGCCCCCTCCAGCGCTGGCGGCTGCGGAGCTGCCCGCGCCCGCTGCCCTGACTCACCGCGGCCGCGCGCGGGCTCGGCCCCGCCGCTGCCCCCCTGTGCTGTGGGGAGCGGCGGGGCCCGCGGCTGGAGGCCTCTCAATAGCGGCTATTTTGTCTCAGGAGCTCTCATAGTATCTGCCAAAGCACACTCATTAACGTGGCGCCCGAAGGGGCTCATCCAAAAATTTATGAAAGCCGAGGGAAAGGCTGTCACTGGCTTTATTGCCCCTGGATCGGGCCCATGGCCATGTCCTGTCGGTCCTCGCCTTTTCCCAGCCATAACCCCCTTGTTTTAGAGCAGTTCAGCAGCTCTTAGTCACTCTCACAACATCCCAGAGAAGTTATTTTGCAGCAGAGAAAGCAGGATAGGAAGGCAGTAAGGGATTGCTTGCTCTTCCCCGCGTTGGCAAAGCCACCAGGTCACCTGCTTTACGGTGGCAGCATATCAAAGCACAAGGCAGCGCTCCGATGGCAGCTACCTAATTCCCTGCCGTTATTAGGCAGCTCTGCTTTCCCCGTGGGTTGATGTTCCACGGGAGAGCTCTTCCTTTGGGCCCCTGAGCCCTGCAGTCAGAGGCTGGAATGAAGAGCGGTGATTTTTTTTTCCAGMTCAAATATTTGAGGCCGCAGTAGCCAGACTAGCGGTGCAGTCCGTTGCACAACCCAGCGCAGAGATTCTCCAGGCAGCATGTCCGTGCTCCTGGGTCCAGCGCTTTCCCTAACGCAAAGCCCTTGCTGCTGCCAGCGGAGCAGGGATGCAGCTGATTTCGTGGCACAGCTCGGCTCCCAGATATCCTGCAAGACGAGAGCTGCATTGGGCTGCACAGGGTTAACAGCGCACGGCAATTCTGGGAGCAGCGTCTGGCTAGGGGAGGATTTCGGTGCCCACAACAGAGTACAGTAGTCTCATAAAGTAGGGTGTGTAAAAGATACTGTGTTAATAATCCCAGGGCTAAGCTCCCACTTATGAATAGAGCAGGCTCGGATTGGGAAACGCAGCCCGCTTGGCCCGAGCCTGGTATAAAAAAGGCGCTCGAGTCTCTTTGCTCCTTCGAGCTGTGATTCTGTGAGCATCAGCGAGAGCCTGGACGTGGCAGGGAGACCCACCAGGTGACCGTGGGCCCCTGTGTCACCCTGCCGGCCCATGTGTGTAGCTGCCCTGTCACTCGAGGCAGCCCTTTGCTCACTGCCTGCGTACGCCGCGAGACGCAGTCACACCATCGAGCAAGCGGTGAATCATCCTCCCAGTCTTTCTTATAGCACAGAAATTGCATTCACAGATGGGACACTGACATAATTGGAACACTCTTTTATAACATTCCAATAGATATTCTAACTGAAATGTTTCATCATTCATTTTTCGAAATAGCCAAGGATAATAATATCCTAGAACTTCTTTTCCACTATTGGCCTGATCTATTTTTTTTAACTATGATATGTGCATTCCTTTGGTTTGCACAGCAGACTTCAGGACTTAATAGGAACATGGAGATAGGAGCAATTTTTCCATTGTCCTTCCTTGCCAAACCACTCTGAGTCTGAAATTGGGGGGTAATATCTCTGACTCAACCTGACCCCAAAATTGAATAGTAGGGTGCGTGCGTGGGTGGGTGGGTGTCTCTTAAAGGATGTACCAGAATAATATTTCTCTCCTCTCTCCTTTTTTTTTTTTTTTTTCTCTATTAGCCCTCTCCACACTCCAGACCAAGTAACTAGTCACTCACAGTCTGAGCTCATTTTAAAGAGCTTGGATTAAGTCCATGTGCAAGTTTTAGTTGCCTGTTAAATTTCTCATGCCTGCCACATACACCATTAGAGCACTTAGATCTYGAGACGGTGCTGCCTGGTATTTTCTGTGGGGTTTTTTTTAGCTGCTAAATGGAAGTTTTTAATTTTAAATGCACTTTTCTCTTTTTTTTTTCTCTCTCTATCTCTTTTTTTTTTCCCCCAATAGTTTAATACAGGGATATCACCAGATCAGAAAAGCAGTGTAAATTAAGTATCATCTAATCCACTTAATGATTAGTGTAATGAACATATTTCTGAGATGTTTTCCTAAGATCTCTTCAGTTTGGAACATCATATGTTTGCTTGCATTTTCAAGGTCCTCATATGGGGAATACAGCAAGATGGTGCAAGTAGCAAATGAATTACAGTGAAGGATGGGTTTAACTTACTGCAGTAAGTTTGGACCCTGAGATATATGTTAAGCTCTTCTTCAATCGTGATTTGTATGGTGCTAGAAACTGCTCTTTCTTAGGTTTGTGTTCAGCCTCCTAGTCCCTCGTACCTGGGCAGTTCAGCATTCACATACTTGCAAAGTTTACTAAAGCGGAGCCCTGCCAAAGCCAAGCAGGGATCCAGCTATGTGGAAAAGGCCTCCTTCCATTCTGCAGTTCCCTGAAATGGCAGCGCTGCCTATTTCCAGTCCGGCTCCGTGCAGAGCCTGCTCTGAGCATACGTGGCTGCAATTTTTGTTACAGCTGCCAAGGACAGATCTTGCTTAAGATCTTGAAACACCTTTCTGGCTCATGAAAGCAGCTTTACAGAAAAATGGGAGTTAATTCTGACTCCCAGCTCTGCAACATGAGTGTTAGTAACCTGAGCAGGGTCGTGGCCACAGATGGGGGGTTGTGACCACATTGGCCTTTTGGTGGTGGTAGTAGAAGGGTCCTTGAAATGAAGGGTCCCTGCAGAAAGGAAGGGTTTTTGGTAATGAAAAAGCCTGAGATTTAGGGAAACCAGATAGTATTTCCGGTCTTTGGGCAGTGTATCCTAGCATTTCACTCCAGCCCTAATGGAAAATAAGCATTAGGAAGTGTTTGTCACATTGTTTGGGTTTTTGCTTTGATTTGTGCTGCGTGCCTTTTCTGCGTGCATGTGTTGAACTGAGGAGTCCACCGACTATTCAAGTCTAGTAGTGTTCCTGCTTTTTCTTCCTTGCTAACTATTAACGACAGACTGTGGGCAGTATTTCTAAGTTATGTAGCTATAGCGGCTATCGCTCAAMCCATTTATAATGCTTTATTTTCACTGTTGGCCAGAGTGCACATCTTGGGTCCAAATCCACTCAGCCCTTGGAGGTCTTCAGAGCTACAGCTGTGACTCGGCCCCAATTCTGCAGCTGCTCGACCCTAGGAATGGTTTTGTGCATCTCTAACATATAGACCAGATCTGTATTTTGTGGATTTGGACCTCTTCTGCTCAAAATAACCCATTGGTATGTTCTAGCACAGCATACACACTAGACAGCATTATAACTCACACCTCCACGCACTTGAAGCCTATAGAAACTGTTATTCCTATACGCTACACCCTCATGGTCTCGTGGGACCGACGTCCTTACGTGCCCTGGTGCATGTGTTGCAAAAGGGAGCAGGAGAATCTGCTCAACCGCACGCCCGCCGGGTGGCTCTGGACAGCTGGGAAGCTCCGTTGGGCGAAACAGTTGGATTCTACAAGCTGAGCTAATCCATACGTTTGTCCAACACTTCTCTCATTGCTGTCTTGTCACCCTAATTCCTCGCCAGCGTGAGAATTTATGATGGCATGAAATAGCAGTGGAACTATTTGAAATTACATGGTCATCTTGGAAAGCAAAAGGTACATTTTCCATTTGTGGAGCGTTRCTAATTCTAGGAGTAGCTAAGGATACGTTCGAAACTTAACGTTCCTAATAGATTYGCAGGCTGGTTAGGAAATAAAAGCTAAAGGCTACGGTAAAGATTCGGCAGAAATTGGGGTCATTTCCCCAGGCTCTCCCATCAGTCACCCATATCWTACTTAAAAGAGGCCTCTGTTATTGTTCATGGCTTCCCTTTTTGTGACTAGTATAAATTGTGCTATCCAATCATGCTCCATGTGTTGCTAGTTGGAGGGATGACAGCTCCCTTTAGTGCTATGCCAAAATCAGCAAGTATATTTAGTTTTTCTAATGAATTTTAAGTAGGAAGGCAAATGATAAAAGCCTAGCTCTCCAACAAACAGTAAGCATCACTTAAAAACGGATATATAAATACATCAATTCAATATCAATCTCCTATATTTTTCCTTTGACTTTAAACAGCTCRGTATGAATGGGGCAGGACAATGTCAGTACCCTGGTCGGCTGCGGTGGCCCCACTGCTGCAGCAGGTAGCCAGGAGAGGGGCCCCGTGGCCCGCGCTCCCTTTGCTGCCTGCCGACAGCCTGGAAAGCCGGGAAGCTCCTGGATGTGCTGGCGGGACACGCGGCACAAGGTTCAGGCAGCGCGCTCCAAGGAAGCTAATGTGTTATGGTGTAAATTGTGCATTAATGAGAGAAAATATTGTCTTTTTAGTCCCTGCTGAGTGAAAATGTGGCCTCGGTTGCTGCAAAATTGCTCGTTAAGGTAGGGGCTGTACATCTAGGGTAATGGCTMTCCTGTCTCTGTTTAAAATGCACTCCAGTAGTGAATGTATAGGGAGCACATAGGAATAGGATTCCTGGTATTCGCAGGTAACTCAATCTTTATTTAAATGTCGTAGTAAAAATTCCAGCAAAGCAGGCCTGCGGGATCGCCCGCCCTTTCCGAGAGTCTGTTTTCCGTGGGAACTTTCCACCCGAGTAGCAGTGTCCTAAGGCCTGATCCCGCGGGATGATCCCCTGCGCCGCAGGCAGCCCCACAGCAGCACCCTGGCCGTGCAGTGTCGCTGCTCGCCTATAGGTGCCTCTAATGCCTCCCGCAGCCCTGCGCCGAGGACACGACGAGCGACCGGAGCAGCTCGGGCCCTTCTGAAGCTCTAGGTCAAAACTGGTTGGAAAGAGCAGGAAAAGTCTATTCTTGCATCCTAAGCTGTCAAGGATAGAGGAGCAGGAGGAGAGGAGAGGTGTGTGCCGTGTCATTACTTGATGAAAGTGTAGAGATCCTGGACCAAGTGTGCTATAGTACAGACTTTGTGTGGCCTCGGACAGGTGACCTGGGGTCAGATTTGTAAAGTGTGTACCTAATGCTGTCGTGCTAACAGGCTCAGCAAGCCAGAACAGAGCTGAAGTAAACACCCAAATATTTCTTTAGTGATGCTGGACCCRCCGCCTTTGCCTCCTTGCCCTGCCGCAGACTAGGGGCACTTCTCAGACTCAGTCCTGGTGACAGCAGCCTGGGCGCTTATACAGGGCCCGTATAAACAGGTGAGCGAGGGAACAGAGTCCTCTGCCCACAGATGCTCTGAACATACAAATTTAGGATCCCTACTGATGTCACCACAGTGAGGAGCAGCCATCGGCAGGGAGAAGCCGTCGGGAGAAACAACTGGCACTTGCTGACGCTCTCGGGAAGAGGCCATCGATAGGGCCAGTGTGGYGAGGGTGGTGTGGGGCCCTGGGGAGCTGGCAGCGGGGTCGGGAAGGTGGCGAGCGCCGTGCAGGGCCCGGTCTGTGACACGGTGTTTCCAAGCAAGACTGGGTGAGAACGGAGACCTCATGGGCCGTGTCCTCTGCGCTTCCACAGGCGTCCTGCTTGGGAGAGCTTGGCTTGTGCTTGCAGGAGATGCATCCAGAACACCGGCAGCTGCCTGGAAGGAGAGGCTGGAGCACATGGCAGGGGCCGCTCGAAGGCTGGCGAGGGCAGAGCCCGGAGCTGCTGGAGACGCTGGAACGCACCTCTGTGAGGGGCCCGCTCACTGCGGCGGGAGCCCCTCAGCCCGGGGTGACGGTGGCGGCTGCGGGAGGCTCCTCTCGCCGCGGGGCCGCCGCGGCCGGTGCCGGTGCCGGTGGGGCTGGGCCGGGCTCCTCCTCCGCGGGGGCGGCCCCGGGCGGCAGGTGGCTGCTCGGGAGCAGGAAGCGGCCGCGCCGCGCTCGCCGGTCCCCCCCGCGAGCCGCCCCGCGCACCCGCTCGCCTCGCGCTTTGCTCCGCTCTCCCTCCGCCCCGCTCGCCCCCTGCCCTCGCCCCCGGCGGGCACCTCGGGCCGCAGCGCCAGCCCCGCACGAGCCGCGCGCCCCCATGAGCGCCGCGGAGCCGGCCCCGCAGGAGGGGGCACCCGGGCCCGCCTCTGGCCCCGGCCCCGGCGCCGAGCCCGGTGCCGGTGCCGGCGCGGCCCGGGCGGGCAGCCCGCAGGAGGAGTTCGACTTCTCCATCCTCTTCGACTACGACTACCTGAAGCCCATTGAAGGTTGGTGCGGGAGGCGGCGGCCCCGCTGCTGCTGCTGCGCGGCCTGCGGCGCCCGCCCGGGGCTCCGGGACCTTCCCCTCCCGGGAGCCCCGAGCGAAGCGGCGGCCCCGGAGCCGCTGTCCGAGCGCGMCCCGACCCGCCCGGGTGTCAGGGAGCTGGGGGGGACCCGCGTGGGTCCCTGCGCCGTGAGCTTAAACTGTTGGAGAGAGMGCCGGGCTGCCCGGCGCCTTCCGGAGCGGGACCGCAGGCGCCGCGGCAAGTGCGCCCGGCGCGTTAGCGTCGCCAAMGCCGTGAAGTAAAAGGCAGGTTTTTGTGAACGAGGCAAAGCTGAAGGAGACGGGACCCGGGGAAAAGGATCACCGGGGGTTTGCGTCTTAGAAACGCTCAGGGTGAAGAGGCGGCTCCCGGTTAAGAGCGTTTCCTTGGGGCGTTCGGAGATGAAGCGTTCCTGAGGGACCGGGAGCCCTCTTAGGCCTGGGTTGCGGTGGCGCTTGTAAAGCAGAGCTGGGGCTGAGTTGTCTTCTCACGTTTACTTGTTAAGTATAAAATAATGTGACAGCGTTCGGATGAGCAATTCATCAAATGTGCAAAGTTGCGCTTTCTTTTAAGGTTTAATGCAGATCAAAACGTGCTAAAATAAATCAGTGGAAGGCAGAGGTCAGTGATTTTAATGAAAAAGCGTTAAATCTCAGTGAAAGCTTCAAATGCTGCTTTTCTTCATGGCTTTATGGTACAGGCGACTGCTGTGAAGCCTTAAGTGGGAAGTCCCACAAACTATAATAGTGCGTAGGTGGGGGGTAGAAAGTTAAATCTTCCCAACCGCACCAATGCAGAGCAGTGTGCGCTTGCAGCCAAAGTAACTTCCTTCTTGAGCCTGTTTTCTCCCCATTTGAATGAGCGGGAACCGTAATTAGCAGTAATTTTGTTCGTTCCAAAGATGGAAATCATTAGGATACGAAAAGATCACAACGCTGTATACTAGCGCYGTAATCTGGGGAACGTTCTCGCCGCTTTGCAAAGACCCCGGCGCGAGGCTGTGGGCAATGCAGCGCGCATCCGTGACCTTTAATGTACAAAAGATGAAAGGGTGTTTACACGAGAGCAGAACACGCTCGGGTCTGAGAGGGCGCTTGGAGCACACGCTGAGCTCCTGGCCTTGTCTGAACCACCACGGAAAACGAGGCCTTTTCCRAGGGGGATTCAGCACGGAACCGAAACCATGGGGCAGCCCAGAACTCCGCTCCGGTCCCTCCCCTCAAAGACCTGCTGGAAGAGGCTCCGGTTTCCTCAGTCTGGGCTGCTCCACCCACCATTCACCAGCAGTCCTATAATAACAAATCCTCATAAACACGCTAAAAGCSACTCTCATTTTATTTTTTTTAAGGAAAAAAACCCTCCACGTTTCTTTCTATGGGTGAATGAGGAGGCAAGTTGATCTTTGATTAAAAGTATTTTTTAAAAGGTTCTCATTTGAGAGTATCCATTTAGGCTTGTGTTTTAAAAGTAGGGTCTGTATCACAACTTGTTGCCATGGAAATGCCAGAAATATCCTTACTGAAAGCAGYTGGCACTCGGTAGTGCTTATGTGTGCCTGAGACAACAGGAACATGGACTGCTATAAAAGCAACAGGGGAAAAAAGGGTAAATAAGAATCYTACAGTCAATATTATTAATATTAGATATTCCTCTTTAAGCCAGCCATTTCCATAAGCCAGARTGCTGTACAAAGTGCCATTTTCCATGTGTTTTTTACTTTTGACTTTGCTTGCCAGACTTTTATTAGCTATCTTCCTCTCTGCGTTTTYGAACCAGAAACATCTGCTTTTAGCAGGCTGGACTTGGAGACGGGTCCCGGGGAACAGTTGTCAGCAGCTCTGCAGGACAGGTATCTGCTGGGCTGAGTTTGGGATTGCACGTAGTCCGTGAAGACMTTCTCTATGCTTTAAAAAAATATATTTTAGATTAATTCCCTGGGAAGAAACGTGTGGAGATATTGTCAGTGGTATCCCAAATTTTATCCTATTTCAAACTCGAAAGGTATTGAATATTCTTTTTTTTCTCCTCAAAGAAGATTGACAGAAAATATTTACAGATGATGAGCTTCCCAGTCAGGTTACAACTTCTCTGGCTTCAAACCTGATATGTGGAGATTTTTTTTTTGGTCTTATTCCCCCATACAAAGCTATTAAAAGGAAGAAGGAAGAAAAAATACTAGCAGCTCTATGCTGGCAACTGGCTCAGTAACACAGGACACAGTGTTCATCCCTACAGTAAAGAAACTAACATGCACTTGTAATAGAGAATACCAKATTTCACTCAGGAAACCAACTTTCACTTTAAGCTTCCAAGCAGCTAGTGTAAATAAGAGGCTACAGAGCTTTTGAAAAATGCAAAAAAAATATCCAGACTGGCCCCTTGAAGTCACAAGAAGTTGTTTCGTTTTAACGTTTTGGGCTCTTGCCCTCGTGCAAAGCAATAACTCCAGTGAAATGACAGGAGYTGCACCGTGGCAAGGGGACGTGAGGTCAAAACCGAACTTGTCCCCTCAGCTCTGCGGGCCTGCAGGATCTAACTGTAGCTTCTCTTAGATGCTGGTTTGTATAAACCCGCAGTTGCTCCGGTGATCTATTGTGCCCTAATTTTGTGCTAGTTGGCAAGGTCGTATTTGGCGGACTGAGCAGCTTTGAAGATACCGCCTTGTTTAAAGAAGAAGGGACGGTCCCTGCGGGCGCCTCTGTGCGGGGAAGTCTCTCAAGGCCAGGGGCTGCAGTGACTTTTYCTCTCGTGGCCATTCAGAGGTGTGTGGGGAGGAAGAGGGTATTTTTGTGCATGTGGGTTTTTTTTAATCAATAGTTTTTAAAGGTCTTCCAAACTATATATATATATACATATATATATATACATACATATATATATTATTTTTTCCCATGATGGCGGGATGTGCATCTCTTCTATTTAACTCCTGTGTGCCCAGAGGGAAGCACGATGTCGCGCCAGGGCAGGTTAAGGCTGAGAAAGGCCGGGGCAGCTCCGCGATGCTCCATCCCAACGAGGGGCAGGATGGAGGGGCCAGCTGGGCATGGCCAGAGCCTCTGTGTGTTCCCTGCTCCTGCTCGCCGCTTTGGGAGCTCGCCTGGGGGAAGCCARGCCGTTCTGCTCCAAGGAGGGCCCTGGTGCTGTCTGGTGTGCGGCTCGTCCCATCTGCGTTAGCCCGTCTTGGTGAGCGATGCTGGCGTGCAGGATGAGGAGCTCGCTGCCAACGCCTGGGGCTGCCAGAGGCAGGTGCGGAGCGAGGGGGAAAGAGCTTGTTTAAACACAAGGTGTTCCAGTGCAAAGCTAAAGTAAACTCAGGTTATTCGTGGCCACAAGCAGGGTGCATCTGCAGGGCCCGCAGAGCTGCCCTCRTCCCGCAGATGTGTCCGTGTATGCCCGTCTGCCATGGCCAGCTGCACACAGGTCCTGCTGCAGCTGGGGGCAATGRGGAACCGACCCGGTCGCCCATTCCTTGATGTGCTTGCCCAGCCTGGAGAGCTTTTCTGTCATTACCGGGGCGCCGCGCGGCCCTCGAGCCCCGTGATGCTGAAAACGCTCCCCTCGCGTTTGGTTGCTCTCACTGCTCTTCCCCTGCCCCTAATGCTGTGTGCTGGGGTGGAAGCCGGAGGGGATTGCAGAGGTCTGTGCATGGGACTCTTCCTGCTGCCCATCCTGGAGCCTTCTGCGTGCCGGTTTATTTGGCTGCCCGCRGGTGCTCATGATGGCCAACAATTCCCATCACCCTTGAATGGAGTTTTCTCCAGATTATGCAAAATATTTGGAAAAAAAAAAAAAGTAGGATTTGTCCAAACTGTGGCTGCTGCTTTGTTTGTGTGTTTGTGTTCAGTCTTGATGATGAATTAGTTAATCCCTTCTGTAGCTCAGGAGGTCTTTGCCTGGGAAAAGCCACCATTTTTGAGAGGGAAACCTCAGTAAGTAGCGATGGCTTGGAACTTTTTCATATGCTCCCTGCAAAGCCATCAGTGGAAGATTTCGTTTTCACATGAAGAAGAATTTAAACCTGAAAACGAACAGAAAAACCCTGAAAAAAATGAATGAAATCACCATCTTTCTATGCGTAAAAGTTTCACTACAACCACTCATTACTTTTGCCAAAAGTAGAGTCAGCTCCGACCAGGCTTTATGTGTAATGTTATTTGTTCATGAGAAATGCTATCTCATGTAGCGTAGGAGTTGGAGAAAATGCTGGAAAAGCTATTTGAATATTTAAAAGAAACACTCTCTGCCTCTGACACATACTGATCTTTGCCCGAGAGTGAACAGACAGTGCAAAATAACCTCAGACCGTGGAGCTGCTTCAAACATTTTCCACCAAAAGCATTGAAATCTTAGAGAATGTGTAAAATCTGYATTTTGGATGTTTTTGCATAACGACAAGGACTGTTCAGCCCCCAGCTAGGGAGCCTGGGGCAGCAGATAGGCTGTTCTGTGAGACCGTCCTAGACCGTTTTGGGGGACCCCAGCCCTGCCACCGCCAGCATTAGGAACCTCGTGGGGTGGTGGGACGAGATGAGGACTTGGCTCAGGAATTGCTGGAAATGGAGGGGTGAAGATGGGCAGTGCTGGACTGAGTGCTGACCGGTTATTCTGAGCGTTCAATCCCTCCTTGGCCGTGGCGTTGCTTGAGCTGGAGTTGGAAAGTGGTTGCCTGTGAGCTTAGGGCTGATCCTTTCTATCTCCTCCTTTTCTAACAAATATTTGCCATTGTATTTTCTGATCATCTGGTGCTTCCTCATTGAATCCTGTTACCAGCACTTGTTGACGTGATATGGAGCCAAACRAATTGTCACACAGACTTTTTGTTTCTTTTTGGCTGGAGTTTGCTGTATAAGTGAGGGAGTTTTTTTCTTCTGTTTTTGTTTCTTTTCCCTTCACCAAAACCTGCTTCCCAGCCTTTCATTCTTACATGGCCTTGTTTGGAACCGGTTTAGTGCTGTGACGGTCTCAGCCCGGCTGCTTGTTGACAAAAGCTGACCAAAATCACAGCGGCCGTGTCGGTGCTAGCAGTATCTTTGGCAGAATCAGCACAGAGGCCAGCGATTGAACGGGCAGAGAAGCCCAAGTGTCTTCCCACGCTTGCAGGTGACCCCTCTAGGCCAGGGCTCGGGTGGCAGGGGATGGACAGGGCACTGTGGAGAAGTCTGCACTGCTGTGGTCCGCGCCGCATCTGCTCCGAGCACTTGAGCTTCCCTGGCTGTTAACCCAGTACTTTTCATGAGCATCAATTGCAGTTACAAATAATTAAGTGACTCTAATATTTACCTCTTGCCAGATCACATCTAGTTTATAAATATGCATTTTTTTTAATCCATGATTGCTCAGCTTCTGTAGTAATATTTATAGTCTTAAAGAGACCCTTCTTTTTCCAGAAGAACCGACTCCACATAAAACCAACAGCCCACCCTCTGGAGTTACATACGCTCATGATGTCTTGGACTGTGGCCTCAAGCCATGCCCCCTGGCTTTTTCTAGCCTTTCTGCAGATCCCATGGGCAGATATGGACAGCCAGATAGCATAGGGACAACACCTACGCACCCTGCAAACGCTGCAGGGGCATCTGCTCCRAGCCCTAGGATTGAAATTACTCCATATCATGAACTGATTCATTCAGGGGGTCCCTTCCGCGGCAGAGACACAGATCTTTTGGTAGAACATCAGTCCAACTCAGCTACCACTAGCCCCAGGGTAACCTTGCCTGTCCCTGGCTTTGAGGGCTACAGAGAACCACTGTGTCTGAGCCCAGCTAGTAGCGGCTCATCTGCAAGTTTCATTTCAGAGACAAATTTCTCTCCTTACACATCACCATGTGTTTCACCAAATAATGGTCCTAGTGATGACCTTTGTCCACAGTTTCAAAACATCCATACTCATTATTCTCCTAGAACCTCTCCAATAATGTCACCACGAACAAGCATCACGGAGGAAACCTGCTTGGGACATCATTCACCATCACCCCGTCCCAACTCAAGGTCTTCATCACCAGGTGCAAAACGGAGGTACTCTTGCACTGAGCTCTACAATACTCAGCTGCCTTCCACTTCTCCACGACAGTCAAGGACCCCCTCTCCCCAATCCTCTCCTCGCCTCCCTTTGAGAGAAGACAGCTCTTCAGTTACTTACACGCAGTTGCCCAGCGCTCCTATTTCCATGGATGCTATGAACAGCCTTCCTACGGATCCTTCTTGTGGTGTTCCCACAAAAATTTGGAAAACCAACCCCGATCCTTCCTCGATGCCTTCCCACAAAAACAGCATTCCGTGTCACGTCTTTCAGACTGTTGACTTCCATGGGCCTTGTGAGCAGGAGGACCGGAGAAACTCAGCCCCGGAATCGATTTTGTTGGTACCTCCATCTTGGACAAAGCAACTGATGCCTGCAATACCTCTCTGCAGGTATGTAACACTTCTCCTGCTGTGTTATCTCATGAGGGCCTCTGTCATCTCTGGTGACTCCTAGGAAGTGTTYCCTAGGCAGATCTTCCTGCAGAACAGAGCTAAGTGTTCAGGGATGGCAGCGGTCGTGCCATGGTGCACTGTGAACCCAATACGTTATGATCCTGAAATAAATTTGGGGTTGGAAGAAACGTCATGAAAGGTGTTCGTTGATACCACAATATATAACAAATTCACCTCAGTYTGCCAAACTGTTTGTCTAAATTCCAGACAGCCTTTGAGAAGGGTCAGGCCCTCACACTCTGTCCCAATGCTTTTAAACAAAGTGGTTTGATTGCTCTTCTAACTTCACTGAATATATTGCTGAGAAATTTCCTTCCAGCGTGGAAATGCTGTAAATATTTCCCGATTCAAAATAGAGCACGCTGCTCCAAGTCAAACTGAATATTCATTCAACCCCTAGTGATTTACTGTTGGTTGTTAATTTGTTAATTGTCATTTAACCAAAATCTGAGTCCCTCGCTCTGCTCCCTCCATTGTCTGACGCTGGCGACGCCCGCAGCGCAGCGTGCAGGTTTGGACCCCGCTCGGCTCCCATCTGCCAGGACAGTGGTTTCCAGGCTTGTGACTCCACTTCCAGTTGCAACTGGAACCCTGTCAGCCCTCTCGTCAGCAAGGTTTTCCCCACGCTGAGGTTATGGCGCACTGCTCCAGAGCTCGTTCACACAGACTGCGAGCAAAGAGCAGGGGCCGCGACTTGCCACGGTTCGTTAGGGCAGCCTGGGCGGCAGTTTAGGCTAACAGCGTAATGACTGGTTAAAATCTGGTGCAGGGTCTGCTTGTGCTTTTTAATGTGTTCATTTCATGCCGTAAACTCTTGTGCATTTTGAGAGCAGGAAAACTAAGGTAAGAATATATAGCGTTTTATTCTTGTGCATCTTGTTATTTATAGAAATCATAAAATTTGTTTTAATAGTCTTTTTGAAGAAAGTATTAATTTATGCAACTGGTAGGTGACTGGAGATAATATTTCACAGTATAAGGCAGCTCTGATTAAAGTTTAAGATAAGCAGCAAAAGTTAAATAAAAGAGAAGGGACTCAGAAATAACCTAYAGACATATCTGTTGAAGGTCAGGGGGTTCCCTAGCTTCTGTGAGGAAAGAGGCCCTAAGAAAACATCCTGTCCATGCTGAATTTCAGCAACGTGTGCAATCAAGGGTGATTAGGACAGCATGTGCTCGTTGATGTTAATAGGGAGCTCCTGGCCCTCCTGGTGARAGCAGCTGCAGGGGGTTTTTGGAGGAAGAGCAGAGCAGGGCTGTGAGACCCGCGGTACGAGCCGTGCTCATCGCTCTGTGCTCTCGCCCTGCCAGCTTGCCCGTGCAGTCGCTGCCGCCGCTCGAGTGGCCGCTGTCCAGCCAGTCGGGCTCCTACGAGCTGCGCATCGAGGTGCAGCCCAAGCCCCACCACCGCGCGCACTACGAGACCGAGGGGAGTCGCGGCGCGGTCAAGGCACCCACCGGAGGCCATCCCGTCGTCCAGGTAAGGCCCTGGGGAATGCCGGGGGTRTGTTTGGATTTCCCGAATGTCACTTGAGGAAGGACGCGAGTACCTGGGCATGTTTGTGAATGGGCATAAATATCTCTAGCCGAACGGTGGTGGATTTCAGGAAGTTTGGCTTGGAGGAGTTTGTGAGAGTTGAGAAATGCTGCCAAAATATTTGCCATCATGTCTGTGCTAGATTTTAAACCCTGTGAGTGACCCCTGTCATGAGCTGTCCAGCTGCGGTGAGCTCCAGCTGCATCCATTTTCTCCTGGAAACAGCCCTCTGTGTCGCTCGGTGGTTGTCCTGAGGCTGAAAATGTGCGAGTGTCAAGTCCTGCCTTCCAGTTCAGCTCTTGCACAGCGTCCTGTCCAAACTGGGCTTTAAAATAAAGAGCGGGTTGTGTTAGAGGTTGCTCTCCTGGATAGTAACAGAACTGCCGTTTTTAAGCCTGTTTAAGTTTAGGTCAGGGCATTTCACCCGTGCAGAACTGGGCACTCGGCACGTTCCTYCTGGCTGGCATTCAACTTGTTGATACGGGGTCCTCCCTTGCACATGGTTCTGCTCATCATCTGTGGCTWCATGGCCTTCTTCCCTTCTGGTGTCTGGGTGTATGACACCAATAGGAAATCTCTGCAAAGGCTGTCGTTGTGGTATGGTAAGGACAGAGAAGGGCGACCTAATTACGTAGCAGCGAGGAGAATTTCAGCAAATTCTTTGGTGGCCTCTCTAGCTCTGTAAATGCACAGGGACGTGTTTACTGGCCCTGTAACCCCAGGGAGAAAGGATGAGCGAGTCCTRGAAGGAGATAAATCATGAATGGGGTTGAGGCCGCTGCAGAAACAACTGCGAGGGGTGAAGAGGCTGCAAATGGGCAGCGATGGAGGTAACCAAATTTGGCCACCTTCACTGTGGCAAGTTTTGTGTAAAATAATGCTTGTGTAGCTGAACTGTGGTCATTTGGGGCYGCAGCGCTCTTTTCACTCATTTCCTCCTGTTTTCAGCTAGTACCATTCAGGAAGTCAAGCCACACTTCTGGCTGGGGTTGCAAGGTGCTATTGTGATATTGTTCGTAATAAACTGCAGCGACTGTCCCCATCAACCACAGCTTTCGTTTGCTAAATTCCCTCTTATTAAGTGAAATTAGGGCATGTCCTGTGTGTGCTGTTGTCACAATCATGACTTGCTATGGCAAGGCTGAGCCAGGAAAACATTTCAGCCTGTGATTAATTTTGAGCATGTGATCAATACCACTAATTTCACTGATTGATTAGTGCTTAATGTCAAACATATGTTAAATGTTCCCCTGCAAGCTCAGCCCCTTTTAAAATCATACCATAAATAGCTAAATCAATGAGTGTGTTTACTTTGGAAGGGCTGGACTCGTGTGTATGGATTGGGTATTGGAGTAAAGGGCGCAGGATAATAATCAATAGTGGTCACATTTGCCATATAATATATATCATATTTGATATATAATGCATGCAGTCTTTATAGTTAATGAATCTGACAGACAAGTAACCCACTGTGGTGTATTGCAGCCACGTGGATGCTACGTGGTTAGTCAGTCCTTACTGGTTCCTCTGGGTGCTTACAAGCTTGTATCACTTACCTTCCCAAGATATTCCCATCAACAGGATGTTTATTGCAATAAAAGAGTTTCTTGTGACATGGGGAAATAAAAGTGCTTTATTTCCTTCCTGTAATCAATATCAATCAGAGAGGGATTTRTATTTTCAGTTGGAGACAGGAATTGGTATTCCTAGTTTTATCATAATTTGCAGGCAGACTTAGGGATTCTGAACTGTAAATTCAAAGATCCCGATTAAAGGCTCCCAAGCAGATGTGCCTCTGCACAGCTGTGCCTGCCTGTGGGGAAAATATGGACAGTTTCTTTATGGAGGTTTGTAATAAACATGGAAGTATTCATTGGATTTGTGTTCCCTTTAACATAATAAGGTTCATATGGGTATAATGCAGTGAGATAGTTGCACCTGTGTGGTTTATGACTTCTGAAACTTGTGAAGGCCAGTAAAATCTAAAATCTCAAGTTTTCATGTCATAAAAATTATTTGGCTCCAAGTTTTCTCTTTCTTTTTTTTTTTTACTCTCTTCCTTTAGTGAATTTCAACTTGTAGAAAAACAGAAAAAATGGAGCAGGCAAACATCCATTTCCCCATAGTAGATGCTATGTTGAGGAAAGCGTGCAGGAGTTAAAGGCAGCTGGTTGCAATGGAATGAAAAGAGTTTTCAACAAGATCTATCGCCTCCTRTTCCCCAGGAGGGAATGGTTGCACAGCTGGGGGTGACGGGGCTGTAGCTCTCCCACAGGCCATGAACCTTCACTAGRGGCTCATAGTGCCTTGGAAGTGATGGAGACTGGAAACCACCATCCTTGGAGATTTTTGGAGTGCTAGAGCCCCCTTGAATTCGGTACTTTCTCTTAATCCTTGCACTTAAATGCTGAGAAGCCAAACTCATCCGGAGAGGGYGGAATCCCATCAAAGCAGTGTGATTTATGCTACAGTTCTTTCATGAAAAAATGTCTCTTTCATGTTCTTAAGTTTTACAACTATTTTTGATAGAATGCAAATTCGCTGTTTTGATTAATTTCTCTAAAATATCTTAAATTTTTCTAATAGCTTCTCTTTAAATGMATCCTCCAAGTGACTCATTAGCAAGCTGAACCTTCTGCAGGAGAAAATGTTAGATAGCTTTTTGCAGTGCCACGTTGACCTGCAGTATTTATTTTTTGAAAACTGTGTTTTGCATGCAAGTTTCTTCTTTTGGGTGCTCTCATATCCTCTAGGCCTTATCTTGTGGTTTATCTTTCTGATGCTGCTTCCGCTTCTTCACGTGTCTAGCCCCGAGAGCTTGCGCACAGGACTCTGCAGCCCTTCTGCACCCAACGCGTGTCACTAGGGGACTGCCATTAAACCAAAACCTCTGAGTTTTGAGAGGACATTTACTACTTTCTCATCCCAGGCAGAAGGAAGAAAGAAGCCCAGGAAATGTTCCCACCATTCACCTAGAGCTGAACAGAGAAACGTAGGCTCCCAGTTTACGTGTTCTGAATCACTCTTGGGAGGAAACTGCTGCTTGCTGTTAACCATGGAGAAGCTGGGCTTCTATTTTAGGGACCTAGCTTGAATGCCAATATTTAGACAGTGTGAGTATCCCCTAGATGTTAAGTCACCGAAAGCAGCAAGGAAATCCGGTGTAGCAAGGACAAAGCTGAATTTACTTACACCTACTGCTTTGCAGGTCCACCCAATGCCTGAGACCATAGAGGAGGGGTAGGCATGATTTTTTTTTTCCCTCCTTTTCAACTCTTTATCTGTGCTACAGCTGCCTCAGTCAAAGCCTGGAAGAGTCAGTGCCCTGTGAAGTGCAGAGACTGCTCCTGCATCAAGCGTTTGTGGATAAAGCACGGATTGAGATGGCAATTCACAAGCAAAGCTAGAGCAATCCAGGCTCTCCCAGCAGCAGACTCCCTTTTCCAAGGAGTAAAACTCTCTCTTCTGCATGTTTTTAGGAAACATCTGCTAGGAAGGCCATGGGTATATTTGAATTCTGCTTTGGGACAGTGGAGAGAGGCTAGAGGATCCTTTGAGATCTCTCCTGGCACTGTTTTCAATCATCTTTCTAAGAACTCCCACCACTCAGCGGATATTCACCTTTTGGGGTTCTGGCATTGCTCACTCCCCCACAGCCTYGTTCCCCTTGACACGTGGCAGTGTTTGAGTGAGGCTGGATGTTGGCGTGGGTGTCTTTTTCTCATGCTGCCCACAGGAAAGTGTTGAAATAAGACTTCTCTCTGTTACCTCCCCAAAGGGAGGAGAGACAGAGGATCCTAAACAGCGATTTTAATTTCTTCAGCAAGGTTTCTTCTATCTTTGAACTGTTTAAGACAGTGCTGAGAAGGAAAGGCCTTCTCCATAGAAAGGCAGGGTTCGGAGGAGCTCCACTTAAGGTCAAGCAGAGTCTGTGGTCACCTAAAACCCATATAAATATAATTTTGAAGACTCCCTTTAAATGTAGTGGTTCTGGGTTTGTGCTCTGCGTGAAGCCATTTTTTTTCCAAAGCACTCCAACATGTGGGAATGATGTGTCACACAATAGTGTGACAGTTCAGGGAGTTGGTGAGCAGAGCCCTTGTCCTTCCTGGAAGCAAGTGGGAGTGAAAGGAAATGCTTTTAAAGAGGGTGGGCTGGTCACATGTTCTCGATAATTGGATCTGTACTTGCTTCATTAGAAATGTGTTGCAGTTACACATGTGTCTAATTGACACAGACCCATTTCATGTGAGTTTTCCCATGTTTTGAAGTCCTTAGGGCTTCTTGRGGAGGAAGGTGCTCAGTAAATGTAGGATTTCCTGCTAGATTCAACCAATCTAACTGGGAGCAGTGACACAGGGCATCAAGGTCAGTCGTGCATCTGCCATGGACTATAAAGAGTAGAGGTATATTATGTTGTTAAGATTTTGTTGATGAGAATTCAGCCAAGGCTTGGGTTAAAAGAGTACGTACAGGATTCCTGATTTTCACTTCTTGTTACTGCTCCCCGTCCCCATCTGTGTTTTTCCCATGCATGTGTTTTGGATTTGCTCTGCGCGCTCCTCAAGGAAGCTGTTGTTCTGCACAGCCCTTCAGCTCAGCAACTTGTAGTAATTTGCTCGAAGGAACATGCCCAACTCTGGCGTGTTGCTCTTCACTGTTGTCTCAGCAAATCTCTCYCCTGATGTACTGCTCTGATAATGTATCTTTATGAAAGGCTCAKATACCTTAGCATGAAAAGCAGCACACAAGTAACCGGTGACTTATTGACATCTCTTGCTTTTCTCACATTCAGTGTGCCAACTCCACTTTTCATTGGAGACTTTATTTTTGTTTTCTGTATTCCTCACCATCAGGTAACCTATCAGGTCAGTGCAATACAAGGTGGTTTCTGAAGCAGGTGAGGACAGGAGCCATGTGGGTCCCCAGTTCCCAAAGGCTCTGCTCCTGCTACAGGGCTGCGCAGAGGCCACCAGTGAAGTCACAAGGTGCCCTGCATCCGCGGCCACCCCATTCCCAAGAGGCAGGAGCTGCGTGGGAGCCACTCAGCCAGGCAGTCCCGGGAAGGAGAATGCCATGGGGGACGCTGGTTGAGGGCAGGAGGGACCTGTTCCCTTTGAGCTGGAGCGCCAGGGCTCCTCCTTCCCCCCATTTCCCCTCACGGCAGAAGGATGTGAAATAGTGGGTGGACCCTGCCCAGTGTCCCCAAACCCCCCACGAGTGTTACTTAGCAAAAGCCCTGATGACACAGGGCTGCAGTGGGTAAGCGAGGCAGCAGGAGCTGTTGTTGGGTTCCCATGGGAGAGGATTTGGAGTGGTGGCTTGCAAAGGGGCTCCRCAGACCTCCTCCTCACTGTGGTTCGTTCATGCAAGAAAACCCCCTGGAAAGGGRCTCCTTCCATTCCACTCCTCTTGGSAGTGCTCCACTTGGGAGACACTACTCGAGGCTTGTCTGCGTGGGGCAGCCAGYGTGCAGGAGCTGATGCCTCCTAGCCCTGCACACGGACACTCCCAGCATGGCCATGGTGCCTGCAACGCTCTTCCCATTCGTGTTAGAACATGAGAAGTTCATGCACAGTGTCCTGTAAACTCACTTTGGAGCGCTCTAGTCACCCCTTCTCTGGACAGTTAAGCCCCTAGTTCCTCCCTGCCTCTCAAGACCGATGTCTGTTTAATCGCAGCTCTGCCTTGCTYCAACTTGCACCTGGGTCTCCTGCGTCCTGGGGGAGCCTTTTGCTCCGCAGGCTGATAGCTCGTCAGGGYAAAAGGGACTGTGCTCCTCCTGCCTGGCTCTCGGTGAGAATTTTCTAGGGTTTCTCTACTTCATCCTGAAACAACTGTTGAAACCTTGACACTTCCAACAGGCCTGAGTTATTTGCTCTCTGAGTATGACTCCTGTTGCTGATTTCAGCAGGAGGATGAAACTGGGGAGGAGAGAGGCTCCTGGGGCTTTTTTTTTTCCTGCTCCAAAAACGCTTTTTGGCCGTGATTCTTTCCCAAATCTGATGTTCAGTCAAGCAGCCTGCGGCTGAGCAGAAGGCTGCCCTGGTGTGGCTGGATGCAGCCTCTCTCCTGCAGATGGATGCAGCCTCTCTCCTGCAGGCAGACGCAGCTCGGAGCCCGGCTGCAGAGCCGTGACTTGCATCGAGGTTTGGGTCGTTCATTTGTCACCATGGGCTGAACTGAGTCGCTCCATGATGTTCTTGCTCTTACTTGTGCCCAGCCCCCCCCCTTCTCGAGCTGTGTGCCCTGTCTTGGTCATGCAGTGGTGTCGGGGCTCTCCAGCAGCGAGCAGTTGAGTCAGGTGCTCAGTGCTGCACCTGAGGTGCCACTGCTCCTTCCATCCCACRGGAAGAGTGAAATGGCTGATGTGGAGGAAGTGGCAGATTTGGGCAATAAGGTGGTATTTCCACTTGCCCTTCTCTACTCCAGCTTCTTGGGCTGGGAGCTCTTCCAACCGTGCTGCTGGTGGCYGACAAGGGAGTGACCTGCCGGCTCTGTTCTGTTGATACCTTGCACCCTCTTATCTACTTGTGGCAGAAGCAACTTTGTCTCGTCAAGAGACGTGTAAAACTTATCTTGAGCGTGTGGTCAGGTCAGGGACAAAACCTGCTTCGGCCCTCCGTTGCCTTCTGCTGAGAGTTGCCTCCCATGGCCTCGACCTCCGTTTTAGCCCAGTTTGCAAAGAGAAAGCGCAGTTAGACGCTAGGAGTCTGGTTGTCATTTACTGTAAGGAGCAGCAGAGCCACTGAGACTCGGTCTTTGGAGTTTCGACAAAATTGTCACCGAAATAAGAACCATGCAAAACTGAGTATAATAAAAGCGCATCATTTAGCAGAATCAGATGTTCAAAGGATTATCTCCTGAGGCCTTTCTAGACTGCCGCAGTAAGGAGCAAGAACGCTGGGGCAGAGCTTTCCTTCTGGTTTGCGTTCCCTTGCTATGTCCCAAGAACATTGAATTGAACAAAAACATGTGACAAGTTTCAGCTTTATTGCTCAATGGCAGCCCCTGACTGAGGCCGGCGGGCGCGCCGCTACATGATACGGTGTCTGGATGAGGTCTTTGTGCTAATTACTGACAGCCAGTGATACGCCAGTCTGCTGAGACGAGGCAGCGAGTGTTTTCCTCTTGGTCAACACGTTGTTGAGGAGAGACTTGAAAAAATCCTTGGAATTGTTGCACTCGGACTGCATCAGTGATGGGAATTAATGACCTGACCCAAAACGCAGAGTTCCTGCACAAAAAGCCCTGACCATGTGTAGAAAAAGCCCTGTGATCACACCTTCATCCYGTGGGCTCCGTATTCTCCCAAAACCTTGCTGGCGTGGAAAAGGGCCTGGGGGCCCATGGGGAGCCGGAGCAGAGGRGTCATTTGTGGTGYCAAGCRATAGGTGCCCCCGCTTCGGTTCTGGTCCTGGGAGAAGGGGGACGCGGGTGTCCCTGCCCGCCGGCTCCCGGGCGAGCCGGAGCGCGCCCTTATCTCCGCGCGTGCAGCAGGAAAAGGGAAGCGGCGGGAGGAAGCGATTTCTCACGCAGCTTTGTCCTCGCTTCTAGCGAGGCGCTGCCGGCGGCGGGCTCCGCTTTCCCCCCTCTCGCTGCCGGGCGCTGCCCGTCTCTGCGGATCGGCGCGGCCGCGTTCCCAGGCTGACCACCCGCGCGCACGGCCCCGTCGGAGCGAGGCCGGGGAGGGAGCGGCTCGCAGGCGGCCGGCGCCGCGCTCGGCCTCGCGTTACGGGGAGCCGAGCAAGCAGGAGAGCTGACGAGGTTCAAGCAAATAAAGTCACCGAGGCTGGCGAATTCATTCCCCACTTTTATGCTTTCCTCCTGGCAGTAGCTGGCGTTGTCTAGACAGGAAGATCAGCAATCAGCTCTAAAGATGCAGTTTATACCTCCCAGGGGACAAAGTCCTAAACGCCTGACAAGGAAAGCTCTGCTGGGATGAATGGGAAACAAATTATTCCCTCCTCCTCTTGGAGGCAACCAGCCTCCGTATTGCTGAGGGTGAAGTTTTCCCCGTGGCTCTTCAAAGGTGTCCCTGGGATTTGCAGGTGCTCTGGCTTTAGTCTTGCAGAGTCCCTCGCCATTAGCACAGGGACCAGGTCTCTTGCTTTGCTGAGTGCAGTGTCCAAGCTAGAAACCCTAAGGAAAACGTAGCTGTGAAATAGGGCTTTTAAAAAGGCAAATGCAGCAGCTTGTGACGCTAGTAGGAGCCAAGGGGAAGCAGATGGAGCATGCTGGTGACACTTGAACCTAGCCACCAGGAATGCTCCTACCTCAAGGTAATAATATTATTCTATGTAAGATACAGGGATATTGACACTTGAGTAAATKTGTCCAAGGTCCAAAGGTCTGTGTTTCAAAGCTGTCCCTGGTTCCTTTTCTGCATGTGTAACATTGCATCTGTAGATGACTACCTGCAAAATCCATAAAAAAATTGCCTCTCTTGCTGCTTSCATTGCCAGTTGTTTAACAGCATAACTTAGCAATGTTGCAAGCGTCCCTTTTGCAAAGGGATTTGCTCTTTACACAGCGCAGTAAAGATGATCCTGTGTTTTTAAATCCCCACAGCCGGAGGCTATGCAGACTGTGCAGATGCAGCAGTTTGGTTCATTTGAATACCAGGACAGGGACTGAATTTCAGACTCCCTCTTTAAGTGCTCATGTATTTGGAGCCGAGGTCTCCATTTGTAAGAMCACCAGAGATTTAAAATAGTTCCAGAAAAGCTGTGCTCTTTCGTGTGCCCGATGTGTGGTCCCAACTGCCATAGAGCCACAGTAGCCACGTGTTTAGGTGCAAGACGAGGCGCCTGGTAGGCAGCACTAGTGGCACATTTGCTCTTAKTTTGTGTGTGGAGAGTTTTATACATACGCTGGTCTGTGCAATATTTGCCTTTAACCCCTTCTCCCGCGTGTAACTGCTGCTGATCGATGGAGTGCAGAATGAATGAATTTTGTTTTTGCAGAGGTAAACCGACGATTTTAATCTCGCCACAAATTTCCATTTTGTTTAGAAACCCAATCGTAGCAGCAGACCAAACAAGAAAAGCCTCCTTGTTTTCTGAATGATGTTATTTGTTTATCTGCCAAAGTGCTTTGCATTTCCTCAGGTCACAGACCAGCCCATGTCTGGCTATGGTAATATTGTAAGAGTAGTGCAAAGGCAAAGTTTTAAGAAAAATCTTTTGACTGAAAGAAATAGGATCTTAAAATCCCAAAATAGAGTATGGAAAGGTACACATCATGTCTGGCTTCTCTTTCCCYGTGTGGCAAATGTGACTCAAAGGAGTTGGGTTCTTTCCAGCGTGGTCTGTATACAGTTTGGGGGAGCCTTATTGTGAATAGCTCACCTTATAATGCACACAAATATTTCCTTCCAGGGCTCTCTATTCATAAATCTTTCCTGATTCTCTCTCTCTTAAAACTGAAATCCAGAGGCCTTTTTTTTGCCCACTGAAAGAAGAGTGAAAAAGGCAGAGAACACCCATGTCCTGGTCTTGTCTCTAGTGAAGCTCCCGTGTAGCCTGAATAAATACTGTGGATTAAATGACCTGACCAGAGCCGTGCAGTAGATTCGTGGTGGAGCAGGGTTAGGATGCTGCTTGCACTGGCCTGGAGCAGTCCTGCAGGCCTTGATTTTGTGCTCCCAAGTTGGCCTCATGTGTCCTTATAATGAGAAAGGTTCTTGGAAATGCTTATGGTGAATCATCACCTATATTAGTCCTTTAAATGCAAAATGTAAACAATTGATTAAAGATAAGGATGGACTCTTTAAGCCTYTATACCTAACTCTTACATATATATCTTACTATTCTATTTGTATTTATAACATTATTTTGGTTTTCTATTGGTGTCATCCTATGATGCCCTAAATTACCAAGTAATTTTCTCACTTGCGTGTGCTGATCAAACACAAGATTTAAAATCAGGTCCTTTGAAGCACCAGATGCTCCTATACTGCATGTTTTATACCCCCTAGTCCAGCAGGTGGTATAAATATCGCTGTATGAGCAGGCAGCCAATTCCTTTCTCCTTTAAATATGCATATGTTTGTACAGACACACGCCCACAGACATAGATATTATTAGAAGACCATGAATAGTTTTACCTTGGGAACTCATTCTATACATGAGCAAAACCGCTACTGCAAATTACTTTTAAAGGTGGCCAGGGCTAAAAGCTGAGCGCGTTGCTGGCTCTGGTACAGCTGCTACCGACTATGTGCTCACCAGGGGCGGATTTGCTTTCACAATTTATTATCTGGTTTGCTCCGTTCCAGTCTCCCCCCTGTGATTGGGGGATTTTGCCTTGCCAGGGCAGAAGGGCTGCTGCTTTGCTGTGATAACTGTCCTGGGGTGAAGGATCCTCTCCATCCCTTAGCTGTGTCCGTGCAGATTTATTTCTGCCAGGCTTGAGGGTAAACAGCTCTGTGGTGAAGGGTGCTCCCCTCTCCTCCCTTTCCCCTTTAAAGGCAGCATGGCCCTTTGTCACGCGCTGGGTTTTCACTGAAGGCCGGGAAATCTTGGATGCTGGAAGCACCATGAACTTTGGCACRGCTCTCCGAGGAAGCGGGCTTAGTGGGCTGCCCCGCGTGAGCAATGGGTGATCCCTAGGTTCATTCTGTTCCTGACARGCCTCTCTGTCACCCTGAGTCTTCTGGCTTTCAGCCTCACTCCTTATGTTTCTAGGTTTCCTTGTGGCCACCACTGTATTTATCACCGTCTTGGCAAAGCTCCTTTCCTTGTGTCATCCCTTGTGCTTGGTGTCCAGCTCTGCTTCTCCTCCGTCTCACTCTTAGAGCTGACTTGCATGTCTGCTCAGAGCTTCTTATCCTGCTCCACCTATTCAYGATCTCCTGAAGAGCTCGTGGAGCCCCAAGGACCCGCACTRCAACTGGCCTGGATTCGGCTGTTCTTCTATGCACAGCCCTTRTTAAATCTTCAGTGGAGCAATCCAYGTGAGYGGAGGCTGCAGCTYGGGCCCTGGKGTCGCAGRGTCCCTKGGGCRCAGAGCAGGGCTCTGCCCGTCTTGCARACACCCACATGATGACCCATGGTGGTAACTGGGGGGRGCGAGGGCYGCGTTACGTGCACCGAGCTGGAACAGGCTGCCAGGACCGCAGGGATGCTGCATGGGGGTCCCTTCCAGGGGGGAATTAGTCCTTGTGTGCTAAGATACCTCCTGCTGACTGGTGAAAAGAAAAGAGGAAAAAAGGTTTGACCATGACTGCTATTAGCCTAATCATTCTTTTCTCTGATCTCCCCGTCCTATTTGCTTTGTATGGCTTCAGGAAGGTTTTGTTTGCGGACAGAGTAATTGAAAACAAATTTAGCATGTCTCAGACCGTAAGTTCCCTTTCAGCTAGATCACTGGCTATGCGGTAGATAAATGTCTGGTTTTAATTTTTGGTTATGTGAGAAATTTTGCATGGTTTGATTTGTAATTTTGAATGTTAATAAAGAAAAAGATATTTCCTTGTCTCCTGGTCTTTGCAGGGATTCTGGCTTTGTGTGCTTCTCCAGCAGCATCTACTCTTTATAAAACAGACGCTTTTGTGCTAAGTAGCATTTTTATTTCCTTGAACCGTGATGGCCCCAGCTGTGAACTGAGACCTTTTTGTGCCAGGTTCTGTACAACTACAGGAGGAAACCATCATCTCTACCTGTGTAGATTGTAATGCCAAGTGGTGCAAGGCAAGCYCGCTGGCTGGATGTCAGCTGAAAGCAGGAAGGATGAGGGTCACGCAGCAGTGAATCAGCCCCGGTGCATAAGTRTCTTCAAGGGAACAGGAGCGTGTCCGTTCTTTTCAAGACTATTGAAGTGTGTTGAAGACAGGGTGGGTTGTAGGGTGGAGATGTAAGCGAAGACCCTCCCTTGGGGATGAYGCAGAATGTCAGGAAACTCTGTGCTCTGAGTGTTTAAGAATGTGATGCTGCTGTTTGGTGCTGGGTATGGGAAGCTGGAGAAGAGATGTGGATAATCGAGTAGAAAATGAGAAATRGGAGGGCGCAGAGAAGAGCCTGAGGGTGAGGACGGCTAGATGTCCACTGTGAGGAGACTGAGGAGCTGCAGAGATGTCAAGCGASGGGTGACTTGAGCAGAGCAAGGGCTGGGGAGGATGATCCTTCCAGCAGGGTTTGGAGGGGGCATGAGCAGCCGAGAACACACGTGCTGAGGCCAAAGAAAAGGAAATTGCAGGAATCATTAACTTCTGAAAGGTGTATACATAGCGTAGCATTTTGGTTCTCAAAACCAGACACATTTTTCTAGAGAYKCTTAKATTRGGGRAGGAAAAAAGGTGGTTGTGGTTCTRCTTCAGTTGCAGTAGAAATTGCAAGCTGAGCTGGGGCAAAATCTTTTTAGTGAATGCTAGTTTGGATGTATGCTAGATATATGTCTGCAAGCTGGACAGCACRTAGGACCTGGCCAAAAGCCGACTGAAGTCATTGGACCTTTTCCATGAGCTTTGTTAAGCTCCTGTGCAGGTCCGTGCAGATCCGTAACATCAAAGCGTTTGGGTGTATGTTGCACACCTGGCGGTGGTGCCAGCAGAAGGACACTTCACTCGCTCCTTGCCGCGTTTCCTACCAGCCAGAACAGGGAGCTTTGCCCCGGGTGCTGGGAATCACCTCCTCTTCGTGACTTCATCCACCCAACTGGGAGAGGTCACGGCAAATTAAACAAACATGCTCAAAAATATACCTTTCCAAGGGAATTATCAATCCATTTGGGAGACCACCAGTGAGTTTCTGATAATAGAGAGCTTAAGTTTGGAATTCTTTTCTTCTTGATGTATTTAATAATAGCCATTTATAACTTGTTTTCGTTAGCTACCTTTCATGTGTACCATGTAATCCATGGTACTCTTAAGAAGAAATCTGTCTCAGAGGGTAGAAAAGAGGCTGGTTTTAGTATGAGGTATGTCTTTATTTATGTCTACTTATCTATATGCACATTTTTTAGAACTTTTCTATTGCTTGGTATGAGGGAGTYGCAAGGCCTGTGTGTGATACTTTATTTTTGATCTCTTGGCAGCTTCACGGCTACATGGAGAACAAACCCTTGGGTCTTCAGATCTTCATTGGGACAGCGGATGAACGGATACTTAAACCTCATGCATTCTATCAAGTCCATCGCATTACAGGAAAAACCGTCACCACCACCAGCTATGAAAAAATCATTGGCAACACCAAGGTCTTAGAGATCCCCCTGGAACCCAAAAACAACATGAAAGCAACGTAAGCAATTTTTAAAATTATTATTAGCAGAGTTGAGGAGGATGAAATTGGCATGCAGAGTTCCTCCTACAGAAAGGACTCGCTTAAATGAATAAAGATGTTTGCTCTAGAGGGACTGTCCAACAAAACTGGGATGATAGATGAATTTAAGGCTTTTTTTGGGGGGGGTAAAAATATGAACAGAGAAACTGGATTAAAGTTGCTTAAAGAGTTACCACTCAGCAGCTGACCACACGTATTTTTTCCTATTTACTGTAATTGCAGCAGTGACTGTATTGTAATCASTTGTCATATTCAAAGTCTGAATGGGTTTGTAGGAAAAATGAGACTTCAATTTTTAGGCTTTATGCTGCGGCGATAGAAAGAGAAAAGGTGCAAGAGCAAAGACGAGTAGGCAGTGGAGGTATGCGTTTTATTTTAGGGCATTTAATAGAATAGAGCATATCTGAACTCAGCCAAGTTGCTCTGACCATGAAATCATAGTGTCTCCCACTGTAATATATCAACCGAAAAGCAAGTACAGGCACATATTTTCTGTATTATTTCTTTTAGTTTTATGGAGGCAGAGGGATGAAGTGGGCACCAGTCTGAATCTTCAGGTTTGAATATATTCCAGACTGCCTCAGAGTGATTGCTCTGTCAAGGGAAGAGCTATATCTCTGTCCTTCAGAGGATACTGAAAAAATTGGCAGAGCTGCTGTGTTTTTAAACCCACTGCTTCATTGCAAAATCCACATTTTTTATATATATATTTTTTCAGAATAAGTACCTCATTTATCCCTTTCACTCGAGCGTCTCCTTCCCCCTCTGCCAAGGAAATAAATGATYGTGCACATCTCAAGCTTGAGCAGCCAAGCACTAAAGCCAGACACTAATAAGTGTCTATTCCTAATGAGTAACCCTAGAATCATAAACCCCAGCACATGTACAGTGRCAGGCACAGTGTGGGTGTAGAAAACATTGGAGTCTATGCCTCCTAAGAAGTTATTTTAATTCTTACCGATGAAGGAAAAATAACGTATATATCAAACAGTTGCTAGTATTTGTTTYGCAAGTTACTGGTGCACCCTCTGTGGAGTGTTGCTTACCTGAAGACCCTAACTCTGGCCCTGCTCCGGGCTAGGACCTGCCGGGCACATGCTGAACCCTCTGGGCAAGGACCATCCGGAGGAGAGGTCTAGCAGCAGCCTCGCTTCCCTGGGACGTGCTTTGCTGAGCCCTAGAGCCCGCTCTGGGTTTCTTGCTCTGCAACCTGCTCACATGGCAATATCAAGATCCTGAAGGGAATGAGACTTTGGAGCTCCCTGTAAGCAAACTTAGTCRTCAGGAAAACCAGCCCTAGGAAAATGCAGTCCTCTTGGCTGGCGTCCGTGCAGTAGTTGATTCGCAAGCGTGTTAAGTTGTGCCTGCTCTGAGTGGCTTCTGTGCTTGRCAGCATCGACTGTGCGGGGATTCTGAAGCTGAGGAACGCGGACATCGAGCTGCGTAAGGGAGAGACGGACATCGGCCGSAAGAACACGCGCGTTCGCCTCGTCTTCCGCGTGCACATCCCCGAGTCCAGCGGCAGGATCATTTCCCTGCAAGCGGCATCCAACCCCATCGAGTGCTGTAAGTATTCCCTGAGATTCRCTTCTGTCTCTTGCGAGAACGATTCTCCAACCTAGCATGGAGGGAATAAAAACTATGTCCAGGCAGTGGGCAAATAAGCAAAATGCAAGGTGCTCTGATGTTGTGCTGCTGGATGGCTTGGTGTAATSGGGGAGCTTGAACTTCATTGAGCTTCTTTTCCTGGGGCGTGAATCCCCACAGGAGACCGTGAGATGGACCAAAAGTTTGAGTGAAGGTGGGACAGAGACCAGGTCGTGCGGCAGAGTTTGGCTCTGGACAGAAGGAAGTCTGGGTAGGATGTGGACTCCTTTGAGCTGCATGGAGCTTGGCAGGGCAGCAAGGCGTTTCCGAGCTTTTGAACATGTTGTTTGTTAGTTTGTTCCTGATGGATCCTTGTGGCTGGGAGCTCTTTCRTGGGAGCGGTGGTGTCGGTGTGGCTGGTTGTATATGGGTGTACACCCTGCGAGTGCAATGTTCTGCCTGCGTTCCAGACAAGGCTTGGAGCAGTGTAAGAAGCTGCTATCCACAAGGCTACWGGTGTTAGGATGCTTGAAATTTAAGCCTGGACCAGATCCCATCMTTGTGGTCAGTCCATCCTCTGAACGGTGCCAGCGGCACAGTTGAGATGGTGAAGAGGTTTGTTTGGGGGCTCRTCCTGGTTATTGCTTTTCTAGATAACAACTCACAGGGGTGTGCGGCTCAGGAGGCTGCAGCTGAGCCAGGGAAAGCCCCAGTTGTTCTGGTATTCCCCTGAGGGACAGAAGAARGCTTGCAGTTTTGATTCCTGGGGCRAATCCTGCAAGYGAGTAAACTGAGAAACCTGCACCTCCCACTCACTGTAACRTACTGCATCCTGAGAAAGAGAGGCCTCCTGCAAGGTGCCCCAAAGTCACAGTCATTTCTCAAAGGGCTCCACCCACTTTTCTGGTTTATGTGCATCCTGTGATGCTTTTTGTTGGTAAATGGTGCCTTTTCCGTGGTTTGGGGATTTCACAAATACAAAATGAACAGTTTCCCTCTCCCTGAATGACTCATCGCCTTTAGCAGAACCTATCTTGCCATGTATMATGCAAAGAAAGTCATTGAAGAGCTTTATTTATTGAGAGGTAGGCTCTGTTTAAATATCAACTGCTTACTAATAGCAGAAGATCCAGATTTGGATGGGAAATCAAGAGAAAAAAAACTACTACAAATTGCTGATGTTGGCTTTGAAAAGAGCAGTAGAAATGGATAAACAAGGCAAGACTAGGGAGGGGATAATAGACAGGTATGATCCCATGCTAWCTTCTGTGAGAAGATACCAACTATCCAAGTGTTTCACCAGCTGTGTGAAAACTCTGGCACTRAGAGAGAGAAAGGAGAATAGGGGATGTGGCCGCCACTTTTCTCCATAGGAAACAGTTGTGGTCCTTTATGGAGCCAGGTGGTTGGAACAATAGTGGCATCCACCCCAARCAGGCACCTGTCCCAGCTCAAACAAAGGCCCATTTGCTAAAGGAAATGTTTGATAAACTGAAACTTGTGTGGAGAGAAAAGAAGTTGCAGCTAAGGATCACTGATTGCCTCCGTAATTCCTTTTCTTAGTGAAAACTGCTTCCTCCTGCCCAAAATTTGGAGATATTCGGGTGGCAAAACTCCAGATGTAGCTCTTATATTCTCTCTACTGGAAAATGAAATAAGCCCTGGGCAAAGGGTCTGTTGGTTATGTGGTTGTGCCGTGAGCCCCGCTGCTCACACYCCGGTTACTGGAATTCTCCTACAAGGAAGAGCAACTGACTCAGAGTTTGCCAGGCATTTCTAAGGGCCTTCCAAAATGGCATGTTATATTTGTGCCCGTCATCAAAGCGAAAGCAGAAAGCTGCTCACARTTGAGTACAAGGAGTAGACTTCGTTTTCCAGATTGCACATACACTTCTAATTTGCCTATGCAATGACTGCTATTGGCARCAGTTCCCTTAAGATGCCTGAGCACTTATTATAAGGATATACTCACTTTGATGGGYCTTAAAAGGCATAAAAAGCCACAAGTGGAGGTACTCATTTGAGTAGCTTACATATAAGATTATTGCAATTAAATTGAAAATATTGAAATGTTGGCTGCATAGCAGACAGTGAAGTTCCTAAGAGGAAAAAAAATGCATTTGTTCACTAAGAAGAAATGAAAGATTTGTCTTTTGGAAAYTGGATATACCGATAATCTTGCAGGGATGATATGTTTAGGACTATCTTTTACTGAACTCATGGAAGTAGAGTATGAAGTAATCCAGAGAAAAATCCTGTTCCCTGTGCAATGTGCATTACATATTTAGCCGTGCTCATTTGTTTCAGTACCACTTGTTCATCCCAGCCCAGTTCTGGGAAGATGCTTAAAGCCATAGGTTGATTCAACCAGCATTAGAAATACAGGTTAAATTGAACTATAGATGTTTAGTCTAAGTTTCTACAGGACAGTCTCTGTATTTCAACTTCTCTGAGTTGAAAGGAGCTCTGAGGTCCCCTGGTTAGTGCTGATGTTGAAGGAGACAGGCTGAGGCTCTGCAGCGTCATCTCCTTGGCCCCACGTCCTTGCACCACCACGGTGCTCATTTTCCCTTTGTTTGCTTTTCCTTCTGTTATTCGCTTTTTAACACGGCCGCTTGGGAGTCCTTGCTCCCGAGGACCTCATGTGGGAGCTCTCTCCTGCTCCCGTAGCTGTTAACAGCGCCCGTGGGCAGAGTCGGTAGCGGCTTTACGACAACCTGCCGCTCASCCCAGCCCGCGGCTCCCCCGGGAGCCCCGTTGCTACCGACACGCTCTCCGAGCGCTCTCCCCAGCAGGAGCCGGGGCCGGCTGGGAGCTCCCACCGGTGTCAGCAGCTCATTAGCTGCAGCGAAACAAGACCTGCGAAGTCTCCGCTTCTCACGGGGCGCTCCGCTTGCACCTCATCTGTGTCCCGTGCAGCCCTCGACAGCTTTTAGGAGGGGATTTCACAGGTTTGGAGCATCATCCGGAGCGAGTTCCTCCCCAGGCAGCTGTGGGGGAGGACCAAGGAGGTGATATGTTGTTAAATGATGGGTGATGCCTCAAAACGGCCCTTGTATCCAGATGTGCCTGCATGTTGAGCAGCAAGCAGCTCTTCCCTCCTCTTGCTGGCTGATTCATTCTGAAGCCGCTGGGGAGGCCAAGGCATTTGCGAGTGCTCTGATAACTGCAGCAGCCGGTCATTTAGGTAGGGGTAAAAGGCCACCGCTGGAGAGGTGAGAAGACCCTTCCCTGGGTGCTGCAGCCAGGCCATGCAGCAGCAGTGCAGCCAACAGCTGCTGCGTTGGGTGTCGTTGGGACCCACAACGGGTCCGTGCAGCAGCACCTTCCTGGCCCGACACCCCCGTGCATGCACATGAAGTGTCACTGAGCTGACTCGTCCCTTTAACTCAGCCACAGTAACGACAGTCCAGTGGGGACGTTACCCTGGACGGTTTGGGAATGTACAGATATGGCCTTTATTTTGAGTCTGTTCAAACGATTTCTGTAACATGACATCTGTTTGTTTGCTTTGATTTGTCTTTCACAATGAGCAGAAGCTCCTTTCTTGGCAAAGGACTGATCACTGACATCATGTTTCTGCTCCTTCACTGGACCGTCCGTAAGGCAGAGAAGGAGGAGCAGTGAAAGGGTGTCAGAGCAGCCGAACGAGCGCTTGTCGGGCTGGTGCAGACGTGTGGTTTGTTTTACTCTACGATATTTGCAACCAAAAATTGCTTTATGCAAATCCCTGTGAGGCGTGCATGTAAAGAGTGCGAGCACCATTCGCTCCGCATCGCAGCTTTCAGTTTAATGGATTTTGGTTAATCCTCTCCAAAGCGTTTCACAGTTCTCATGTTATATATGTGTTTGCTGCTACTAAACTATGCTCAGGAATCCTTTAAAATGTAACTGATTGCCCTTGGCATGAGAAAGAGAAGGATTCCAAAATCTTGTTCTTATAATAGATATTCCAAGGTGGTAATAACAAAAACAAACAAACCAAAACTTATTACTTAAGGACAGAGTGTCCATCTGAGGAATTTAAATGGTTTCTATTATTGACGGTATTTTGTTCCACTAAATTGGGTCAAATATCTTATTTCCTTTTAATCAATTTCCCTGGAAGTTTCCTTTATTTTTCTCTCCTTCTAGTAGATTTTCCCATAAAACTAGACATTCTGAGCCTGTGATATGTGACACATTAGTAACTGCAGAGGAAAGAGCTAGTCATTTGAAGGAATGTTGTCTTGGCAAACCAGCGCGTGCTTTTCCTTGGCTGTGAGCTGGCCGGCTGAATACAGAGGCAGGCAAGAGCAGGCCTTGCTTATCGAGATTAAAAAGCAGAAATGAGGAATACCTTTGCACATGGGAGATGCCCACTTGCAATTTTAAGCAGGAGGGTGGTTATTACAACAGTGCCATGGTTTGCAGTTAACTTAGAAAAAATCCCCCTCCCTGCCTTCATTTCAATTGCAAGCCCATCATCTGGTTTGTCACAAACAGCTGACACAAAAACAGATGCTTTTTTCTAAAGTAAAATTTTTCCCTCTCCTAAAACACAGCGTTTAAAGGTTAATTTTGACATTTGCCACTTTTAATGCACAACCAGAAGATTTTAGCCTGGAAACTCTGAGTCAGAGAGCAGGCAGGCGAGCGCCCGGCCGCCCTCCCTTTCTGCAGGCAGCAAGCCTTGGTGTGAGCCTGAGCTCCTGTTTGCTTCTCATCTTCACACTGCTGCTGTTGGGAGAGGCAGCCCAGCTGATGACACAGGCCGTGCATTTCTGAGCCTGAGGTAAGGTCAGTCGATCTCTTCCACGAGGGATTCAAGGGAAATGCTGTGCATACCCGCAGCGCTGATGGACGGAGGAGTGAACCGAGGCCAGGGGTTTCCTGTCATTAATCACACGCTGGTTTGGTGAGCTGGCTGCAGTTCATAGAAAGTGTCATATTTATCTGACACTGCCACCGCCCGTGCTTGTCACTGTGCCTTCTCGAGGACATCATGCAATAAATCATGTGCAGAGAAAGGAGGTGGAGCAAAACCCTCTCGTCTTCGTGCTTTCCTTTTGAATTGCTCTGCACAAATTGTTGGTTAAATTGAAAAATGTTGTCATCTCATACCAAGTGCTTATTTTTGTAGTTCTTGGGTATATTTAGATCTCAGTTTCAAGGTTTCCCCTCTAATCACAAAGGTTAGAAATTTATTTTATATATTCCATCCTCACATAAGCTTCCTGCTCCCTCATACTCCTCTAAGGAAAACTTAGATCTGATTCCACAGTGAAAAGATCATGGCCTGATGTGGTGCAATACTGACTCTTGGAGATGTGTCCTGGCCTTGGCCTCCCTCCTCTCACTGCTCACAACCTCCAGCCTTTCTCTGGCTCCCCTTGCTCCCTTCCTACCAACCTGCATCCCACCTGCAAAGCTCGGAGCACTTCTGCATRTGACGGATGGGATCAAAGTCTCCCGGGACATTAAGGCTTTGGAAGAGTGCACGGGAGCTCTGCTCCTATCGACCCTGCCTCGGGCAATAAATAAACACCCGTCACAGCAGGAAGGAGATATTTACTTTGGCTCATTAAGGTTTGCACTGAGGCGGAAGAATTAATCCGACAACAAATTATGCTGTTGTTAGGGCTCTCCTATTGCTTCTAGGCTTTCAGCATCAGATGCCCAGCTCTGCTRCCCTTCTCAGGCTTATTAGGGCTTGAGCCTAGGACCTAGGGAGCAAGTGAGTAGTGGTGAGTACTGGCTCTAAAGGTGGTTTATTCGGCTTATGATAGCAATTAGGGGYAATTAAAGGTAATGACATCTTTGTCACCACTGAATAGGAGGTGTTCCTCAGTCTTGCTTCTTCTGACCACCCAGGACTGCTCAAGTGTGTTCAGCTACAGGGACTCTGGGGGYGATTTTGCGAGTGCTGGAACAACTACACAGAGCAGACGTTGCTCCAGCAGCTCTGCTTTGGYGCCCGTTTCCAGGGCGGGTGCAGGAGGCTTTCAGGCACCCAGGGGAACGAGGCACCGCGATGCCGCTCGTTGCGGCCACGGAGCATCTCCATGGTGTGGGTGATCCCTACGCAGGCAGATCCTACTGCTCTGCCGGGAGTTCTCAATCCTTTTTCTCTGGAAAGGCGGATCCTGTTAGCACCTCTGCCTTGTCTGCATTACCCAAAGCAGCCGTCCTGCTTGCTGCACGTGCAGGCAGAGCGATTGCTTAGACAGTTCCTCTCCAGGGGCTGTTAAGAGACGTTTAGCTTCGGTTAAGACTCCTCATAAAACGAGTCAGTGTTTGGGGAAGACGAGGCAGTGCTTGGAAGCCCTCCAAGGCGAGGGAAGGAAACACGATGCTAACGGGGGGCTCGAAGGGCTCATCCGAGGAGATGTGTTATGGGAGGAATGCTGGAGGGGAGAGCAGCGCAGAGAGAAGGGGGCTCTCGGGTGAGGCCAAGGACACCCGGGGAGTGCTTTAGGGAGCACGGCCCAGGCTGGGACCTACTGGCAGCTATGGGTACCACTGCCCTGGGTGAGATCCGGAGCCACCCCAGATCACCCTGGCAGGTGCCTGTCTCATGCCCTTGCTTTGGCTTCCCACACGTCACCAGCCTCTCCGCTAGGAAAGGACCCACCTGCAACTGCTCCCGATGGCCATGGGCAGGTCGGGAACCCGGTAGCACCTTCTTCCTGCCTTGCTTCAGGCATGTGCATCCCCATGGGCAGCGTTTGGCCTGTTGGGGTAAAGATTTAGGCTGGCTAAACCTGCCGGCGTAGGGAAGGGGATCGCTAGCTCCCTGCCCCGGGACGTGAGCGGCGGCGTTGCCTGCGGTGGGTTYGGGCAGCGGGGCCGCCGGGACAGCAGCTCCTTTCTGCGTCGTGTCGCGGCACGCGTTGTGTTTCTTGGCACCAGGCATCCCTGGCTGCTTGATTTGCAGACAGTCAAATAAAATAGAAAAATAATGTCCCCTGTTAATAGGTTGACACACTGCTTGAGGCCAAGTGTGAGTATTTCTATAGCATTTGCTCCGCTGCCTTATGTCAGTAACTGTTGCTATTGAAAGTAAACACCCCAACTGGTTAAATCAACAGCGTTTTGTTTATTCAACGCTCATAAACTCCAGTAGCTCTAGGTCACTTTATGAACTGCCAACCCCTGGGGGAAGAGAAGGAATAGTGTGAAATTACTGCATGCAGTCCACCCATCATGAGTCTTAGAAGAAGGGGATTTATTAGCAATTAATATTTCTTGCAGGGGAAAATAAAGTAATCGTATGGAGGCAGCTCCACACCAAACCTGGAGCCTCTTTGCTGGTGGAAATGGGGAATGGATGAGACCTTCTTACAGACCTTGACAAAAATACTACCTTGGAAAATGAAAAGCTTTTTCTGTTTTTGTTGTTGTGGAAAGGGAGTTGCAAACTACATAAGGGGAGGAGAAATGTGGAGACAAAGCTGGTCAGAGGAAACCTCGTGCTCAGGAGGCGTCAGCATCCTCCATCTCTCCCTTCACTGCGGTACCTCCAGGAAAGCAAACTGAAACACCTCCAACTGCTCTTTTCATTCTTCATATTTTGTATTTTTAGCTGCACAACTGTGGGTGAGCACCAGAGTGGGGTGCTGGGGGACGCATCCCTGCTGCTTTGCCAGTGTGTCTGGTGCAGAGAGGCCCAAAGCGCTCGCGCTTCTGGGGATGCAGCCTTTGCTGAGCAGTAGCTGTGCAGAAGGCAGATTATTGCATGGTTAAAACGTGCCGCCTGCCAGTGCTGCTGCACACTTAAAACACAGCTGGGATTTGCAAACCTTCTGGCAGGACCTGGTCCCAGTGAGGGCGAAAGCACCAGTGGAGGGGCCGGCTCCACTGCCCTCCTGAGCTCGCTATTTAGCCATCTGGAGCACACTAACCATGGGCCAGGGCAGCCCCGAGGGCAGTCGTGGATCTGTCTGGACAGAGCAGCCTTCTAGGGGGTGTCCCGAGGGTTTCTGGCGTTTCCCAAGGGCCGGGCGCGTGCTCGCTGCCGYGAGCGTGCTGCGCTCCCCGGCTCCCTGGTAGGTCGTGCCGTACACAAACACTGCGCTCTATGGAAGCTGGACAGAGGCTTGGTCTTCAGCAGTGATTTCCAGCTCGCCCAGATCCAACTGTAATTAGGATGAGTCAGACGGTTATTTCCAGGCTAAAATTTGGCCTTCTTTATCCTGAAAAAGCCTTGAGAACCATTGATCCGTAGGAGGTCAGGTATAAAGCTCCATCCCAGCACGCTGAAGCCTGCAGGGCAGGGAGGTGAATCTGGAATTTTGACAAGTAGAGTCAGCATGGAAGGGAAATCTGTGGATTGAGTAGGAATAAATACTGTCCAGGGCAAAGTTTAAATACGTTTTCTCCTGACTATTGCAGATATGTTTTTAATGATTGCTGTTTATTCTCAAGCCTTTGAGCTTACAAATCTGTCTTTGTGGCAAATCCAATTATGAACTCATCAAAAATTTAAGTATTTAGGGAGAGGCATTCATCATACAGCCATGTGAAATAAATTAGCAGCTTCTGTGACAATAATCTGAATATATATTCTTAATTGGCAGTATCTTAGCCCAGCTGTTTTAATACAGTTGATGGAAAGAGTGAGTCATGAGGTTGTTTTCAATAATTTAAAAAACAATCATTCTCAATTGGTATAAGAGAGTGATAAATTTTGAATTCTTTATGTTTTTAACCAGAATGAAAGCTCTGGGTCATGACTGGCAGGAGGGGCTCAGCTGAGCTTGTGTTTGCTGGAAAAATTGTTCTCCTCTTCTACGGCGTCCTGTCCGAAACGTGAATGCTTGTGGTTTTCCCACCGACTAGTCTAGCCCTGCTTTTTCCTATGAGGGTCAGAGCTTGCACAGAGCTCACTGGGGCCAAGAGCTGCTGTATTTTAGGCTTTCTACAGGGTGAGCAGCAGGAGAAGGGTGCCTGGACATCCTTGCAGAAAGCAAGCTTTGCTCCTATGCGTGTGGACGYCCAACATATAGGATAACATTTCCTTATTTTTGGCTCAGCAGTCACCGGTGTTCACTGAAGGGAAGACACAAGTGCTGAAGGTCTCTTGGGAACAAACTCTTTGTCAGAGAAGGTTAAAATCCAGCCAACACAGCTGTTAAATAGATGAACGGCATCCTCTGGAGGCCTTAGCAGTTGGGGTGGATGAATCTGGAGGAGTTTGAGTGCAGGTCATGAACTCACAGCTCACCAGACCCAAATTGCTGCCCACCTGGTCTGGTCACAGGGAAGCTCATGATATTTTCCAGCTGTCTGTGTGCTAGGGAAGAATTCTCCCATCTTGATGTTCTGCAGCTTCTGCTGCTTGCTAGCAAACTGTTGAAGTAGGATTGCAACGAGGGTGACCACGACTCTCTGAGCTTTCCTGATCATACAGATAGGCTTTTCAGTGAGATTAAAGGGAAGCAGGTGGAGAAATGGCGTTAACCTTTTGTTTTCTAAAATAAAAGCTGCAGAAAAGTCACACTCCCACTCTGTGGCCAAGAACAGCAGAGACCTTGGAAATTCTTTCCTGCATACTTGCACATGTAGGGCCTCCACCACCTGGGCCATAGCCAGAAATAAATCCATCTTCCTTGCAGTCCTCCATACATTTTTCATTGTCTTTTTTGATCAAACATAGTCTGTAACACAAGGCCCTGTTCCTTGGATACTGAAGCTGAGGCAAGAAATCCTTGCAGAAAGCCCAGGCAGCAGCACGCGCATATGGAGAGCACGGTGGTGTTGACATGTGGACCCTTCCAAGCCCAACATACAATGCCTGTTGTGTAGGAAGCAGAGGGGTTTTGTAGAAGAGTTTTATTTTTATTTTTTTTTCTGAAGGAATTCAGCATTATGCAGTGGAATCCTCTCTGCAGGTGGAATTTTTGGGCTCCAGGGCTGTAGTGTGCCTGCACTTGAAAATTTGGCCATTTATTTGGAAACAGAGATGGGCAAGTTCCAGCTCATTCATCCAMGCTGTCCTTTCTCAAGGACAAGGAGTAAGGCCAGCACAGCTGAAACACTGCAGCCAGCTCCTGAATGTTTCCAAATAAAATGCCTTGAGTAAGTTTATTTTTCCCTCTCAAACCTAAATTTAGCGCCYTGGAGAAGCTGCTTTGGCAGTCAGCGGATGGTAACGATGACAAGATCGATCTGTGGATAGTTCTGGGAAGATTTGGAAAGTCCCGGTAAAACATAGTTGATTTCATTCATGTCTGCATTTTGTCCACAGCCCAAAGGTCTGCTCATGAACTTCCAATGGTCGAAAGACAAGATATTGACAGCTGCCTTGTTTACGGAGGACAACAGATGATCCTGACGGGACAGAACTTCACAGCAGAGTCCAAGGTGGTGTTCACAGAGAAAACTTCAGGTAGGACAGTTTTCTCCAACGTTTCCTAATGTGCTTAGACAAAGCAGTATCCTGTGTTGTCTCGTGGTCTCATCCTTTGAGTGAATAGGAATGAGGTGCTCACAAGTAACTCTACTCAAGCAACAGCCCCTTTCAAGTTCATCAAAGCAAAAAGGAATCTCTGGAGGTAATCATATAAGAAGCATTAGTCATGGGAGCAAACATCTGCATTGTTGGCCTTTAATTTTCCAGGCAGTGTGGAAGAGTAAATCAAAGCCGTGTCATAGGGAAGGCTCTTAAGAATGCAGGCATTGAGAACCAGCAGAAACAGGAAATGTTATCAAAGAACTAGGAAGATGGTTACAAGTTTCCCTGTGCTAGTTTTAATCTCCTGGTTAGGGAAGACTATTGTAGAAATCTTAACTGAAATGAATATTTTTCATTGCAAATGAACTAAAAACAAAGGTTGGTATTTACACCCTTAAAAGTCTCTGGGGTGGGAAATGTGCATAATGCATATTTTGGTGTCAAAATAAAATTATATTGAGATGGAAGATTACAGCATTTCATCCTCCATATTGCTTCAGATATTTTTACATTGATAGTTTCCACATTGCTGCTTAGAAAGAATAGTTTTAAACATAAACAAGACCATATATTTCCCCATAGTTTGAAGGGAAACAGTGCCTCCATTGCCAAATGAAATTCAGAGATATGAAAGGTGCTCAGGTTAATTGGAAAATAATTCAACAWGTCATAGAAAATACGTAAAAATCTATTTATTGATTGGAAGCCTGCTTCTTTAAGGCTTCTTTCTCTGCCGTTTTGATTATCGCKTAGCAGCTGATGGCCTCTTTGATGTGTTTGTCTCTGACCTTATCGCATATCCCTGGAATGTACCATCAAAATTTGCACGTTACCTTTGTATGGCCGAGTCTCACCTTGGTGCTCACTGCATCTGCACTGCTTTCATGCCTGCAGATTTGCATCTCCCACTGCACSGTTGTCCTCCGGGTGGGCAGTCCCCGGCTTTCATGATGTAATCGTAACACAAGAGGTCCCAAGGGAGYCCTCCAGGGAGCAATCCACAAAAGGAAGGATCAGACTGTAGCAAAAAACGCATCAAACTTAATGCAGAGAGTCCCCTGTTGCAATGCTAATTTTTTTTCAGTAGAGCTGTTTGTTTAGGAAATGTTTTGACAGAGTTTTCAGATAATCTCTTCAGGTCTTGAACAACCACAGAGKGGGAACGAGTGGCAGATTGTAGATTATCTGTTTTCTCTTTTCATCCTGTCTGTTTATTTGTGTAACTTAGATCCAGCTCAGGATGGCCCCAAGCCTGGACTCCTGTTGCAGGAATATTAATAACAGAATAATGAACGGTCACTGGCTTTGTTGAGTTGCCTAGCATCACCTTTAATGCCTTTGCTGAACCTTTTATTGGGCTTTCATAATGATGTGCCATAATAAACATCACCTGGTTTCTAGCTAAAGAGTATCTGTCCCCAGAAAATCTGTTCAGCATGGTCGAATGGTTAAAGTGGGTAGCAGAAATCCAGGTCTGCTGTTTACAGGAGAAAATGCAAACAAATGCACTCTGCTCTAATTAGTTACCTGTTTTCTCAGCACTGATGCTTGTTTCTTTTCTAATATCAGATGTATGCAGGCATTTCATCTTACCTCACTAAGTATTATGTGTATTTTATTGGATTTTCTATGCCCTTTTCAAAGGGTATTTGTTTCTTTATAAACGGGCTAACCTTGTTTAACTTCCTCTTCATTAGGCTTGATTTTTTTTTATATTCTAAATAAGGTGTCCAGAAGGGTAATGATGATGTCCAGGGATCAGATCAGCACTTTGCAAACCTGAAGGGCCCGTTTCTAGCGCCCTGCCCTCCCGCTGATGGCAGCGAGACACAGGGCTGTGCAGCACCAAGAGCAGCATCCCCTGCGCTGCAGCTGACGGGTCCCGTAGGTGACTAGCAGAGGGAGGGGGCCGGGTGCTGGAGGCCCACGTCGAGCTGCTCGTCTGCATCAGGAGCTCGGGCAGGGCTTGTGGTTTGCAGCGTGCCGGGCTCTCCTCGGCGCTGGGCTCGCGAGCTCGCTGCACGGCTCGGCGTTACGGAGCAGCGCTGCTCGTGCAGGCGCTGCCCTTACGGTGGAAACGGCTTTCTTGGGTGGATACGCTGGGGTATCGTGGGCGAGGGGCCTGCAGGAGCTGCGCTGAGCATGCGGGTCACGGAGCGGCTGACCTGGCCGCCGCMGTAGACCGGGAATTAAATCTCTGTGTTTGGGTCATCAGAGGTTAATGAGTGTCCAGCCTGCTTGAAAATCTCCTGATTTTCTCATTTGCACCTGTGACCTGCAGCTTCCTTTTTTTTTTTTTTTTTATAGTAGAAAATGGAAATGGTCATTTCTGTGGCCATGCCAGYTGCTGCATGGGCATCTGCCATTAGCGACCCAGAGAAAAGTAAAACTGTTTCATATATGTGACCAAAATCCAACACACCTCTAAGAGCAGTAACAGATAGTTTTCTCACCTTTGCCATTCTCCAGATAGCACGCTTTTCCCTAGAAATACCTGGAAAATAAATATTCCCCAAATGAGGCTGTGATTGCACTGTGAAAATAACCAGCTTGCCGYAGTGCACTAGGTGCAGATTCCCCAACCCACAGCTCTGTCTCAGACCATCATGATCAGCTCATGGCAGGAAGCAGCAGCAGGAAGTGCAGCGATGGGGCTGGAACAAAGCACGGGTGAGAGCGGTGGAGAAAGTGCCCGAGATGCTGATGCTTTAGTGTCAGTCACTTCTGTACTGAGCTTAGCAACRTGCAAGCGTTCTAGCTTAGGTCCCTTTGAGCAATACCCTGTGCTAGTGAAGGATTGTAATCTTGAGCCCTTGGGAGCTCGTGGATTTGGTCGAGTCAGCCCAGCGTACAGAAGCAGAGTTTGGCTCAAAGAGTTTTAAGATCCAAATGTTGCTTTAGCTCAGAGAAACAGAGCTGAGCTCATSTGAATAAAAATAGCTGAGGGGAAGCAACTGCGTCTGATTGCACAGCTAGAATTATTTGAAGTGTGTGTATTCTTGAAATGTTGATGTCGAAGAGAGGGTTCGAAATAGGCTTCTTGTGGCTAGTAAAGCTTTTGAATGTCCTCAAGGTCAAGGGGGTTGTGTTTGGTTGGGTTCCTGAGATTACAGTGCAGTTTAAAGAAAGAAAAGGTTTGGAATTCCCCCTTTTATTTGTTTTAATTACCATGTTAAAATTTGCAAGTCAGATGCTGTTGGTTGCATTGTGTTTACTCTCATTTGCGTACTGGTTACCGCTGCTCTGCTGCGAGTGATAGGGAAGTTTCGTGTTTCCCCGGGAGAGAAGTGCAAATGGACTGTGCTTCCCTCTGCCAAACTCTTCTGGTGGCCACATGGACATCATGAATCATCGCTAGGACAATGTGGGTGGTGGAGGAACAACCCAAACAGAACGCGTCCATCTCTGGAGGGGATCCACGGCACATCCCTGGTGCGGGGAGAGGAGGTGGCGCTCGCGCCCTTTGAACTGCTGCAGCTGTCAGGGGCTCTGAAGCACGGGCTCTGCGAGCCCGTTTATAACAAATCAGYGTTTCCAGCCGCTGGATCCCAGGGCTGGGATTCTAGTGCCTTTTGCACTGTCCGTCTGCACCCCAGTGACCCTTGTGATGGTGGGTCTGAAGGTGCCCTACCTGGGGCAGGTGGAGGTGGACACCATGGAAGGGGCACCAGAACTCACTGCAGGGTCAGGGCTAATCATTTCCTCTCAAAATCAAATCATTCCAGTTTGAAATTTTAGGGCTCCTTTTACTCTTTTAGGACTCCTTCCAGTCCTAAAAGCAAACGAGCAGGCGGGCGCTGCAGTGATTTCACTCTCAAACTTGCACTTTTCATTATTTCTGCTGTATCTCATGCGAACCAACAAGCACAGCGGCAGATTCTGGTTTTGGAGTTTCCATTCTCTAGAAAAGTTCTTGTTTATAAAGCACAAAAGGCTGGACCTAATGATGCTGTCAGTCTCCGTGCACTGCTCTCCGCAAAACTTTGTAAGAAATCGCAGCCCCCTAGAAAGCTTCTGCATTCACAAGTTAGTTGGGGACTGTGAAGATGTGTTTGAAAATATATTTAATTATAGTTAAAATGCTCAATAGATGAAAAGATGGAAAAAATGAAGAATTTATAGCTTCTCACGCAGCTCCTTTCTGGCCTGCAGCAGTAGTTCAGAGCTTCTAGGTGCCTGGGCACAGCATTTGCTTGTGAAAAGCAGCCAGCAGGCTGGTGAAATGGGGTGAAGCTGCTCATGCCTTATGGGCTGTGGGAGCCTTCAGCAGTGGGTAAAGGAGCAAAGACCTTCTTGGCTGTGCACTGCCRGGGAGCAATGGGGCAGCCTTGGCAAGGTAGGAGTTACTGGGAGCCCAGTTTTACCTGGCAGGTACCCCTATAATCTGAAATTGCTCGTTGTGTTTGGAGCATGTGAAGTTCTGCCTAGTTTATGTGAAGTAAATGTGTTGTCCTGCAGTTTTCTTGGTAGTTTGGATGAGCACAAAATCACTAGCACTTTCTCTGCTCGTTTTGTGGCTGGAGTCCAGCATTTAAAGCTGGGTATTTCTAAGTGGATGCACATCCTCTGTGCTCTAAACCTGCAAAGTGATGAGATGATGCTGGCAATAAATTTGAACTGTCCCTGTTGAGAGGCCCATACGATTTTTACATTAACTAAAGGTGACCATCTTGCAGGTTACTCTGCTCTCCTTATGCCTTGCAGCACCCCCAAGTAGAGTGGCTGCAAAGTGGAGCCCAAACTTGGTTGTCTCGTGCCAAAAAGATATCAAACATCAGCATTGGGGCACAGAACTGGGGAGCAGCAGGGAGGTTTTGGTCTCTCTTTTCTGTTTGCTCTTTTATGCAAAAGGGGAAGGCATCTCAGTAAATCCCGTCATTTGGGAACTCTGCAGAGCAACGAGGGCTGTGCAGGGTGAGTGGGAAACCTCCTGCCTTTCCCGGCTTCTGCCGATGCTGGAAGCTCAGCAACCCTTTAGCCTTCAGGCTTACCCCTTGGCTGGAATGCGGCGCCTGCCCCAGGTGTTCCTGTAATCCCACAGGGCAACTGGCGGGCGTTGAACGGGGGATCCCAGAAAAACACTGGAAAACAGGAAAAAATCTAAGGCTCACATGCTCAAAAATGCAAAAGAGTGTAGCTGCAGAAACKGAGTTGCCATAGCTCAGCGAGACAGGGTGGAATCCAGTGTTTTGGAAGGTTTCCCCGTATGACACAAGATTTTGGAATTTTACAGCTGGTAAATCCTTATTAACATAGGCAGCCACTACTGGCCTGGATTCCCTGGCTCTCTGTTTACTATGGGGGCGCCTAGTGGAAGCGTGCCTGGTCCCGGTTATTCAGCTTTGAATCTTAATTGTTTAAAGAGAATATTAAAAAATAATAAGAATTCTTGGACTAAGCAAGTGGCAGAGAGGGAGAGGAGCTCCCATCACCTGTTGACAGAAAATTGATCATGTAAAAAGCTGGCATGGGGAGTGGAATTCCCTATTCTCCCACTTAGTCATCGCATCCTGGTGTGACTCATTTTATTACATGGAGGTTCCCAGTGGTTTTATTTTGAGTGGAGCTTTTGTTTAATAATTTATACACACACTCACGCCTTTTTTTTTTTTTTTTTTTAAAAAAAAAGGAACAAATCTATTTCGATGAATTGGCATAAGGAATGATTTGGAGGAGCTCTGGAATGACAGACTGCCCCTGCTGCTTCACTACTCAACTACTGTATCTATGTTTTATTTTAGTGYGAGCTGAATTCCTCAACAATAGATGGGGGGGAAATCTCCTCTAGACTTGTTCTCACTCTGCAAAATGTCAGATTTGGGGCTGGGCTGGATGGAGGATGACTAATCTGTTGGCCTTTTACCTCCCAGACCTTGACTTGTATCTTTGGCCTGGGTGACTCAAACTCATGTTCCAGTGAAATGAAGGCACTGGCCTCAGCTCATCATAAACAGAGCTTAATTAACTGCAGTGGGCAGTCTTGATTCAGAAAGAGAAAGAAACCCATGGAAATGAAGCTCAGTGAAAAACTCAATAGCTCKTCTTTTGCTTGTCGTGAGTTCATTCGTGCTGTGTTTGCTCTAAATTTGAAAACCATCCTGAAGGAAGAGCTCGTAAGGAGACCACTGCCTGGACACAGGTTCTGAGCACCTTGCGCTGGCATGAACCTCCCCAGCCACAGGCAGGATTTGTCCCACCAAAGAGTAGTAGAGACTTTGTGCACGTTGTCCCCTGCCTGCCAGGTCTCTACGTCGCCAAAGTGCCCTCTGCTCCTCTAGGAAGTGTTTGGTTTTATTTGCTTTGTCTCAGGGTGGTTTAAGAATTCGCCTTGACCGTTTTCCAGGGATATGGAAAGCTGACGGAGATAATCTGTGTGCCTCTTTGGACGAGCTTCCAAGAAACGCAGTGAATAGGGACAAGCATAGCAAGCCCAAAGGGAACTCTTCAGAGATGTTCAGTGAGAGCAGCTGCCCCCAGCTCCGCACTGGGTTTCCGTGATGAACTTGCCTGGTTTGCTCCCTAGGAAGAAGGTAGCAGGTTGTTCATTAAGTAATCCGTGTAATGCTTGACTGAAAAGCAATGTGCATTTTCCAGCATCAAATCCCAGGCGGGCACAGAATSCCATACAGGATCAGCACAATGGTACCCTTAGGCTTCAGCTGGAGGGACTTGCAAAGGAAATTTCCTGCACCTCTCAGTCCATCAGTCATGCTTGTTCAAATAAAGCAGTAAGTTTGTTTCTCTGCTAGTTACTGACCCCAAAGTCATGAATAAAGGATCGTGAATAATGTGTAAAGGCTGTAGCTGGTTTGAGAAGACCTTTAATTGGCTAATTAAAAAAAGTCCTATAAGGGACTGCAGAGAATCACCCAAAATGTTCCTAATGCAGCCTGACGTTTTGATTTTCCCCAAAGTTTGAAGCAAGGCTTCTGGTATGATCCTGGTTTGGGTTAGGGAGGGTAGAATTACCTTCTTCCAACAACTCATTCATTCCTCCAAAGAGTGCTGACACAATCAGATCTCTCATCAGGGCTTAATGCTAAGTCTCATAGCCCTGAAGCAGCACAAAAATCTCTATTTCCTGAACGTTTCACTGACCTGTGGTGTTAAACACTTGCCAACTAAGACAAACCATTAAATGAGCAGGGAACCACAACAGTAAAAATACTGCAGGAGGCAGCCATAGCGGGTAGGGCTTTGGGGTTCCATATCCAGAAATATCCCTCGTCTTTAATGACAGCGCTCCCAGGTAACCCACACGAGTTGTGGGATCATGTCGGAGGAGACCCTGGTGTGGCTGGCAGCTTGCAGCACGCACGGTCGCTGCATCTTCATGATCACTCTTGTAGCTCCTCAGCAGAAATGAGGCTGACTGGCAGTTTCTTCTCTATTGAAGCAGGTTTAATTTGTGTAATAATCAGCCATCTGTAACCTTTATATTAAATTATCAGCTGGGGCTTCGTTGGTTTGTAAGCAGGGAGCGAGCGGTGGTTTGTCCCGTTTGTGGCAGGGCGCTGCTGCGGCGTTGAGGCATCCCAAGTCCTGCCATCGTCTCGGCATTATTATTTCTAGCATAAACTTGAGAATGAAAATCGTGTCTTTTTTGATGGCTTTCTTCAGTTATTCCGCTCAGTGAATTCTAAAAAAAAAATCTCCTTTATGCATGTTTTAAAGATGATAATTTTGCCAACTTGATAGTTTTGTGGAAGTTTTCTCTGTACGTTGTGCTATGGATGGACCTTGGACTTCTTTAATGTATTCTTCCTGCTTTTGGTTAGCTCTCTGAGTGTGCATAATTAAGAGCTTTCTTACCATTTTCAGCAAAATTAATAAGTTGGAGAGGCATTTATGAACACAGTTGTGTTTCTCATTTGTTCCTGAACCTCCTTCATGCTTCTGCCAAAAGCTCCCTCTAATGTGTGTATCCAGAGGGGTTAAGGCAAAGCAAATATTGATCATCTCGAATTAAAGTTTGTACATTCACAACTATAAAAGTGAAGCAGCGAGGCAGATGGAGCCACGTCATGATATTTACACATAAAGGCCAGTGAYTGAGCTGCAGAATGGTTATATTCARCAGTGCTTTGGTGCTTAAAGACAAGGAATTGCCACTGCTGACGGATCTGTTAGGAACCTGTTCAGCTGCCGCGAGCAGGGGTAGGATACCCAAACAGAAGCATCAATCATCATTAGAACGATACCCCRCATAGTCGTATTTGTCGTTTGGTTGGGATTATTCTCAGTCTTACTCCTAATCCCCACAGACTTTGGACTCCACCTAAGCATCATTTGCTTTTTATGGTTGGCTTCATTAGCTTTTAGAGCTTTCTCAGTGGCTCAGTTACTAAATCAAATCAACTGTAATTGCAGTTGATGACTTTGAGGCCCATTTCTCCTTTATTTTATGCATTTATGAGCGAATCCTTTTGATTTCTATCTCCTATGTGCAGTTAATGCTGTTMTATCAGCACAGACTGTTTGAATTTAAGCACTGCAGGAACACTGCATGAAAACATTGTGCCTGGTGGCAAAACAGGGTCAAGTATTCCCACGTGGCCGTCCTTGCTGTCAGGACATCATCCTTCCGCACTGCTTGCATGGTCCCCATGCACATCTCTACCCGAGGGGTTATTTCATGCCACGTTTTGCTGTTTCCTCCTCTTTCCATCAGAGGGTACAAGAATTCTTCTGGCTTGGGGATTCTGTGGGGGAAGGTCCRTTCATACGGTGGTGGCTCTTCCCAAGGTTTCCCTAGGAAGGAATGGCCCCGTCGAGCATCGCCGTGTCCGCCCCGTCCCTGCGGCTCGCTCGGTGTCACGCCGTGCGCTGGGGAGCGCAGTGAGTCCCYGTCCCCGGGGGGTAGTGACCCATAGGGCTGACTCACAGGGCCTTCCTCGCCACCACCTCCTCATTGGGATGGGCAACATCCAAACCCTCCGAGTGCCTCTGCCAGCTCCTTGTCTGCCGGGAGCAGGGGACAGCTCTTGCCCAAAACTGCAAAATGCATTTAAAAAACACATACTCCTTTCTGCCAGAGGCAGAAGTGCTTAAATAACAGAGGACAAAAGCAGCTCTTGCAGAATTTCCATGAATCAGGGAAAATAAAAATGCTGCAAGAAGAAGTGTTTTTCTATGAGACTTGCACCTCTGCGGTGCCAAACCCGGGCATTCAGGCTGGGGAACCCACCAGTGTAAACGCAGCCCAGCAGATTCCTCCYCCTCTAAAGCAAACAGCAGCCCTGTGGCTACAGCATGGCCTGCCACGCCAGCTATTTTGGATACGTGTCCACCATTCATTTTAAAATAAAATTTTCTAAAAGGTACACAGCATTTTTTTTCCATCAGTATTTTTCTCCAGAAAATTACTTGGTTAAAAGACTTAGCACAATGTTATAAAAATCAAAGTGGCAGACACTAAAATCTTGTTTCTTTCTTCCTTTTCATATATTTGTATTTTTTTTTTTAAGGAATTTTTTTTTTAAGGAAAGCATTGCTAAAGGATATTCTGTGAAGGGTGGGTGACAGTGGATTTAAGAAATGCTTTGTAGGCAGACAAAGCACCCAGTCTGTATGTGAACACTCTGCCACTACTACTGTACGGTTTCAGCACTGCGTTACTTTGATGATATTCCATAGGAAGAGATCAGATTTTATTTTACCCTATAAATACAACTTTATGTAGCTCAGAACTGAGAGACATGCTCATGGATATAATTAAGAGCAGAAAGGTTTCCAGTGGGTCCAAGGCAAAAGTCATTGCACATGTGGTGAGCTACTGCTGGAGCGAATATTTAATCTGTTGCAGTGCCTGGAGCTGGACTGGAAGCCTGGGGTACGTGGAAGCCTGGAGTGGTGGCAGTGCAAAGGTCCAGGTCCCCTGTCACCGATGCAGAGTTTGTCCCTCAATCAGGGGAGATGCCTCTCTAGATAGTCTGTGTCCAGCTTTCATTTTACTCGTGTAAGAAATGACTATAAATACTAAAAACGTATGCATAACAGAACTCAAGTACTGCATATAGCCAGTGTCCCAGTTAGGGCAGCCAGCAAGTACCGCACCAGGTCCCTCACTGGGGGTGACCCCACCAGTCWAGCTGGCTGCGGTCAAATTTGGCAAAAGGCAGATGTGGCACCTGAATATTTCATTCCTCAGTTCAGCAAATTTCTTCAGATGTGTTTAATTCTCATAGGTATRTAAGCATTTCCCTGCCCAGAGAAGTGTTCAAGGATATATTAAARTTAAATATTACTTTGGGTAGGACTGGGAAGGTGCTTAATTTTAAGTCARTTTTGAGAGTTTTGCTAACTTTTTTTTTTTTTTGGTCATTCTGTGATTTAAAAAAAAAACCCACAATGAAGTTAATCCTGTGATCTTCTTTTAGATGGGCAGCAGATCTGGGAGATGGAGGCCACAGTGGATAAAGATAAGAGCCAGCCTGTAAGTATGCGGATCACTGGGTGTCCTCTCCCAGAGCGCCTCACACAGCAGCCTGTATTCAAGGGGTAGTTTTCAAAGAGCGTCTCCAACTTGCCGTGATGAGCAAATGTCAAATGCTTTGGCAATAAATGTGTTGCAAAAAGAAACTATTCATTTAGCAGCAGCCCTCAGCAAGTCGAACAACTGCTTTGTGCTCTCGCAGAGGACTCTATTGTATCAGCCTGGTTTTGAAAGCCCACTCAGGATGCTGGCCGGTCTGACTTCCTCTCACTTGCRTGGAAGTCTTGGGTGCTCTGTGCTTTGCTGGACAGGATTTGTGCTATATTATTTAAAATTAACATTGGTCTTTCAAGGGAATGAGCCTCTTTGTTCACTTTCCTCAATGGGACCTCCCTGAGCCTTGGAGGAGCTGGTACTTGTATTGCCATGGGCCACCCTGCTCTTGCGGAAGAGAACGGGACGCTCTTGACTTCCTTGGAAGGGGGACCCGGCTGTATATAAGCAATAAGCCTATAGAGTAATCAAGTTTATTGTAACAAAAACAGAGGAATTTGTGCAATGCACAGATGTTTATCAGACACAGCATGATTAACAGCGCCAGTGCAGACCCTATGACCATTCTGTGTATTTTATTTGTAGCTGAGACTTCTCAAGTTTAGGACAACATCAGTACCACAAAGGATGCCCAGAAATACCAGAAATTTCTAGTAGCAGAGATTTTCAAGTTTTGCTCTATCCGCCCTTTCTTTGCTTTTTATGCCCTTAATTTTAGGGATATTGGGAAGATTTCCTTTACCCTGGGAAGATGTGCCTAAGAATGTGCTGTTAGCTCCAGGTACCAGTTAGGTATTTTTTCCCTTTTRTCATTTCAGAGCATGCTTTTYGTAGAAATACCAGAATACCGGAACAAGCACATCCGCACCCCTGTGAAGGTCAATTTCTATGTCATCAATGGGAAGAGAAAAAGAAGCCAACCCCAGCATTTTACCTATCACCCAGGTAATTCCCAAGGACAGAGCACGTGGTTATTTCACCTCATGAGCCAGATTTTATTTTCTGCCATTCTGGTTTTTTGCTGTTATCTGAGGATCTAAATTTTACTAATTTAATTCAGACATGCAGTTAAGCACTCAACAAGTATCTGGTTTAAAAGACGCGTATGATTTAGGAGCAGGAATTTCCCATAAATCTTGGCAGGGGACTGATCTTGCCCCACTCAGCTGATGAGAATTTGCCAACAGCTTCAGTGGGAGCGGATCAGTCTGCAACATGATGTGACCCTGTGAAAGCAACGAGCGCTGCCTTCCCCAGCTGACTTGTACCACAGTAAGATAACATTGGATCTGGGAAAATAACAAGGGCTTGGTGTGGAGGAAGAACAGCAATATATACTTTCAGAATGAGCCTGGTTGAGAAAAACATGAGTGCTTTTGTGATGTTCATCCCCTTGGGAATTGATGAGCAATCTCACAGCAAACGCAACAGGATTGCTAATGAGATTCCCAGAATATCTCCGCTTTGGCGGGGAGAAAAATACTGTGAGAAAATCAGAGTATTGTGCTTGCAAAAAAACAGAAAACACAAAATAACAGTATGAGATTTTTTGCAAGCTTCCAAATTAATTTCWAACTTAATTCTACTGGTTTCCAAAGACAGACAAATGTTCGTCCTAGCTCTTATTCCAGGGCCTCCTAGCCTAAAATTCTCTGCTCATCTCCCTGAATTTATGATTCATGTAGGGCATTGCTGTTTCATCACACATGAATTGTATAGTTGCTACATTGCTGTTCTTTGAGATGGAAATACTGCAAGCCAATACCATTGGCTTCTTTGCTTATGTTCAACCTAGAATGGCCTTTAAGTAAATTGCAATGAGTTAAAATACAGAATTTTTAAATTTTCAGAAATGTGTGGTTAAATTGTTGGGTAGACGTTTTCATGTCCATCTTAATAAAGAATGTTTTCACTAGAGTCTCCTATGATTGCAATGACATGTTTTATTATACCCAATAGCAAGGAGGTAAGAGCTAATACAGGCAAACCTTGTAAATACCTTAAATCTCTTATTACTTCAAGGAAAACCTCTCTGTTTCTGTCAGCTTGTTACGAATAACATCCTTTGCATGCTTTTTTCTAGTACCATCAATCAAAACAGAGCCCATTGATGACTATGATCCAGCCTTAATCTGCAATACAGTGCACAGTGGTCTGGGAACAGTAACACAGCCTTACTATTCACAGCACACAATGGTCACCGAGTCCCCTTCCTGTCTTGTGGCCACTATGGCCCCCTGCCAGCAGCTCCGCTCCGGCATTTCTTCTCCCGATTCTCGATACCACCAGCAGAATCCAGCCGCCGTAATATACCAAAGAAGCAAGAGCCTTAGCCCAAGCCAGCTGGGCTACCAGCAGTCCAGCTTGATGGCCACACCGGTGGCTATTTCAGATGCCCATAGGTCAGTGCTGGTGCACGCAGGTTCCCCAGGCCAAACTTCAGCAGTGCTCCACCACTCTCCAGGCAACCAACAGTCTTCTCCTGTGATCCACTATTCTCCAACCAACCAGCAGCTGAGGTGTGGAAGYCACCAAGAGTTTCAGCACATCATGTGCTGTGAGAATTTTACGTCCAATGTTGCAAGATCCAGCCAGCCCCAAGTCAGCCAAGCACAAAGGTTAAGTCCAAGCTCGTACCCCACCGTGATTCAGCAGCAGACGGCCTCRGGCCAGCGAGCAGCAAAAAATGGACCGCCAGGTAGCGACCAGAAGGAAGTATTGCCAGCTGGAGTCACTATTAAGCAGGAACAGAATCTGGACCAAGCATACCTGGATGACGGTAAGCACCGCTCTTTTMTTGTAGGGATTGGTTTGTTGGAGGGAGGGGAGGAGTTTATGACAAAAGTTCTACCTGTTCCTCTGCACAAAAGCCATGTGGCCTCSTTTTGATGGAGCGGGATCTGTTGCTCATGAAATTCTGTGTTTTAGTCTTTCATCAGTTGCATTTTTGGTAGATGGCAATGCACTTTGGTAACGGGGCAAAGGAAACAGTGTTCTGCAGAGAGCCGCTGTCTTGCTTCATGACGTGGAGGGAGCTGTCAGGTTTTAAGCTACTGCCATTTTGTTTCCGTTTGCCAAATGTTGCTTTGGAAAATGGAGAAGCTGAAACAAAATGCACTTTTTAATTATTTTTTTTAATTATTCATATCAGGGCAAAGTCCACTTTGTAAAACGCTTTTGTACATTTTGTACCAAAAAAAAGCCCATTGAACAGTCTATCAAGGGCTGTAATGAATGGGGTAGTGCTGCAGGCAAAACTTTTGCAGATGTTCCAGATGAACAGTAGGACATTGATAAGTAAAACAGTGCTGTTTCTTTGTTGTGGACCCAGCAGATTTAGCCCATAGGAATGAATATAAGTTGGAGTACAGCTTGCTTTGACCATATCCTGCTTATTCTTAGGTAGGCAGTTATTGGGAAGCTGGTTGATTGGTTCTTTTATTAAAGCAGTATCCTTGCAAGAGGAAATTTTCTTAGCTTCAGGTAGTGAGTGCTCTGTGGCTGTATCATGTGCAGCCTTTATTGCTGCTTTTGCAGGGAGAGTATGCGGAGGGATGTGGAGTATTTACCCCCTTGGCTCGTGTTTGAAATGTGGTTGACTTGGCTTTATTGCAATCACAGCAAAATCTGGATAACTTTTCACTACTTACTGTCTGAAGACAGAATGTCACTAGTGCTGAGTTGAGATTTAATAGTGATTTTGATTTAGGAGATTTTACTGGATCTGAAATAAAATAAAAGGCATTCGCCATTCAAGGACTGGAACACACTAACAAATGAAGATAATAGTTCTGATAGCAAGGTTGAACACTGGGTTTTCAGATGCTTTTATTATGAGAAGCTGAGAGATTCTTCCACATTTCTAGAAATACTTGGTGCAGACCAAGTATTCTCTCTTGTAAGAGAAATAGAAAAGAAGGAAATTTGAAGTTAAAGCTGACAAGTTTTATACATGAACCAGAGTCCAATGAAATGAACTCCAGAATTGGACTGCAAAATTGATTTCATTGGGTCTTGAATCAGATTGGTGACATCTAACGCTAGCACGTCTTGCGAGGGATACGTTCCGCTCCGTGCAGTCGGGATAGAATTAGCAGCATGTTAGAAAAGAAATCCTCGGCTTTTGCTCGGCTGACCAGATCATCCTGAATTCATTTGAAAACAGAGATTAGTTTATCAGTCTTAACACCCTGCTTAGGCAAGGTGAGTCTGGTCCCTTGCCATCGCTTTGCTGGCTGCAGGGAGTATATGTGATTAAGAAGTCTGGCTGGGGAGAGCTGTGATTTACTTTAGGGCCTTTGAGAAACATTTGATTCTAAAATGTTCAGGACTTGAATTGAAAAGCCACTTTGTTTGCTGCTGGGGAAAAGTGACTCAGAACATAACAAAAGCCATATTTTTGCTAACTAGAAAGTTTATTTTTGTGCTTTGTAGTATTAAAAGAAACCAAACCAAAAGGATTATGGAGGTTTTACCCACAAATCCCTTTTATCCGGAAAGCTCTTCTGAGATAACATGAACCATTAGGCCTTGCTGTGATTTTTCCTGGGTGGTTGCTCAGGTGGTTGCTTCCCTGTTGGGTCCAGCATGGCCATGTCCCGGTGATGACGATGATGCACAGGCTCACAGAGAGCAGCAGTTTTGGTGTCTCTCGCTTCCCTTCTCTCTGCTCTTCCTCCCCCATCTTCCTCCTCCCTTGCCGTTGTTGTTCTTCCTCTGTATTTCTGCTGACAGTTCAGCCTTCTTCCCTTTCTAAACTTGTGACCTCCTCCCACCAGCTCCTGTCCTCCGCCTCCATGGTTTGAGTGATGCCTTGATGTTCTGGCCATGGCGTCTATTCTGGGCTCTGCCACAGGGTGCTTGTGTGAGCTGGGACGTCCGTCCCTTCCTCCTTTCTACAGTGGGTGCCTCGTTGGGAGGGTCCTCCATGAGCAAAGCGAGTCTGGTAGATAACATGACTGTTACTTCTCTTTGGTTCTTCCAGTCAACTGCTGCTGCTAGCAGGACCCTTCACTCGCTTCATTCTTATCTTCTCTATTGTAGAAGATTTTGCTCTTGTTTCTGAGGTTACAGTTTGTTCTCTGCTCAGAGCCTCACTGCTCCATGAAGCAGGAGAACACAGCGCATCTGATCTCTCCTTGCCTTCTGCCCTGTAAAGATCTAGTCTGTTCCACCTCCGTCGACGGACTGTGGTCACACCACGACCACAGCTCACAGGCTCCTGAGCTCCATAGGCTGCATAGCACCAACAGCGTAGCCAGAAAGGCATTGGACCTCAAAGCGGGTGATGGCCCAAGACTTCTGCTATCTTCTTGGCTGAGTCTTGCCATTTGCTAAAAACCTCTGGGTACAGTAGCTACTCAGCTGGTAGCTACTTCCATAAATTGCCATAAACTCTCCATAAACAACATAAAGATATCTTTTGCATGTCTGTAGCTCATCTGTGACTGCACTGCAGACGTAGAGATCTGCCGTTTGTTTTGTTGCAGGAGATATTTGTCCTTGACTTTTCTGTTCTACCTTAGGGCAAGCCCATCCAAGCAGAGCACAGCTCCCTCCCAGCTTCTCAGCTTCTTTTCCTTAATGGACAGAATTGGCAAACCCCTTAAATGTGGTTGTGTGGTTACTACAAAGAGGACTTTAGTGATTGTATGGTACAGGCTGGATTTGAAAACAGAACTGTAGATAATAGACAGACTCAGGTTAGACATTGCCTCGCCTGTGTCTGTGCATCTCCACAGATTCTGAGTTGGATTTAGGTCTCTCCCGCTTTCTGGAAGAGAAGTCACCTATGTTGACCTACTGAAGGTAGGAGTGGATGGAAGGTATAAGCAGTGCATCAGTCTTTTCTCTGACAAAAATACCATAGCTTTTTGATACCAACAGCGTAAAGAAGCCTCCTTAGGAGAAGGACCTGTTCATGAGAATTTGGCAGGCAGACCCTTGCAGCACCATCCCAAACCCATTGAAGCTGATGAGAGTCCACAGTTGACTGTTATAGGATCCAGAGAGAGGATGGCCGAGAGCTTAGGGCACTTGGCCATCTCATGGATTGCCTGGAACATGGATCATGCTACAAAGCCACAGGCTTCCTGCGTAGCCTTGGGGAACTCCGCTGCTCTGTGCCACAGTTCCCATCTGCAGCGCAGAGATACTAGGGTCGTGTGACAACAGCAATAGGAGGACAAATATGTTACAGACTGTGAGGCCCTCAGATTCAGTGAGACCTAGAGTGCCTTACAGAGTTTGAGTGTTGTGCTAGGTCTCGTCCTAAGCAAATAAATGGATGTGTATCGGTTATTTGAATGCTGCCAATTTGCCTATGATTTAGTTCTTCTTCAAGTTCAGCTGTCATGTTATGTGCTTCTTATTTTACAAAATGATAATTATCTAACGGTGTCTGACACTTGAATGGTGAGTCTGAGATAGCGTCTCCAAAATGTTTTTAGTGCTGAGTAATCTGTACTAGGGAGGAAGAAAACAAAGCAGATGCATATGCAGTGATTAACCCGACTGCCAATCAGCAGAGATGTTGTATAGTGAACTCCTGTATTTTACAGAAAAAAAATAAGATGCAGCAGATATTCTTTGGAAAAGGGAATTGCAGTGTGTGCAATGTGGTGCTTGTAGATGGCCTTACTCCTTTGATCACCTTTTGATCCCCGCAGCTTTGCTCTGGGCAGCCCCTGGTGCCCAGAGAGCACAGAAGATGGCAGCTCTAGCAACATGACCTGCTTTCGTTTTGAGCTCTCTGCACCATGTGTCAGTGCTGTACAAACCAGAAAGGCCAGGAGTGATGGAAGGTAGAGAGGGGAATGGTGTTCTCTGTTCCCTCGTCTTTGAGATAGGAGAGGATTTGCATGTTGCAAATGGGCTGTTGTTCAGCTACAGCAACAATTTGCATCAAAATAGGCCACGTTCTGGTTTTAATTAGAACTGCGTTTTGTAGAAGGAGTGGTCATTTCTGTGCAGGCAGTTCTGTTTGACTACGAGTGAAGCGTGTACGTTCTCCAAAGCGCTTTGCTCTACTGCCCTAGCCTATCTATGTGTGCAGCAGGCTCATTCCTGATGCTCTGACTCACTTTCTACCGGATTTCCTAGCCCCTCCTGAGACCTCATGCTACTCTCTCCATGCTTTATTTTTGGATCACTTCTATTGTGTGTTCGTGGTGCATTAGGACCTCAGTGTCCCAGGCGTATGCCGGAGTCCTGCTTTGAGAGGTGCAGGACACAAAGGTGGTCCCTGCAGCCAAGAGCCTGTAGACTATTGCCAGGAGGTAGAAAGTTGGTTGTTTCAGGAGGCAGGTCTGCCGGGTTGTGCCTCAGCTTTGCATTTCAGCAATATATTTCACTCCCCTGCAGCTCAGTTTACCATAATTAAAATGTGTCTTGTTCCTCTAGTAGTATTAGGACATTTAGTTGATTGACTTTAATAAAACCTGCAGGGATACTCAGAAAAAAAACACAAACTGCTCCATATTTGGCTGGGAATGGAGTATTTGTATGGTTCTGGCAGACTGGCATTTGGTGTTCTTCACCTTGAGAATCARTTCACTGCTTGAAAACACCAGTAAATCCAGGCCCTTTTCAAGCCTGCTCTTTCCCGAACAGCCTTTGCGCGTGGCTGTCCCGCTGTCCAAAAACATGCAAAACAAAGCAAAAAAAAAAAAAAGAAGAAAAAAGAGAGAAAAGCCATACATCCCAAGTCAGCAGTGGAGGAAGGAAGAAAATGAATCAAGTGATTAAAACCATAGTTCCACTGGCACCTCTTTGTTCTCGGGCTCAGGAATCTTTAATTGGTGCCACGGGCGAGTCGTGTACAAAGCGCTTCCTGTTCAAAGGAACATGCAGATCCCATTAGGGAGCGCGGGCACCGCCGCGCCGCGCCGGCTACGCGGGCCACGAACCGCACGGCGAGGCGCAGGAAGCCCGGCCGGGGCTTTGCCCTAGGAAGCCAGGCCACCCTTCGGGGCTGGAGCGGTGGGCTGGTATCAGCACAAAGCCGTCGCTTTGCAGAAGGCACCGAGCGATCTTCAGGGAGGGTTTTGAAACACTGGCAAAGAGCGACTTGAAAAGAAGAACTTGTTCATGCAGTTGGGAATTGAAAGCTTCTAAACCACAATAAAGTCCTTTCCCAGACTTGCTGTCCATTTACCCCGCGCTCATGGCATTCCTTAGATGGTCTGAATCACAGGCAAGCAGACAGCTCTTATAAAGGCGACCCGAGACACCCATCTGTTGGAAGGCATCAGCCAAACTAGACCATACATTTACTTTTATTCCTTCAATGCACTTTCAGTTTAAAGGGATAACTTATTTTCAGGCCAGCGACACCCTCCAGCCAGTTCAGGGGAACAGTAGCACATTGGAGTAACTGCAGTGYGGAAAGGAGCGGGGAAGCGTCTTCCCCAAATCTTGCTGATGGGCAAAGTCTTAGAGATAGAGTCTTTGGAGATGAGAAGTGAGAAACGCAGCTGGGAAGCAGCCTGTAACCGAACAGTGCAAAGCAGGCGAGAGGACAACGTCTCCTAGAGCTAAATCCACCAGCTCGCACCGCGCGGGGCTTCTTTTACGCTTAGTYGGCTCACCACATAACTATGCTGGTGAACACGGCTGATTTTTTTCTCTCTTGCTAACACAGCTATTATGGTAAAAGCCCTTGTATAGACGCAGCGCTGCTGGTATAAAACCGCTGGGATCAGCACAGCTCACGCCAAGTCAGGGAACCACCAGCAGCTGCTTCAGTGGGAGCCTCTCGTGGCCCCGCGACCGTCTGCGTGGGGAGGTGACYCCAGCAGCGCCGCTGCTGCCGGGCYGGCTGAACCCGCCRAGGTACCTGCAGCCCATGCGGTGGAGTGSGTTTTCAAACGGGCATTAATCACCCGAGCCCGCTTGCTTGGCACACGTGGCACTTCAGAATGAATCCTGGTGCTGCTAATTTGCAGCAGAGATGATGCAGTCCGCTGGGTTCCTTTATCAGAAAGATGATAAAGATGATTTGAGGGCGTTCGCATCCTTCCTTAGAATTTATACGTGTAATGATTTAAAGCCCCCATGCAGGTGACTTTTTTTTTTTTTTCTTTTTAAGTGATATTTTCAAGTTAGATCCAAGAAAAAGCCAAACCTTAGAAATATGTCAGTTTGTCAGTGTTTTGGTATTTAAAAATCCAGCAGACAGAAATGATGCAACTTCAGGGCAGGGGGGACGGTAATTTCATGATTTTAAAACCTGTCTCATGATCATTAGTGGTCTGACCCTGAGTGCCTGGGTTTGGCACTGCTGCTCTTCACAGTTTCATTTGTTACGGGTTTAGTTAATGTTAAGACTGTGCAAAGACAGGGAAAGGGGAGGTTCCCCCCTTGCTGCGCAGCAGAGTACCTGGGAGGACTGAGCTCCTCTTGCAAAGCCCAGTGCAAAGGCAGCTTGAGCCACTTACAAACTGCTGCTCTGAAGTCTTGCAAGCAGCTGCAAAGAGCCCCGTGCTTTGAAAAGTTTGGACAACATCTGCACATTTCTGTAACTATTGTGAAATGAAATGCCTGGCAAGAGTATCTGTCTTAAAGATACAGTCTTTTCGTGGTGCAAACTGAAAGCGGGTTATAAAGGCCTCTCGTGTAGGAAAATGACTGTTTTCTTGGTGTTACTCACACACAGCTTTTCCAATTAAAGTCAATTACTGCCAGCAATCATGGATAGTTGATGGGGACCTTTTTACCTACACGGATTTTTTTCTCTTAGAGAAATGAAAGCCCTTAGATGATTAATTTGAAGCCCAGTTTTCTTCCATTTGATTTTTATACTTTGTTTCTTACMAAAAAAAAATATAAATTCCTCTCCATTTTGAAAAAAAGAAGAGGATGAATCATCTGGACTTCACATCCAAGTTAGTTTTCTTAGGAGAACTCTAAATAGTGAGAGCCACGTTTCTGCCCTGCAGAAGCTGGTAGGGCCTTACACTCCCAGATCATTTTATAGCACGGCTTAGTCACCATTTCCAAGAGACTTTTATGTGCTAATTTGGATGCTGTATGTTTTTAGAGGAGTTTTAAAAGCGGAGTGGACAACTGTATGAGAAGAAACACCACCAGGAACAATCCTGCCTTGGCTAGGAGAGGTACTAAATGACCTAATAGGTCATCCCTACCTCTGTGATTTGAAAAACAAGCAGCACTTTTGTAGTCATGCCAGCAGGAGAGTCAGAGATAGGGGAAGAAGGGCAAAGGACTGAATACCATAAARCTCCCTTTCCAGCATATTAGCTTCTAAATTGAATTTGCAACCAGCTGCTGACTTTCACACACTTTTTATCTTGCTCATCACTCTTTTTAGGATTACCCAGACAGAACCAGAGGAAGGTGAAAGCCAACCTGAACTGTATAAGCATGGCAGTTGTGTCTGAATCAACACWCCAAGTCCCTGTGCTTCAGTTTTGCTAGCATGAAATCTGGGCATACATCCAGCTGTGAGTTTCACAGATGGATCTTCTCTCTCAAACAGGTCTGCACAAAAGCCCCAAATCCAAACACTTGGGAAGCATTTGCACTCCTCCCTCAAGGCATCCACTGCAGAATTGCTATCTGGTCAGCACTTAAAATCTGTGATCTGCATGACCAATGGTGTGACGACAGTGACTTTGAAGGCTTGGTCTTGAGTAGGATTTAACCAGTGGACGATGTAAGATATAAAAGAGTTAAATTTTCAGCTGCTGTAAACTGGAGTAAAACCATTGAGGATCAAAGGGCTTCAGAAATGATGTCCATTTGACTAAGCAGGACAACACTAATTGACTAAGTGAGAAACTAGTCTAATGCTCTCCATCTTCCTGCAGGTTCTCTGAATCCACACAGCTCCTATTTTAATGAAGCCAAGTTCTTTTGTGGGTTTCTAATTTGGAAACTGTTTGTACTCCAAAACACAGACCAAACTCTGCTGAACAAACTCTATTTCCTGAGAGCGAAACCCTCGTTTAAGTAGATTTAGTGAGAGTAGAGTTGACTTCTGCCCATGAACACCTGAGCGATATGTTTACATTTAGGGGGGATTTTCCAGGTGGATAATGTTTGGGTGCCAAAGGAGACATCCATGWGTATTAGGGCTCCTTCTTTTGCTCCAGCCAGAGGCCTTTGTGCACGCTTAGACATAGGGGTGGCAGGAGGGTACGTGCAGCATGATATTCATGTGCCAAACCTGTCTGTGCACCAGCACCCAGGAGGGTGCACACCTGGAAAACCTTCTGGGCAGGAGGGACTGGGATTCCTGCAGAAATGCAGGGGTGATAGCGYGACAAGTGACAGCGATGTGGAGTCTTTTCTTGGTGCTTATCTCTTGACTTGGTCTGCCATTGCGCGAAGGACTCCCAGCCTGTGCTTTTACCATCCAAGGAATAATTTGGGCCAGGGAGAAAGAAGCAGCAAGTGAGAGGAGTGTGAGTTTGTAATCGTTCCCTCTGATCATCTCTGCCAGGGGAGTCTAGTCAAAGATTCCCAAATTGTGGTGCGGTTTGGTTTGCTTTCTTAATGATAAATGACTTCATCATCCATGAATGAATCGAGTCAAATGTAGGACAAATAGTGAGACACATGAATGACTCTTATGACATTTGCAATGTCTCAATCGGTGCTGGTTTATTTAGGTGGTTTCTAAGCTTCTTTGGAAAGAGTGAGAATGACTAAATGAAGGGGGAGCCTCTTCAAAAGTATGGGAGCCAGTGGTGAAAGTCCTGCGATGGTTAAACCTCCCTGGGTTAAATATCTGGTCATTATGAGCAACGCAGCATCAGTGATTTTGTAAGAGCTCCCTTCCAGGAGACGCTGTAGCCACAAAGCCAAAGGCAGCCGGATGYTCTACCAGCCCTTCCCTGTATGGTCATATAACGCCTGGTGCTGGAGATGAGGCTTCACCAGCCAGCTCGGGCAGAAGGGCTGCTCACTGAAAGCATCTATAAAGGTCCTAATCCTGAAGGACATGGCACCTCTGAGCCTCTGGGACTGTCTGCTCTCCAGGAGGAGGTGCTGGCCTGGGCACCTGCCTCTCCTGTGCTGTATTCATAGGTGGCAGCAGTTCGAAGCGTATGGCCCAGCATAAAGCTAGGAAGGTCTCCTTGGACATCAAATAATGATCATTTTGTGCCAACTAAAGTTTACAAAAGGCTGGAAATCATCTCTACACKTGAGCACTGGCTTTCTAGGTGCAAGGCAAGTTCTGCAAGCAACTTGTCTTGATTTAAACCAGAACTGTGCCAAATCAGAGGATAACTCTTAAGATCAGAGGATAACTTTTAAGCTATGCATTGTTGAATTATAGTGTTTTATGGATCTTTTTTCTTTAAAATCACATTTAGTTTTTCCTCTTTTTGTTTCTTCTTCATTCGTCATTTCCTTTCTGTGGGATGCTACTTTTTCTCTTGATAAGCGGCTCAAGATGCTCATTTCCAGCAGGCAAAATACAGGGTGAGATTATCAGGTAGGTGGGCAGGTTTACCTGAAACTTCTCCTGCAGTCATCCTGCAGCTTCGTGTCTTCACATAACATTTGCTATATTCTCATCCTAAAAAAAATGCAATTTAAYACATTTTTTCTTCAATATAAATGCTATAGGTTAGTATTAAAAACTATACAACACTGTTCTTTGATTTTCCATTTTTAAAGTTAATAGCTGTGGAGCTTTGGGTGATACTGCATTTCCTAGCTCTTCCCAACCTCTGAAGCGCAGCAATCATGTTAGACCAATGAAATTATTTAGAGTGACAAATTTTAAACTAGTTTTAAGACATGCCCAAAGTGCAGGTGCTTCTGAAAGTGGTGTCTGTCGAATGCAGCGTTTGAGACTCCTCCAGCTTTCCCGGTGTGCAGAGAAGCATCTCTGCTTTGGAAAGGGCACGGATGCGCGCGCGGCTCCGCAGACGAGTGGGAGGAAATGTGGCTCCCGGTGCAGCCCGTGCGCTCCGGGAGGATACCCCAGCAGTGCAAATAACCTAGCCCTTAATCACAGCAGGACCGAAATATTTGCTGGCKCTTCAGCAGACTGCAGCGAGCGCATCAAGCCCGGCGTTCCCTGCCGTGCGTGGCCGGGCGCTGCAGGAAGCTCCATGCTGCTGCAGGGCCCAGGGCCGGGCAGGGGGCTGGGGCGGCCGCCCCGCTCCTGGCCACGGAGGTGACTCGCGCCGCGGCCCGTGCACGCGCACCAGGACGCCGGGAGCCCCGTCGCTCCGCGTGGCCTCTGGGCAGACGTGCCGCTTATCTGGGGAGTCCCTGTCTGTGGCACTCGGACAAAAATGCTCTGGCAGGAGGGCGCGCGGGGAGATGAATTTTCTTGTCTGTAGCAACCCCAGCGCCCCATCCCGCCTGCCTAGATCGAATTTGTTATGATAGCAAAACAAGTTCTATGGAAACCATTGTGAGGCCGGAGCGTGGCTGCCCAGGAGAGTTGGGGAAAGCCGCTTTTGTTTGTTGTGCTTGGCGCCGCTCCGCTCGGCATGAAGATGCTTTAATTTTGCGGGGAGACCCAGGAGAGCATTCCTCTTTTTCCATACCAGAACGCCTTCCAAGCTGGCATAAGCGTCCCCTCTTTCCAGCTGCTCCTTTCCAAACACACTGTGCCTCCTAAAGATAGTCTTTACAGTGGCTGGAGCCGGTGGAAAACATGAAGCCTTGTGCAGATTAGCAGAGGAATTCATTTGGGCTGACGAATTGGGTTTCCCTCTATAAACAGCACTAGTGTTTTCATCTGCTGGCCGGCGAGCCCAGCGCAGGTCGCGGTGCTGCCGGGGCTGCTCCCGCCTGCGGGGGGTGGGAAGAGCCCCGGCTTTCCCCGCTCTCCCCCTGCCCAAAGGGGCTTTTTCTTCCCAGGACAGTGTGGCTCCCGACACCTGAGAAACGGGAACCGTGCTGCTTCCCAGGTAACCCCCAGCAGACCCCGGCTCCCTTTGCTCCTACCTGGTTGGGGACCCTCCATCGAGAGTCTCCCGTGCAACCGAAATGCATCTTGTGCAGCCTACAAAATGCATCTTGTGCAGCCTCCTGGAGCTTGCTGGGTAGATGTGATCCCCTGGGTTTATGAGGCACCCAGCGCCGTGTCTGTCACTGCTCAGGAGGCCAAAGATGTGCAGGGGCTGCCTGGGTGCTCAGGCTGCGTTTGGGGTTTGCCTGGTTTGGTCTGTGTTTACCTGGCTGGTCAGCAATGGATGAGTTTGTGTCACTCRATAATAATTTAACCTAAGCCTGTGTTTTCACGTGTGTTGTCTGCACCTCATTAAAAGCACATTCCTGTTCAGCCCCCCCTGCTCCCATAACGTACTGTGTCTCTGCCTCCTCCAGGGCCCTGGCYCCCAGGCAGCATCTGCTCTGGGAGGTCCCAAGAGGGCAGGGACTGGCACAGAGGTGAGAGGAAGGGGTGCTGGAGTTACCCACATTCACATACACCCTGCACTGCTGCTGAATCATGGTCTTTTTGCGGATAGCACGTGGGCCGTGCACATGAAAATAAGGCGCTTTTAAGGCAAACTGAAAAAAAATGAAAACCGGTAGGTGGAGAAAAACACTGYAGAATTTGTGAATTTATCAATGTGCAGAATATTCTTGAGGAGGCGGTTCTCGGTGTAGGCATTGCTGTTTCAAAAAGGGGCAAAAACTCGTGTTGAGGGGCTGCTGGGTGCAGCCAGAGCATTTCCTCTGCCGAACCATGCGATGCTCTCGCCTGTGCGTCGGAGCCATTCCCGATCACCCCGCACGGTACCTGCTGCGCTCCTGGCAGCATCAAGCACCRTTCCCATCAAAACGAGGGGCGGCTCCCTGGGAAGCCAAGGAGGGGACAAAGAGCTGGCAGGGCCAAAGGGGCTGGCCAGGACAGGGGCTTTCATGTGGCTTTAAGCAGGCTCCCGCTGCCAGAGGTTTTGCAGCTGGAGCATCAGCCACGCTGAACCACGCGAGAGGAAAACAAAGCCCAGCAGATTTCCAAAATACTAACAGCTGGATGCAGATGACATCTTAGGATTGAAAGAATAATAATAATAATAATAATAAAAAAAAAGAGCCCAAAGCAAACAAACTTCCCTCATGTCACTCTTCGGTGCCCTCGCGACGCTGCCCTGCACAGTCCTGGGGTCCTGGCAGCAGTGGTGAAGCAGCAACGCGGCACAGGGGACAGCAGAGGAGCCCGGGGGGGTTCAGCCTTCCTGGGACACGGTCTCTGTGCCCTCAGCGCGGGGAGCAGGCCCTTCCCCTGCTGGCTGCTGCTGTTAACAGTGCTGATTTATGGCACAGTGCAGCAGAGAGGAGATCAGGGCAGTGCAGTGCAGTGTCACCTGTCCCTCAGTGCCGAGGAACCAGGCCTGGGTATTTGCACTTGCAAACCTACCAAACCTTCCCCTTTGTGTTCAGCACCCCAAAGGATGGTCACAAATTCCTCTCCMATTGCTGCTCATCGGCATTTGTTCCATGTTGTCTTTCTGGGAAACACCAGGCATGGTCTGGACCAGGTTCAGAGAGGTGAGAAGTACCTGTGTCTTTGCATGCTTGATTTGTTTTTATACCAGGTAGTGATTTGGTTGGAAGTTAATCACCAGAATATGTTTAAAACTCTGGCCGTGCAGAAAATCTCCCATGGCTTCGTACAGCTTTGCGTTTCGCTGTGTGTTAGCTGATGCATTTCATTCATGTTTGCACATGTGGCAGTCGCTCTTTCCAAGACCTCTCAGAAAGAGCCATGCTGACGTTGGCCTTCAGGCTTACTACTGCTGTGTCTTTCAGCTCTCTGCACCTAGTTCCCCAGCAGCAGGGCAAACAGTTTTACCATTTGATCTGCTTTCCCAGCCAGAGGAATGGTCTGCCAGGCGGTTTTGCATGAGTTTTGTAGTCGGATGAGAACATGTGAAACGTAAGCAAGTTCTGCCTTTGTTTTAAGCAGAGGGATGTTTTATCCCTGTGCAYTTCCAGAGCTTCTTGTTGCTTGCTTGGAGTTCACCCGGCATGTATAGCAGCGGACACTTAAACCCAGACGGATGGGTTCGGTATGAGGTGCAGCTGYGTGAGCTGGCTGCGATGCTCCTGGGCCGAGCAGAGCGCTGTCAGAGCCTGAGGGGCTGGGGAGCGCGGGCGAGGCTCTCAYGGTGCTTGCAGCTTCTTGCATCACGTCCCCGAGATCCACGTGCGAGCGTCCTGCCCGGCTGCCGTGGGCAGACGTCGGCACCCAGCCTCGCTCCGGGGACACCCGCTGGCCTGCGCACCCGGCCGGGGTTACCTGGGCAGTCCGTCCTGGCCGTCACTTCTAAGCCCTGGTCCGGAACATGGATATGGGAGGTCTGCAAATAAGCAAGGCCTARCTTTTGAATAAATGCTGTTCTTGCTGTTGTGGTGAGGTTGGGAATTGCCCAACCCCAATAGCTCCGGCTGCACTTCAGCTAAAGCCAGTCACCTTAGCGACTCTCATACCTTATGGAGCTCGATCCTATTTCTGGTAATTTACATGCCCCTTTCTCCCCCTCCTCGCCTTTTTTCCTTTACTTACTGAGAACAAAAGTTTTGTCGTTTGTGCCATTGACTCAGATTGAAAGTTTTAACTCTTTGGATGATGCACATATATTTTCCTTATGCTSTCAAGCTATTTATTGTCAGGGGTTTCTGGCCTTCTGTCGACGAGATGCAAAGTCAGTTGCATTATCTGCTTCCCCTGGTTTTTGCACTTTTTTCTGGTGCTTTTAGTTGCAGCTGTCTCCTCCCATAATCAGCCTTCCCTCTCAATTCATCTTGTTTTCYGATCCATACATATGCCCCATTATATTATTTGTTGTTGCTGTTACTGTGATATTACCATACAGATTAGGAACGCCCTCGTGGATGAGAACCCCGTGTAGATGTTGCATTGACTGGAAAGGGAAAGACCTTGCAGYCTAGGTGCAAACCCAAAGCTAAGGGCTGCACGCCAGCAGATGGGCAGCACCTTGTGCTGTATGTGGCACCTCCTTGAGACATGACAGCCCCTGTCAATAACCCCTTAAACACTTAAGGGCCTGGATTCTTTCTTGTCCCTGTGGCCCCGAGATTAGGAGATGGGTTGTCCTGGACAGTCCCTGCTGTGCCCAGAATAGCTCTCCGTCAGTGCCAGCCCTTTCAGTTGCCTGCAGAGGAAGGGAAACGGGGGGAGAACGTGTCTCAAAACATTCGTTTTCTGAAGGAAGTAGAATTGTGCTAGAAAAATAATCTGCATTTGTTCCCGTGGAGGAAAAAAAAAAAGTTCCGTTTTTTCACTAAGAACTGTGCACCTACTTCCTATAACCCTCTCTAAAATAAGGCATGTAAGAAACTTGCCTTCTTTGTGATTGTTGTTCCTTTTTTTTTTTTTTTTTTTTTTTTTTTTTTTTTTTTTTTTTGGATGAAAGCAGAATAATTGCAAGCAGAAGCATATTTATATGCCTGTTCCCTAACGCAGCTTCGATTATCTGGAAAAGCAGGATTCTTTTAGGCTGCTTGTGCATCTTTTCTGTCATTTTGGGACCGTTGTTTTCTCCTGGCTACGCGAGCACCAGCTCCCAAAGGCAGCTGGGGCACGTTTGGAGGGAGGTTTGGTTTGCTCCGAGGGGCCAGATCCTGCAAGAATCCACAGGTCCTTCAGCGGAGCCGCTTGTGAAGTTAAGAGACAGCAGAAGATGAGATGCTAGAGAAACAGAGCCAGTAAATACTTCTGTGGATTAATATATATAAGCGCTAGAGCTTAAGAGAGGGAAAGAGATTATGTTATTGACTGTTCATCCTCTAAAAAACTGCCTGAAGGGAAACGTAACATGGTTTGCTTCCCCTCAATTAAACGTTAATTAAACRGTTTGTTTCCCCTTGATTAAATAGTTGTTCCGGTAGTTTCTCTGTGACAGAAAAACAAGAATGAGCAGCATTGCCTCTTGGTGTTACGTTGAGTTAATCCTGAACATGCTGTAACAGTGCTTTGATTCTGCCCCCTCAATTATTTCCTGTAAAAGAAAATACCTTTCTCCCGGCCGCTCTCGTTTTTTTTTTTTCTTTGCCTGTTTTTTAAACACTTTACTGAGTGACTCATATCGGCTCCYCGTAAATAGGTTAAGTCTGGGAGAATGATGAAACTGCAAAGTGACATGTGAATAAATAGCGTTCTCGCTGGGGCGCTTTTCCTGCCGGCAGTCGCTATTTCGGGGCGCTGTGGTTGCCTCTAGGGCGAGTTGCAGAGCGTGAGCTGCAAGCTGCCGGAGGCAGGAGTCGCCACCAGCCTGCCTTGGCTTTGCTGTCTTTAAWGTGAGAGCGAGGTGCGCGCGTGCGGAGCGGCAGCGCTTGGGTAGCACATCCGCGGGGCCCACGCTGAGCACGGGTCACCCCGGTGCTTTGCAGCCACCACCGCTCAGCGGKAGAGCAGGAGCCTGGAGCGACAAAGCAAAGGCCCCTCCGCGAGCCACTCGGGGTAATATTTCTTCATTGCTTTAGCCAACTGATGTGGTTTGGGAAAATGAGCTCCGTTCCTTCTGGTATGAGATTTTGCGTATTTATTTATGGYGTGTGTATTCTACTTGAAATATTTCGCTGGATCTCATCACATGTTAACGAAAACTAAACACAAACTTAATCTTCTCTCAGTGACTTCCTAACTATCAACCAGCGAGAGCCAACTGCATGACTCAAACACATGTCCTTCCCTTGCAAATTCGGCCAAAACTCTCTGGCATCGGAGTATTGCAGAATGAAAGTCATATCTAAATATATGTGAGCAGAGAGAAAGTCAGTTAAAAAAAGACTTTGTTATGGAAAGCTACTACAAACCAACTCCACGGTGGCCTGGAGTTGCTCCTCACACCCAGGCTGAGCTAGTTTTCCACTTTCAAGGTATGTTTCCCGAATTGGCTGTTGACACTCGTAGAAGAGCTGCACCGAGACGCCAAACCCCCTTCCAGCCCCTAATGCCTTGTTTATATTAACTAAACAGGCATAAAGGGTTTGTCTAAGGAAGGAATAAAATAATCTATGAGTAAAACAATCCCCTTTTAGCACCCGGAGGACAAAGGGGAGAAGACAAACAGTTTTTCCTTAGTATTCATAGAGTTCCTGATTGTGTCACCCATAATATTTGCTCCTTTTGCTGAAATGGATGACAACAAGTAGCCCTTGATYATCCTCTCCAGAGCTCCTTCCTTCTGCTCCAGTGCAGCATTTGGCATCTTGTTTCTCCAGGAGATGATSTCGCTTGTGCACAATGTCCTTCTCCCATAAGTTGCAGGGCAGATTTTCGGGGGGGCTCCATACCAGCTCCCTCCCAGGACACTGGGCAGTCAGTTGACACCCCATTCGCTCCTTAACTGATTAACTGTGTGATCRTTCTCCAGCCCTGAAAGTGCACTGATTTCTTTACTAATTGCTACAGACTCAGGTGGAACCTATTACTGATTTACAGGGTCGTAGCTGTTTGTGTAGCAGGCTGAAGCAAGCACGGCCGAGCATGCAGGCTCCCCCATAGCAGTGTGTCATGCAGGGAAGGCACATGCTGCTGCTGGGTGTTCTCTACTCGTGCAAATTGCACCGTTCCCCTTGCCCCTGCTCGCTTTTCTTCCTATCACCAAGCAGAAATAGCCAGGAAGGAGCTGTTTGCAGAGCAGCAACTTCTGTAGAGGAGGATTAAGTGTGAGTAAACAGACGTGTGGGGRTGCTCATCTGAGATGTGCTGCTGGGAGCTGCTGCTGGGGGTGCCAGTGGGGATGCTCCGTGGCCCCTGGTTTAGGGCTCGTCTTGCAGGGTCAGAAGATGATGACTTAGGCCACTAAGGCTTCAGGTTGCTTCGTGCTGTGCCCCTTGGCTCAGTGTTGACCATCCTCATGGGGATACCTGGGACCTAATTTTTAGCAGTATTGAGCACTCTGATCTTCACTGAGATTTATGGGACCTACCAGRTCTGTTTAAAGGTTCTTATCTTAAACCGTGGCCATTAGGTCTTTAGTGTGCCTTAGTGGGCTGAGCTCTTGTGGCTTCTGAAATCTGATAAACTACTTAAAGGCTTTAAATTATCCCCATTTGAAAGCGATTGCTTTCCACTGTATCCATGGGGGCTGTGTAGGCTCCTCCTGTGCAGGCCCCAGCCGTTTTGGGCTGCCCTTTTCTGCTCGCTCGGCATCATTTGAGTTCCCTGGATGTGGCTTTTGGTGCTTTTCTGCCTTTTTGAGGCACGTGTGTGACAGGCTGGTCCTTCTGGGATGCTCTTGCTTGGCCTGGGCTGTGTGGCAAGATGCTGGCGTGGCTGAGGACCAAGTTCTGGAGTCCGACCTGTCCAGTCTGGTGCCTCAACCACGAGRTCACAGCTTCTCCTAACAGTTTTAAGGCAGCTGTCTCAGAGAAGTGGGCTTTTGATCTGGAAACAGACCAAAAATAATTGAAGTACTTAAAATATCCATAGAGTTTCTAGAGCAGTGGCACAGACAGACTTGTGCCTTAAATATTTCCTTCTAGATGAATGCTGCAATTAGCAGAAAATTATTATTATTATTTAGCAGATACGCTACCTTTATTTTCTGCTCTGTTGTTGCCGGCCCACTCGTTTCCTGTTAAAGATTTGGGGTAGGATGCTACAATAGATGTTGCACTTTTTTTTTTTCCCACTTCACTTTGGAACTGTATTGAAATACAAGGGAAGGATATTTAGATGTCAAGTGAATTACAGATCCTGGGAATCATGGGAGTTTAGGTATTAATTTCAGTGGAGACAGGTTGTAACCAGAAATATATATTTTATTTAGATTCTGTTTCCATCGGAAATTGTGGTGCAGAATTTGTCAAAAGATGCTAATGAGTGTGTTTAAACTATGGTAGCAAAAATGCATCCTGGAACCTGAATTGCCATTTAGCTTGAGATGTGCAACTTTTTCCAAAAATTTGCCTTAGTGGTGGAAATGACCTCATTACCTTAGGGCTGGATGATACTAAAGAGGTTTATAGTTTACATAGATAGCATAGATTACAAATAGGACGAGGAAAAAAAGTGCCAAGGTGAGTCTATGGGACTTTTTTTCAATATGGATTTGAACCTGTAGAGATGGATGTGTAATTAAAGCAGAGCTTTACRTCTGAGAACCTTTGAGTAGTTAGATGTCCCCATTTTCCAGACAAAGCCTTTCCTTGCTGTTGATATACCCGAATCATAGAATCATCGGATGATTCTGCCCCTCCCAGGGTCTATTTCTGGGCACAGTTTGCTGGGGTTGGGTTCCTTGTGGCTGCCACACTCAAGTTTGTATTTACCAGTCAAGTAGTTGCTTTGCTTTCTTGTGAAAAGCTGATTTTCCAGGATGCAGGATACGAAATAGGCTGTGTACTGAATGGTACGTTCAAGTGCACGATACAGGGCTGCACGGTCTTAGGGCGCCAAGTAAAATATTTCTCTTCTATATATAGTTACCTGAAAGCCAGCAGCAAAGGCGCTTCTGAAGCTTGTTCTCAAAACAAGCCCAGTCTGTAGGAAGCATTCTTTCTTCCTAAATATTGCAATTATATTTTAATTTCTACACGGTTTTGCAGGAAGCACTAGCTGTTCTCAGGATTAATTCAAAACAAATCTAAACTTATCCGAAAGGGAAAAAAGAAAGAATTTTAAATATTGCCATTTTATAAGAAAAAAATTGCACTTTGTTTGAGTTTGAAGCAAAGACTATAACTTTCAGGATTTCTTTGCCCGTATCTTTCCTGCTCTTTATAATTAAGGCAAAGTCTAATTTACATGGCCGTTTTGGTTAGATCTCTTATTTAAAAGGGACTGACTTTTGATCTGGCATAAACGTGTTGTGTTTTATTTGGGCCACTAAGATGAAAATATAACTGAGTTTTGCAAAAGGCAGTGACTAGTCTTTGACCTGACTTTCAAGACACATGGACCTCCTGTGCCTCTGAAGCCTCAGATCGTATTACCAGCATTTCTCATATGTTTTGTGATGAATTTAGCAGTGTAATTTTTTGCATATTTATTTTTAGATTATATCAGTTGAGAAAAAGAGGGGAAAAAAGTAAAACATAGTGCTGGATCTGAGCAAACAGAAAGGTCAGCGGTTAAGTTCTGCCTTATGTATTGTATATGCTGAAATGTCCTTTTAATAAATTAAAACAAAAAATGAAAGAGTAGCTGAAAAGTGTAACATTTGGCCTTGCAACATAGGTCGAAGGTTACTTTTTTTTTTTTCTCAAAAATGGTTTTGCAAATCTTTTTCAGAGCTGATAGATACACACCTTAGCTGGATACAAAACATTATATGAAAAAGAATGACTGTGATCTTTGATCCAAGCAATCAAAATGAAAGGTAATTGGTATTTTTCTGCCTTTTCTCCAGCTGTGTGTTTCTCTTAACCTATATTTATTTTTTTTTCCAGTGAAAAAGTCATGCCCCTTTTTATTTGGCTTCGAGGGCTTTAAATCTTATTTAATCTATTTTTTTTAATTCTTTTTCTTCCCCTCGTGTGTAGCACAAAGCTGTCCTGCAGTAGCCGGGGCCTGGTGGGCAGGGCAGGAGAGGAGCTGGGGCTCTGCATGCTGGGCTGATGCGCACGGTTGTCCCCGCTCCCTCGGTGGCACCACCGACTGCCTGGTGACTCCAGCCACACTTGAGCCCTCACACTGGGAATTCAGGCTCAAACCTCAGCTTTGCAACCTGTCCCTTTCACATGTAAAACGGCTCTCGGTCTCATTCGTGGAGCACCCACAGCACATGCGGGATCCCCAAAGGGAAGCAGGTCCCATCTCTGCCCCTCATTGGGGGTGCTGAGACAGCACCAGCCTCAGTGCCACTGCCCAAGTCGTGTGGGTGGAATAACACCAGCAGAGCTGTTACTGCAACGTGTTTGGGTGTACGTGTGTACGTTGAATGCGAATGCGTGTGTGCAGTCAATTACAAGGAGCTTGACTCGAAGCCAGCTAAAACTGGAGACTGTTTTCTGTCTCCCGACTACTAGTTGGAGCTCGGCATTTACTATAACCCACTATCAGCCCGCAAGTGAATATGCTCCAGATTTCAATCTGAGATGATGTAAGTTGGAGTCTTAAATGTCCCTGAGGCCTGGAGCCTGAGAGACTGACTGCAGCCCATCAGAGCTGAGCTTTTGGAGGGACGCAGAGGCTCTCCCGTGTTTCGAGCCAGCCTCTCGCATTAAACTTCCTTGGGGTTCTCCAAGCTGGGGCTGCTCTAATACTCAGCAGTCTCTAGTAAGATCAGCTGAAGGGATTCAGACCTAACTAGACATTTCCCTGGTCTGGATGGTCGTTATTGGCTGTATTTCAATATGCTTTGTTATTCTTTAATTTTTCCTAGTTTTTGCATTGAATCAGTTCTGCCTCATTCACCCGATCAATAACTGTTCTCCAAAGCTGCCCCATGTCAGGCCCCTTAAATAACAGCATTTTATTTATTAATCACATCATCTCTCAAATCAGCTCAAATAAATGAGCAAATAAAGAGAACCGATACTTGAAAGATATTTCAACCGTGCTACCAAAAAAAGATTTCTAGGAGTTCAGAATAGATAGTTGAGCTCATGATCTCAGCTTCCTGTGAAGTTTAAATATGTGTCAGTTTGCCGATCCTGTGCAACCTACTCTTGAGACCCAGTCCCAGAGCTTATGCCTCAACGTGGACTTGTGCCCTCCCAAAATCCGGAGCAGATCCTTGCGAGATGTGTGTGGTTTCCCTGGGCTCTAATTCAGAGGAACCTCTCATCTAGGAGAAGGAAACCTGCTTTGGGTTGTCGTTTTTAGGTGTTAGGTTTAGAAAGGTTGTGGCTTAGGAGCTCTCATGTTGGGCTAATCACTGATTTAGACAGCTTTCTCTCAGAGCTAGAGTTGCCCAGTCTATAGAGCACCAAAATGCCCTGCCCACATGGATATAGGTGAAATTCAGGCTGAACGCAGGATATTCCAGGCACCTGCTAATTAGAAGGTAGCTCCCTTGTTGTTCAGACATTTACTAGATACTTAAAACAGCARTTCAGTCTGCAACCCTGAAGAGCTCGAAGGGAGAGACCCTGCCCCTGCCCTTGAGCATCTCCCTGCAGCTCCTCTGTGGGGCTGGTGTTTCATGCTGTTCCCCTGCAACATTTTAGGTCTTTTTGAAGTTATAGGGTTGTCCCCCTACAGCCTCAGCCCACAAAACCCACTGCTCATCTCCTACACAGCACGCAGGAGGGAAAGTGAAGTTTGCAGGTTGAGGAGCCCTTTACCGCACCGTCCAACCCGCCTGGACCCGCGAGCTGACGCCTCTGCCCCTGCTTGTGCTCTGCAGGCAGCACCACAGACTGTGCTCTGTGTAACACTCAGGTCAGGAAACAACAGAAATGGACCCTTCCAAAGACTGCAGGTTTATAAACCCCATTTAATCACCTGCACTTTTTCACCTGGTATGTTAATCCTCTCTAGACCGAGATGACTTGGCTAAGATGTTTCTATACTTAGTGATTGTATGAAATAAAAGGAAASTCATATACAGTCCTTTTCTGGTACATCGGCAGCTCAAGCAAGTCTGTTGATAAATAAACCAGCCCACTTGTTTTATAAAGGAAATGACCCTGAGAGAGTGAGTGCCCGCTTCTTYTACCTCACTGCTATTCTTAGGCGAGGCTGCGAAAAATTTCCATTGAAGATCTGCTCCTCTCTCATTTCCTGGGTAGAGCAAACAGGAAACTCTTCAAGCAGAGTCGCAGTCGGGTTTGCCTTGAAAGTAGACCAACCTCACCTCCCGCTGGCTGCTTGCATCCACTGCAGAGCAGCCACGCGCCGTGCAGCCGTGCGTGAGCGCAGGAGCTCGCCCCAAAGGCCCTGGGCAGGAGGTGAACGTGGGAAGCTGGGCAGCAGGAGACCACGGCGCTTCATGCAGTTGCAGTTGCTTTCAGCCACTTTTACTTGTGGTCACCCAYGTGATGTCCAGCAGATACTAACCAGGCCAAGATCAAGTCCTTGAGGATTATAAGATGTGTTGCAGGCAGACATTGRTTTAGTAATAACAGGGAACTTTGCACAAAACACAGATTTTGCTTCTTCTGAGATGAATTCTCCTGCATGGAAGGTGGAAGGAGGCTTTCAGCCTGCCAGTTGTGAGCATTAAAAACTAATGCATATGTTCCCCTCCTCAATGAGAGGAGTTGAGGCACCATTTGATTTAATTGTCAGGAAGTGGTGAAAAATCTGTTTATTACAACTTTTTGTACAGATTTCTTAGAAAGGGACTCATATACTGATTGCCTGAGGATGGATCAGTTTCGAGTGAGAGTGTTCTCTGATTTGAATTACTCTGGGTCTCGCCCTTGAATATCAGAAGGAAGAAATTRTACAGTTCTTTCAGTGCATGCCCTTCACGTAGGTTTGATCTTGTCTTGGCATTAACTTGACTGAAACTTGCCCACTCTTCTCTGAGGACAGACATGTACTTTATCTTGTGAACAAGTTGAATGTCACTCTTAAATGGTACCTAGGACAAGCATAAGAAAACTCAGGTTCTCKCTGAAGAAATGTAACCTCTTCAATGCTAAAATGCCCTAACATTCATCCACTAAACACATGTATATCTTTTTTTTGAAAGGAGCACTGTTGTTTTATGAAACACAAGTTAGTTTATTAAAAAGGTTCATTTAGAGTGAGAATAGCCCATGCTTGAGTGGGTTCATTTGTTTCTGTTCAATTAATTTTAACTTGTAATGCACTCCCCTGTTACATTTCCAAAAAATATATATTTTTTTAGTAAAAGAAGTCTTAGTATAATTGCCTGCCTTTTGTGTCGTAGGAACATATTCAGAAATAATGAGCCCTTCCTAAGAAACAGTAATTTGGAAAATTGGTCAGCCCTTTCTCAAATTCGTATCTGTTTGACACATGCTTCCTCCCTGTCTTTCACTGTAAAGTCATTGGAGGTGAAAGACATAGTGTTTTGACAAAAGGAAATCCAAAAAAATGCCATTGAATGCCAAGACTTAAGGCAAAGCACCTGCCTTGAAGACATTGCCTTGCAGTTGCCCACAATTGCGAGAACAGGACAGAACTGGTCTGTGCCCACAGCTTGTGGGAGAAGACGTGGAGTAACTCTGCTACCAGTTTAGATCTGTGTCTTAATGTTAGAAAAAGTTGTCTTCAGTTTTAAGGCGAATTTATCAAAGTAGACAGTTCCCAAAACTGTGGCCAACCTTGGTGAATACGACACCAATAAGTTGCAGATGAGATGGAGCCATGAGCAGGCACTTTGGGTGAGAACCGCTCAGTGGAAGGTCTCCTAGTGAAGGCCCAGCCTAGGGAGAGGGCTGGTCAAGAGGAGAGCAGGCCCTGTTTGGACACAGTGAGTCTGAAATGCAGATGGAGGCATCTGGGAGAGCACGGCTGGTCTGGATGACACCTCATGCTGCCCTGGGTTTTACRCAGGGGATCCGGTGCTTCGGGGTCTTCTTCTGGACCTTATTAGCAATCGTTAGCACAGAGTCCCAGCTTGCTAGAGAAAACAGTTTTAGAGGAAATTTGCCTATGTTGTCTTGCCACGATCTGCACACAAACTATAGCAAAAGTGTAGAGCAGATAGACCTACGGTGAGATTTATTTTTTCAAGCAAACAAACCCAACCCAAGCCACTTTACACTGCGCTGCAGTCTGTGCATTTTCGGCACTATCCCCTGTGTCCCCTCCAAATCTTTGCCTTGTCTTTTCAAAAATCTTCTTATTTCTGATCAGTAAACATGTTGAAATGCTTAGATACCCGTGGATTTCTTTTCTACTTGGGCAAAGGAAATGTGTGTGCAAGAGGAAGAGTGTTGTTCTACGTAAGGGCTGCAGCATGGGCTGGCCAGATGATGCAATGTGTGGGTAAAGTTTTTATACTGTTTGAAGCATGCTGAACGCAACATAGATCCTCTCTCTCCTCTCCTTCTTCTTTTCCTATAAAAAATATGCAATCATCTGACTAGTTAGAAAGTTGTAAGTTGTAATCAGTATTTTGTTACGAATATCACAGGRATGTTTTTGAGTTCATAATGAACTACCTGGGACTGCTTTTACTGCTCGTGTTTTTTGAAGTGCTCTAACATCTCTTTCTCTTTCTCTGTTTCACAGTTAATGAAATTATCAGGAAGGAATTTTCTGGACTCCCTGCCAGAAACCAGACATAGAGGCAGAGATTTGCGAGACAACTTTTACCGAATCCTTCCATAACTGACCTCTTAGATCCTTCCAGTGTCCCTGCAACCTCCTGCTTCCTTAACTGTTCATCTCAAGGCACCAATTCAATGCAAGGAACAATGTATTGGCATCAAGCTGACAGCCTTGACTAAGCAACTCGCCACCTCTCTCTGTAAACATTGAAAAGGACACCCTTCCTTTAGTCCAAAGATCGTATTGTTCTCATATAACAGCGCATCTGTCTGAGGAAACTCTTCAAGCCTGCTGCAAAATATCTATCTGTGTATCAATATATCTTAGTAATAAGGGAGAAGTGATATGTCACTCCTGAACACTGCACAAAGCAAGGGAGGTTATAKATGAGYGCTTATTTGGGTGGGGTGGGAAACRAGAGAAGAAAGGGTAATATATTCCATAAAAGAGTAAAAGCAGTTTGCAGTTTGCTAACAATGACTTGCCCTCCGCATCTCAAAGCCTTTCAAAAAGTGTTATTGTTGTAGGAAACTGAGGCAGCCCAGGCTGCTCGGCCTTCGGCCAACCTGGGATCAAAAGCCATGTTCTCTGACTGAGCACTGTGATTAGTACTTCAAGCAGTAGCCATCAGCTGGATCCAGGAATTTTCATTTTTCTGGACAGGAATTTGAAGGAGAAGGATATCCAAAAAGAAAACTGATTAAAGGAAAAATTCAGSAATTCAAACATCACTCCCAAGACAAACCCTGATGAAGTAGAGATTAATATATAGGACTCGCAGGTAACCAAAGCACTGTTATGCTTATCCAAAGATTTTTATGATTGATCCTTACTCATATTAAGGCAGTACACGAACAGCTTAGATGTTTTCTCTCTAATGAATTGTTGCCGCTTCTTTCCGTACAGAACCTGCTGTTGGCTTGTACCTTGTCTCATTTAGCAGCTGCAACACTTAACCCCACAAGCTGCAGAGGAAAATAATTGCATCTCGCCGAAGCCGTGTCTTGTAAATGAATGCATACGCCTACTTATACTCCTTTAGCTTTGCAAAGCCACCAGCAGTTTCTCCAAAGATTAAAYTTCTGCGTGATTAATGTTAGTTATGTTTTGCTTCGGGTGTTTGCATATGCTGTACYGATACATGCTTATCACCGTAGGAGRTTACCTCTGCCATGTGCAGGTGTGCTCCGTGTACCTTTGTAACACTTCTAGGCAGGTCTTTGCTACCACGGCATGATAAGAAGACCTCATGAGTGTGTAATCAATGTACAGTAAGAGATAGCCATAATATTGTAGGAAATAGGTAGCAATCATCATCTTTGTTTTTGTAAATGAGGAGTGCTGATACTGCTATGGGTGCACAGCTAGAGGTCTAGTCTGGAAAACTCAGTTTTTAATTGTTTAGAAGTAAACTTTGCTGGGTACCAACATGTCCTCGTGCTCACAACAGGAATTAGGTGATGGGAATAGAGCAGGTCAGCAGAGCATCTGTATAAGCGATTCCCCAAAACTGCAAAACGAATAATTGTATAAGTTCCTTACAATATATGCTAGGTTCAACAAAATTGTTCTCAGGCATAGAGAGAAAAATGTATTTTCTGCCATGACAGGCTAGCACTTAACCTATGCAAACCCATGTTTTAGAGCAGGAGACAGCATCATTGTGCTGCTCAGAACAGCTCACCTAGTCTCTGTTATAGTCTTGTTTTTGTAATCTGAATTTAGCTGCTTTTCCCACAAAAGTACTGCTCGGCACGCAGTGCTGGAGTAGTATGGAGAGGGTCACACARCGTGCACCTGGAAGGCCTTAGCCCACTTTGCAAAATTAAAATCTTTTGTCACAAACTGTATCCCATTTCAGCAGCACTAAAAAAGCTCTGGCTGTGCCTGCTTCGTTCTGGGGCCCATGCTGTGAACTGCACATAGTGCATCAGCAGGAGCACAAGCATAGCCAAACCTCAGCTTTTTACCTGCAGAGGTGAGTGGCCTTTTTTCCTCCTGACTTTTACAGTTACAAAACATAAGCTTGGATTAGTTGAAATGGCTTCTGCACTATGAAATCATCAGTTATTCAACAGCACTTGGACTGCTCACCTGCCTCCAGCAAGCTGCCTGCAGTTGTCTGCCACTCATCGTGTGGTTTTTGATGCAGTCTGAAGTACTGGACAGTTTTGAGAAGTTCTTATGGATGAAATGTGTCTATCAGAAGTTCTTTATTGCGATTGAGTGAACGAACAGCCCAAATGTGTCTCCCAGTTTCTCAGGATTCAAACTTGGACCTGTTGAAAATGGCCACTTAGTTTCCCCTACTGTCATTTCTCCCACTTTCCCCACTTTTAAATTGCAAATTTACTGACAGAGACTTTCCTCCTGCTGGGTTTTAAATAGGAAATCAAAGAAGAACACCAAATTATTTACAAGTCTGTAGACAAACCGACAGAAATGTTGCTGCTCGTTTGCTGATGGATAGCGACTGGATTTCAGCAGTTTCAATACGGATGTTCCTGATGGGGAACCTGATTGTGGGGTGGTTTTGGTCGCAGTGGTGTTTTTCTTTCCCTGCCACTGACCCCTGCTGATCATTTGAGCATCCTACATCATTTCCACAATCTCAGAGTGAAGCTTTTGTGCCTGCAAAGGGGTCAGTCCCTGCTCCACCAAAGCTGCTTTGCAGGATGCACCCATAAAACTGCTCCCTTTAGCAGGAGGATGAGAWGATTTCCACGACTCCTACATGTTCTTGCAGACACTTTGTTGTAGAGAGAGGGAAAGAGGAATTTTTTAAAGTGCTACAAATTGTGTCCTTGTTCTTGCATTAGTTTTATTTCTTCCTAATTTTTAAGGCATAGCTGTTAATCTGTATGTGTGTTTGTGTAGGTGCATATATAAGTATATAAAAATATATAATATATACTGTTATATATCCACACACACACACATACACATGTATATCCATAGCTTTATGGATGAAGGTGATTATATAGTATATACACACATGCAGTTACAATCTTGGGTCATGATCCTGTAATTGGCTCTGGTCCAGCCGATCCRTGCTACTGGATCGTGGGTTCATAAGATGTATATAATATAGACTACATTTTAGTGGTTTTATTTACAGCTTCATGAGGTCAGGCCGTGCTACTCTATCTGCTTCTACCTGCAACCATTAGGTAAAAATACAGCTTTAACCAACGTCATATTTATTTCTGAAAGGAGAAAAGGCGTATCCTCAGACATAGTGCTACATGTTATTGTCTCTTTTTAAAAATAAAGCAGATGATAGATAGGTTAAAATCATCTAGCCATGCTGAAGCACTTCARAATATGCAATACTAAATTATTTCCTGTTCTTGCTGAGCAGTGTTTTTCCAGTATTAATATTTTGTTACATAATGCAACTTGCTGTCTTTCTGTAGGAGCCTTAGATTAACCTTGGAAGAGTTAATAGCATGCTGTGAGCAGTTTGTTCTCACTTTATCTGGAAGATAGCCATATTTGCACATGAGGAAGTTCTGTCTTTCCTCAGTTATCTGAATGTTTCACCGCAGTGCCTTCCTGCCATTGTACCAAGGGCCACCAAAGAGCTTGTCTGCAGGGTGAACAACTCGAATGCATTTTCCATCAAAGTGGCACCGTGCTACGTGCGTGGGGCTCGCTGGAACGCAGAGCTCGTCATCTCCTTCGTTTGCTGTTTGTGTGTCTGTGCCGGGTTTTTAATTTCCATTTTTCCACCCAAGCTTTCGCTGCAGGTACAGAATGAGCTTCTATAGACTTCTGCATCAAATATAGCCATACGTAGAGTTAAAACTCATCATTCATGATATGTAAACAGTCTGAGAGTGGAATGGGAGTTGACAGATATCAGGAAGATTCTTTTCTTTTTTGTCAGTTATGAGTGTTGGAAGTAAGTTTGCCAGGAGAGTAATTGCTCGTAAAGATACTTGCAGTGAAATRTGAAGCGCCGTTTCTGTTTTTCTCCATGAGAATGAGCAAAATGTAAGATCTGAACAGCAGCAATGGAATGAAAGCRTCTAACGCATGTGTTTTTATTGGTAGAAAGAATGTAGAAGAGCCATGGTTTTTGCACTTGCTTTATTTGTATCCATGTAAATATGTATCACTTCCATTCTTCTTGTAGGAATACAGCATTTTCTGAATGTAGAATATTTTCAAAACAGCACTATGTTAGTCTCTATTGTATAAAATGCTGCTGCTTGATAATATATCTAAAACAGTTCTCAAATTAGCYGGCATGTTTTTTAAAGTATATTTTGTAATCCATATCTTTGCAGAAAAGTGTCTATGCTTTTTGTCTGACCAAATATGCAACATCTTTTGGATTAAGGATAGTATTTATAAAGGATCAGTTTTCATTTTTTTTCTGAGTATATTAATTTTCTATGCAATTGTTGTTGAATTTTTATTATCCTAAAAAAAAAAAAGTATTTGATAAATTTTCTAAGCCCTTCAAAGACAGCTTTAAACACTTTAGAAATATTTTTCTAAATATTTCAATGCGACGTTTTTCCCTGAATTACTTTCTAAATTGCTCTTTAATAGAGAACAATCATCAGATGGGAACCAAGAAAACGACTGTCTTAATTTCAAATCTTAAACTGAATCATAACTTGCCATGAATTTTGCACCATTTCATATCATCTGATGTTTCAGTTTGTGTGCCACCCAGTACGTTATTTATATGACATAGTCCTGTGCAATATGARGAAGTGCCTACGTTTGGTTTAGACTGAAGGAATTGCAAATTYTCCAGAATCAATTGCTTTTTTTACTTGTTTACATTGCAGTGATTTCTTGTGTGTAACTGTAAAAGGCATCTATCTGCCTTCAAACRTGGAAAGTTATAATTCTTTATTCATCTCAATTCTGAATGAATGATCCACCCCTTGGAGTGTTCGCCTTACAAATGACAACTCTCTTCTTTCATGTCTGCTGCTTTATAGCTGCAGTGGGTAACAGCTGAGAGCAATTTACTTAGCTCCAATCAATAGCTAATCCCGTGTAGTCTGAACAAGATTTGTTCAACCATTTCCCTTGTTCCTGGCCTACAAAACATAAGTTGATACCTGACCCACATCGCAGGAAAATATTCAGCAGAAGGTGCTGGTACTGTAAAAGTTCATAGTGTCTAAAACTGAACGATGAGCTGAATGTTTGAACCAGCCCCAAACTCCAAGGTGGGTTGGAGGAACCGGCTGTKTTGAGGCGGGTGAAGGATTAAACTGCCAGGCGCTGCTCGGTACCGACTGCTTGAGCAGCGTGGTGGGAGCAGGGATGTGCACCAGGGCACAGCTCCCTCGCAGCAGCAGTGCCCGAGTGGGGACCTGCACATTTTGTGCGTGCACAGAGTTACAGAGCGGGTTTGGTGGCTGTTTTCCACCCTCCATCGTAAGTCCAGGTCTGCTGCTGGTGTCCTGCCCTGTGTGGTCAGGTAAAACCATCCATGAACTGCAGGCACTCACACAGAGTGAGCAGATCCTCCCCCAGACTGGCCCAACAAATGTCCTTTTACTCAAGCTGTTGGTTCAAAAGTCTAACTTCAAGAATTGGAAAGGGGTTTATATCATTCACATTCCTACAACAACTTTGTTAACCTCCAATGTAATGTTTTGGGGTTTTTTTTTTTTTTGCTATCTGTAAAAATATTTTTATATATTGCCTGTACTATGGTAGTTTAGCAATAAATGAAAGGATATTTGCTGCATTTGCCTTCTTTGGTTCTTAAATTCCTTTAATCTCCTTTTTAGGAGGGTGACAAAGACCTCTAGGTCTAAACAGCCGCCCTGAAACTGCTCAGGAGGCTTCACAAGGTGGGRGAGGATTTCAGTCTGGGGTAAAGAGGGTCCCAGACTCCCTTTGCATCAAAATCCCATTCAGTTACTACTGATGATGTTGATTCATACCGTGGAAATGTTTATAAACCCCTTCACCTGCCCTTATTTTGTATTTTTCCCAGTTTTTGTTTCCCCAGACAGTAAATACAAGCCCCAAAGAATGCACAGCAACAGCTACTCTGCTGAGGTCATGTCATTGTACAGAGATAATCCCCTTCCAAGTAAACGTCCTTCTGTATCAGTATGTGGTTTATGGAGAGTGGAGATGCGCTCCATTTAATTTGTGTTCATCTAAATCCCAACCCTGCATTTTTCTACAAGAGACACTAAAAGATACATTTTCATACTGCTGTGCTGGAAGGCTGCCCAGAGCCCATTATATCTCGGTACAAGCTGAGTTTATATAGTGTACAATTAAAGACATTTACCTTAACAAAATCAATATTATCCTTTGCATTTAAAAACAGTGAATTCGAACCATATTTGATGCATTTGTTGGACCTGGAGCAAGCGCTTTGCTTTGCTTATTCACAAAAGCCTCGGAGCGAGCGCCATGTGGAAGCTCTTAACTCCCAGCACACGGTACAAAGGCTGGGAAGCTCATAAACCAGACAGGCCTCGCCAACAAAGAAGCTGTTACTGGCTAAAAGAGAACATTTTATGATGAGCAAATATATGGCACTCAGGATTTTAGCTTTATTCAGCAACAGGAAAATTTAAGTAACTTAACCTGGAAATTCCGCAGTTAAGGGCTGCGAACTTGAGCACCTGACCTGATGCTCTGGCTTTAATTTATATCTTGGGTCCAAATTAAAAGTCTACACCAGTACCACCAGATTCTTATTCTTAACGGTAAATTTCCTGGATTTTGTAGATTTAACTCACGCCTTTGTGCCCCTTCAACAGAGCTGGCTTTCTTTTACAGGAGGGGAGGAGGGTTGGTYTGCTTTTCATGGTAGCTGTAAGGAAGAAGGACTCATGTTTCTAATGAACATCTGGGGTTGGTAGGGGGACTTGCTTGCTCGCGTGCTCTATTGTGTAAATATGTGATTTACAAGATTAGAAAAACATACTAAAAAAAAAAGGCAAATGTAATTCAGTCCATTTAGGAAACTGTCTGTCATACCGGAGCCTTGTCCAAAAACGTCGCCACTGGTGGCTCGGGTGCCCATCCTGCCTGTTGGGGGTGCTGCAAGTGAGGTGCCTTTCCTGGAAAGGAAAAGGAAAAATTGTCCTGCTCGTCCTTCTCCAGGCACTCACCCCCTACCTCGGGGTCAGGCCGGCTGCTCCCAAAGCCCAACCTAGCACACATTCCCATCCCAGACGGAAACTAAGGGGCTTCAAAGCCTAAGGAAAACATCCATGGGAAATAAGGCTTCGTTAGTGTCCCTTACACGAGAAGTCCCGGAGTATTCCTATTAATTCACGCAGCTTTCTGAGCTCATTTATAAAATTTCATTCTGGTCTGTAGCCTCATGATTTGCAGCCACAGTAGGTGACTTGGGTTTTGTATGGGTGCCTCTCTAGTAGCACAAGTGGTCAGCCTCAAGACATGTATAAAAATTGGCCAAAATGTCYCTGTGAGCATTAGTTAAGAATATAGGAACACGACAGTGCTGTGAATTTGCTTGTTTTCTCCCCCATTGGCTACAATTCAGTCAAAGTGGAGCAGCGCAGACTGGCATGGCATTTTCCCTCATCGTGTTAACTTGGTCCCTGTGGATGCTCTTAATCTATCACGTTTTTGGCCAAGAGTTTTCACTAGAGGCTGCATCACTGATGGGGTGAATAACTGACAAGGGCTCATCAGCCTGAGTAAAATTTTCATGGGATTTTGCCGAAAGTCAGGCACTATCATGGAAACCTTCAGGACACCTGAAGTCCAAGCCTAAAAGCAGGTTAATCACTAAGATTTTTCCATGTTAAGACTTCATGATAGGAAATGACAGGGAATGAAAAAGAGACCTCCTGTTTTTGGGCTGAGGTCTCTAGTGACCAGCTCCATTTACCATTAGCACCTGAGAGCTTTGCTTTCCTCAGTCTTTCTCTTTTTATTCCCTCTGTCTGAATTCAAACAATTCTATAAACCAGGATGCTTGGTAGCGATAGATGGAGACCTTTAGCAAGAAGCCATTTTGGCTTAATTTATATTAAAAAATGTACACATATACATGTGCCTAAAACCTAACAGGAAGGAAGGGCTGTCGGTGAGCCCAGCCTGCCCTTCTTGCCTCTCCCAAGGAAAGCCTTTCCCATGGGAAGGGCAGGGAGGGCTCCGTGCAGGAGCCCTGCAGGGCTGGCAGCTCCCGTCGCACTGCCCGGCTCCTGGTTTGCACAGGGGGCGACGACAGGAGCTGACGCCTTTTCTTTTATTAATCTCTTTATTAAGGCACTGTTTGCTCAGCTGCAGCGGTGCCTGTGCCGCTTCCTGCCCCTTCCACCCCTCCTTCCCCGCTGCTGTTGGTCYCCGAGAGCCCCATTTCGCAGGGAGAAGAGGCACCTCGTGGAGAGGGACTTGGAAGCATTAGCGATTAATTATCCCAATGTTCTTTAGAAACACGTTGAGCGAAAATATTCATTTATATATTGACAAAGGAGCCGCATCTAAGGAGGAGCAGCCACAGGGCAAGTCGGAGCCCACGGTGGCACCGGCTCCGGCACCGGCTCCGTGGTCCCGCCACCGTGTTGCTGTTGGCACCAGGCGCTCGGGTACACTGGAGGCAGAACCACCACCCCTGTTATTCCGCCGTGCTGCGCTCCTGATTTATGGCTCCCTCTAAAGTACACGGGAAACACGCTCACTTCATTTACCGTATTTGGGGGAAAGTGGGATTTCAAGAAGGGCCAAAATACCTCTTGAATTCGCTTGCAGACACAGCAAATTCCACACTCGTTTCCTCTTTGATGGGTAGAATATTTGCATACTAATGAAAAAGGCACTAGGATGTTGCTATGAGCGGAAATCCAAGGTATGGTTCCCACCCGGTGATTAACACATTTTTGTCAATCAGTGTCCCATCCCAGTCTTGCTTTCTCAGCAGATGGGGTGACCCCGGGCGTGTTGACATTACAGCTGCATTACAGACTGCTCTGCTCGCCCTGCTCCCGTCCCGGCCGGGCAGGACTCGCTTTTCCCTGCGGATGGAGGCTGCAATGTGGAAGCAGGTACTCAGCCTGGGCAACACGTCGCAAGTCTCCAACCTGACCCCTGCCAACTGGGTTGCAGGGGGACAGCACAAACACCAAGGCAGCCGGCCACTGAAAACTACACACATACAACAGGCAACGTACACCAGGGAGCAAATCTGTACCAGCAGAYTGATAGCAGCAAGTTGTGTCTTCATACAGATTTGCTGTGGTCCATATCGTTGTCTTTTGCCTTCACTGGCAGTTATCTATGTTGGCGATGCACATGGGCGTTAAGCACTTCGCCCTCTGCAGACTGCAGCTGACCAAGATGCAGCCTCTGTCACTCTGGGCGCCCGAGTTAAAATGCATATGGGGGATTTACCAGCACGGCYGGGCTCTGTGGCTCCGCCTGCCTTGTGCCCTCGGCTCGTCACTGCTTCCCTTGCGCTCTTCCTGCTCCCGTGAGGGCTCGGCAGCTGCGGCAGCCCCAGCATCTCGTTCACGCTCTTTGTTCCCATTTGACTCCATTCTATTTCAGGCTTACCCATAGGAAGACTTTTCCTGTTCATATACAATATTTGTGGCGTTAGTGTGCATTTCTTAACGCAGAAGCATCTATGTCCCCAGCGCATCAATTATCCTCAATGGCAGCAATTACGGGAGACTCCACAGGAGGGTGGAGCGGGAGCCAGAGGGACCAGGAATCACATCCCGTTGGGCTGCAGTAGCAGAGCCCGTCCCAAGCCTCTCAGTGCTGCAGACAAACTGAATGTTGTCATTCCTGKCATATGGGCTGGATGCGCCAGCATTCCTGCTGCGAGACCAGGGGGAGCGGGGCTGGCACGAGACCTTCCCTGGACCTTTGTTCTAGTTGATTAATGTGTCACAGTTTTTCTAGCCCTTCTCTGTATAATTTTGAATACCCCTCTGGAAAATAGCTTTGTTCCTGCCCGGGATGCGCAAGGCCCAGCTGGGGGGGCCTCTCGGTGCTGTGCACCAGCATGCCCAGGGCGAGCACACTGGAAGCATCGGAGCATCCGGATAGCGCTTTCCAAACTGCCTTTTTTTCTTTTTTTTTTTGCTTAAGCTGTAGAAAGAGAAAGCAGCGGGTGGGGAGAGGAGTTCATCCCATGAAACATATTTCTTGGTTGCTGAGAGACATCTGACTTTAAATCTCCCTAATGAATAAGCACAGCGCGTTTAATTCTGTTTATGAAAACAGACGGCTCGTGATGGCAAAAAGCATGAGTCAGTGCCCCGGCCGGGACGCTCCCGCGGAGCGATGCCCAGGGAAGCCTTGGGAAGCCTTGGGAAGCGGAGGGACACGCGGGCGCTGCTCAAACCAAGGGGCTGAGCAGGGCTCRGCCTCTCGCCTACCTTCAAATGAAGGAACCACTGCAGCAAACACATCCTCTTGGCGAGGAAGGCTCCCTCAYGGCGGCCTCACCTTCCCACCAGAGAAAACCTGGAGGAAACAACCCACCTCGGGAGGGTCCTGGGGAGTGGATACAACCAGAGGAATCAGCCCATCCAAAGTGCTCCGCAAAGGACCAGCCTAGGAAAGGTGCACAAAGTGCAGAGGGGCCTTAGTTCAGCACTTTCCAACAGTGGAATTACATGTCCAGGTTAAAGTTTCTGTTCYAAATGAGAGACACACGAAGTGGAGCTTGGATAAGTAAGTGATGGCAGAAATCCTGGTGAGGCTAGAAATCCTTAGGTAGGTTATGTTAGCCTTTTACTGCAGTTCACAGATGAAGTCCCATAAAAATAYGACAATTGGTATCTAACGGCCCAGGTTGCGATTTGCCATTTTATCCTGCCCTGCCGTCCCTAGARGTCTCAGCCCTTCGTAAGGGTCACAGGCAAGACACTAACACTGAGAAAYAACAGAGAACGATCCTGTCCCCAGCTGATTCATTGGGATGCATCGGTATCCATGCAGACTCCCAATTCATGGGGAAAAAAAAAAAAAACTATTAAAAACCAGTCCTCTGGTCTTAAACTTGGCTCCAGCCAACCCCGTAACAACAAAACACCAAAAAACCTAAGCACTGTAGATTAGTTGGCTTTCCACCAACCGAGTCCTGATTGAAAATCAAATGCAGATGTGAGCAGAAAGCAAGCAGCAATTTCAGCCCTCCCAGCAGCCGCCTGCTGCTGGCACGCTCCAAACAGCCCTCAGTGCAAACTGGTACCGGCTGGGCCGCTCCGTAGCCTTCGTGGCAATTATGAGGCCAGCGTGTTCCCGCTGTCCCCATTAAGATAAACAGCRCTTTCCTGCAGCAAAGGAGGGATTAAGGCAAGAAAGGAGAGAAAAAAGGACTCAAATGGGAAAGCTGAGTTTTCCTACAGCTAAAGGGTACACCTGTGGCCCAGAGCAAGGAGAGAAAGCGAAGGCCACGGCTTGGGTAGAGACCCCCTGCTCTGCACGGCGGGCAGGGGCTGCGGCTGCACGACTGCCTGGGGAGGGCGAGACGAGGGCACCACACGCAGCTCTGGGCTCCCTTCCTGTAGGAGAGGAACGAGGACGAAGGGAGCGTTTGGTGACGATAAAGGCATTTTGTGCTGTGCTGGCAGAGGAGCCGGATTGATGGTGTGACGAGTCAGAGCCCTCGCCAGGGCTCTCAGCCCCAGACAAGCCCCAGGGCAGCCTTTGTTGGAGCTCCCTGCCTGCAACCAGCAGKGCTGCCCTTGGGACAGGGATCTGTCCTCCCTCAGGCTTAGCTCTCCCTGCGGGGGAAGCGGAGCCTCCCGCTGCACCTCGAGGAGCTGCTATGGGGACAGCAAGGCTGGAGAAGGCTCTAGGAGCAAGGGGGAGCATGCTGCATCAAAGCCAACTTCATAGGAATGACCCTACTTATTGCATGAGTTTCCATCTATTCTAACTTGCCATACCCAGAAGTACCAGGAGACTTAAACACCAGTTTCAGGGGCAGGATTTGCCTTTGCAGGACTTTCTCACAGGGCTCCTGCTGCTGCTCCCAGCACCTATCACACAAGTTACACGTTGTCTGCTGGCAAAAAAAAATGTGCAAAATGAGCGCTGGCTCAGAGAGCGACTCRCCAACAACGGCAGAAACTGTCCTCAAAGCTTCCTTGAGGAGCACGGCCAGAAGGTATCGTGCTCGCTCGTGCTCATTGCCTTAATTGATTCTCTCTGGGGAGCAGGAACTTGGAACTTCTCTGCAACTTTTCCAAGCCAAGCACTTTTTTAAAGAAGAAAACAATTAGGTCCATTAGAATGGATAGCCCAGAAGCATTAACTTTCATGCTTCGTTTTGTCTCATATATTGACAACAAAATAATCTGAGAACATAAATATCACGAAAGCAGAGGGGTTGGAAAAAAAGACCCTTGCATCAGAAAACTTTGCACCAACCCAGCCAAGGATAAAATATCAGTCTGGTTCATGACTCATCTCTGAAGCTATAACTATTTAAATACCAAAGCACTTTGAGTTTTATGTGGTCATGATAAATAGCAGCAGTCAACTGAATTCACATCCGTAAAGTGTAACATTTTAGTAAAGAAAGCTCTCCATCCAGTCATCTGCTTTTTCTTCCTCTTGCTCTTTTTCCAGTTTCTTCATCATCTTTCATTCCTACCTCCTTTTTTTTCTCCCAAGAGGGCAGAAGCAGAATCAGAACATTGCAGAATCATATTGAAAGAAATGTAGAATATTCTACCCAYTTTTAAGGGAATATCTGTCATATTCCTTACTGATAAATGCTGGTTATGTCTTAGTATAAAGGAATACACAGGAGCTATTGCCTTATTGTTCAGCCATCACTATTACCAGCCCCTGAAAAAGAACAGGCTGCAGCAGTATTTAATTACAGCATCACTGAAAAACAGGATTTTCTCTAACTCTGGCTGCCTGCTAAGACATGGGCTTCGTACAACAGAGCTGCGAGMCGGGCAGCGCCCGAGGGCTGGTTCTGGTGGGCGCCAGGGCTGCGTCCTCCAGGAACTGAGCRCAAAGCAGCTCTCGCCCCGCCGTGCTGCAGTCCCAGCTCCAAGCTCCCAGCCTCCTCCCAGCCCCGGAGAGGAGCCAGCAGCAATAAACCAATGGCCCTACTCCAAAAAACTGTTCGCGGTGGCTGCGCTCTCAATGGTGACTCCATGTGGGGCCACCGGCACCTCGCAGCTCCAAAGTGTCTCCCCRGAAACTGCCCCTCTTGGAGACCTCAGCTCTCCTCCAAGGAGCACTTTGCTCCCTGTGCAGGGCAATTCCAGAGCCTGGGAACGAGGAGAAAAGAGGGAGTCCGCTATGGCTGCAACCCMAAACACAGGGCAAAGCTCCTCAGAATGAAAACATGGAAAATTGGGCTTTTCCCCCCCATTCTGCTCATCAGAGCTATGCCCCTTCTCCAATTTACACCTACAAACCTACATGTATTCAGTGTTAAAATAAGACCTAATTTATCACCATGCAGCCCTGCAAACCAACGCACCACGGCAGCCTGGAAGCCTAACACAAATATTATTCCACCTGGACTAACACACCCTGGCTCTGCGAGGGCAGCGGGGCGGGGTGGCGGGCTCCATTCCAACGGGAACACCGGCGTGTCAGAAGGCAGAGCATTAATGCAGCTCGTTAGCACGAGCTAACTGAAGACAGGCATCCCGGCCCGCCATCCTTCTTGTCACAACCCAGATCTTGGCCTGTTCAGGATTTCTCCCCTTGGCTTGACATGCAAACAGCCTTTCCTGCTCGATGCTTTCCCTGCGCTTCGCGGTGCTGGCTGGGGTGCGTGCGGAATCCGGCGCCCTCTCCATGCAGCGCCCACCATGAGCCAGGACACAGGGGTTTCCACATCGGCATTTCACAGGTTGCCCCTCTGACCCTTTCGGTTGCCCTGAACAGCCTCTRCCTGACGCAGAAACCTTTTGCTCCCGCCAGGATTCAGGTCCCTTTCTGCACCCCTTGCCACCTCTCAGCTCATCCTCTTGGGCCCCGGGTATCCATCAAACTCTGGCTCCAGCACTTCTCCCACACACTAAAACATGCATCCAGATGGAAACACCTGCAGTGGCAGCAAGGACAGGAGCAAGAGCTGTTGCAGCCTCCAGCCTCACCAGCTCATGGACACTCAGTCCTTTGCTGCCTCCTGAGGGGACGTGAGGGGACTCTGCTCCCCTTGTCCTCCTCTAAGGCAACGCGCAGCCATCTGCAAAGCATTACYGCCCTTTCAAAGCAACGCTGCCTACATTAAGTAGAAGTATTTAATTAGCACTTCATTTAGAGCATGTGGTAAAGCTCACAGCCCCATTTTGGGCCAGGGATGATTTTCAAGGGCGGGTGGGATACAGCCAACGATGCCAGCGGAGCAGCACAGCTCTCAGCAGCCGCTCGTGGCTCCGTCCTGCTTCCACGTGGCCGCAAGCTCCGTGCAGGAGCCACCGCTGCTCTAGGGGTTGGGGCGTTGGGAAGAGGCCCCACAAGCAAATCCAAAGAAGGTCATGGAAACAAGTCTGGCAAGTGCCCCTGTGCTCCCCATCACGTGTGCCCCACCTGCAGCTCCTGAGCAGGCATGATGTCCTTGGGGGACTGGATCAGAGGGGGATGTCCCTGGGAGTCTGCAGGGGCAGCTCCTGGACAGCCTCCCTCCCTCTGGGACACGTGGTGGGACACGTGGCGGGACACGTGGCAGGACACAGGCCAGGCCTGCCCTGGGGAAGCCCCGGTGACTCAGGGATCCCCTCTGAGTCACCAGCCGCGGGAGAGGCCAAGTTGGGGCTGGCCGGAGCGGGGCCGCTCGCGGCGCGTGGGCRCGAGGCCGGAGTCACGATCCGCCCGGCTCGCCCGCGTTCAGCCTCGGCCCCAGGAGCTTCAAAGCCAAAACTCYCCCGTGTCGAACTCGCCTGTAATTCCACCAGCTCCGAGGAGGGGATGCGAGTGTCCACGCTGGCCCAAGCGCTCCGCCTTGGAAGGGGAGCCAAAGCCTCAACCGCGAGCGCCTGCCAAGAGCGAGAGCAAGCAGAAAGACAGCTCACAAACCCGGAGGAGCAGAGCCCTCGCGCTGGGGCTGCGGAGGGATCCAGCCCCGCACACGGTGCAGGGGTCTGCAGCTGCTTGAACTCAACGAGAAAACACCCCAAACCCCTCCTGCCCTGCCACCGGTCAGTGGACAAAACCTCTGCCCAAACAGTGTCCTGACACAGACTCACACAACAGCTCTGGCACGGGGATCTGAAATGACTGGTGCACAGGAATGCACTGGGACATTATCAGAGCAAATGCGGTCAGAATTTGTAAACAACGCGACTGAACAACTAGATCGAGCAGCTGTGGTTACCTCTGTGGGCGCATCGTTGCATGTGTGCACCTATACGCATAGGAATACACGTATATGAACTCTTCCTTGTCTCTGTACATACAACTGCTATTAAGGTGGAGGTGACATTATAGTAAATACGCATAGATARCCATTAATCACCACTTGTGTATCTTATGTACAGGGTTTCAACAATTTTCTGTCCTGTAGCAATGCACTATGCCACCTCCTTGCAAAACTATTCATGGCTGAAAGTAAAATTGGCAGTCTGATAGACTTTCCTCACTTAATTAGTATATTTGCTGCAAGTACCAAATCCTAATACAATATATGTTCTATGCATGCCGTTATAACCCAGTTGTCAATAGGTACAACACAGCTCATGGGCAAAGAGGCCTCCTGTTGCTTCGGGACGGTCACGCGCAGAACTGCCATGTTATGACTCACCGGGAAGGACCATACCTATTGGATTTCCTTTGGAAATGTAGTCTCTAATTTAGCTTCATGAGGGAGACCTGCTGCTGTCTCTATCACAGGAAGCAGTGGGAGCTGAATGTGTCCCAAGGCAGCATCCTAGGGCACTGTGCTGGGACTCGGGTGGGATCGGGTATCTTGGAGCAGTATGTAGTTTAGGGAGTCTAGGGCGAGTCGTGGTGTGTGCCAGCAGGCCAGCTCTCTGAGGGGCTCTTAGGAATTTATACAGTAAACCCTAGTTGACCAAATGTAAATGCAGAAGATGTTTCTCCTGCTGTGCACTACTGTGAGCAGGCACACAGTCGCAAACGTGGCTGGAAAAGGGTAAATTTGCCTCTTAAAATTACATAATTCCAATGATGTGCACAGCGCCCTGGGGAGCAGCGTGGCTGTGTGGCTCCAGCCTGCTCTCGCAGAAAGCAATAACCCACCGTGAGCGTTAGCAGATGCAGGGGCTGCACGTCGGCACCGAGCGTCTCCGCAGCTTCTCCCCTGCAATCGCAGCACAGGGAGGAGCCCAGGGCCGCGGAACAAGCGCCTGGAGGAAAGTGAGATGAGGGCGACGGGTCTCATGGGGAGGACTGATTCACTTTCACTGAAGGCACTGAGATACTGAGGGGAGAGGGAAGTCATCCTAAGCCGCGGTTCTGCTGACTTCCCTTCTCCTCTCTGCAATAGGCCCTGGAAGATTTCCTGGTGGCAYAAGCGGCCTCATGTGTATCTTGTTTATTGTTGGCCTGGATAACTTCCTTTGGAGCCAGCCCAGCCCCTGTTGGGAACATAGGAGAAATCTGGATTCATTTGAAACTCTCTTTTGGAAGAGGCAGGGTTGTCCCTGTCAACATGTCAAACTAGGAACGCTCCGTTTGGTTTAATGGGGCTGGCGTTCAGTTTAATCCGAAAGGCTCCATGAACTTCCATTGTCATTTATATTCTAAAACTTCAGAATTAGAGATTTTATCCCTCCTCTTTTTCTTTTTTTTTTTTGAAGATAGTAGGTTCCTTGTTAAGTTGTACTTCTTTACAGTTTGACTTAAATTGTATTTCTTTGCTGTATGACTCGATAAATTGTCTCTACCAGGCAGCCTCTAGTTATTCCTGCATAGAGAGGTCTTTCATCAATCTGAAACCAACATTATATTAACAATATTCAAAATTTAAAAATGCACCAAAGAACAGAAGAAAATTAAGGAAGAAAACATTGAGGAGGGATATCTAAAATGATTGCAATACTGAGCAGAAACAGAATTTTGTCCTGACACAGACTTCTCGTGTTATTGGCATGTCAATTCAGACATGTGCTTTAGCATCCACTTCAGCAAAGGCAACCTAATTATTCTCTTACCTTTCAGGAGATTGAGCACATTCATTTTAAAAAGAGGTGAACTAGATATTTAAATTACTGCTGGATAATAAAAATGTGAAAACAAACAAAAAAAAGCAAACCAAAGTCAACCAACCAAACAAAAGCACTTGGACAGGATGCTTCCAAACCTGGCAGCTGCACCTTGTTTTTCTGTCAGGTTTCTAGTGAATTCACGAAGATCTAGAGCAAGTCACACCTCTGGAAGACTTGAAGATACGAGGGCTCTCCAGCTCCCTTTTTTGCTCAGGTGATTTTTTGTTCAGGAGAAACAAGATACCTGGGCTGGGAGTCAGAGTCTCCTCTCTATGCTAGTATCAGCCTTTCTTACAATTCTCTAAATCCAGGGATTTAGAAAATACTTTTTCCTTATAAATCTTACTCCTGCCTCTGGATTAAACTAGGCTCCTATTGAGTTCCTGGCTCCAGGCACCGGGAATTGCGGTGGACAGAATCCAGCTTCTGATAAGCAAAAGCAGGAGGAGGATGGTRCAAAAGGCAGCAGATTCTGGTCTCCACCTTTTGGGGGAGACGGTACCTGCAATTGTGTTCCTGCTAAGCAGGACCTAGGGACACACCAGGACACGCAGCACGGAGTCCGCAGCAGCATCCCCAGGGCTGTCTGCTCCATAGCCAGGTTGCTCTGCCTTCAACCCAGGGCATTTTACCAGGGCTGGCCACTCCACAGCCTTGCCCACCGCCCCGGCACCAGGAAGCTCYGGGGGAGGAACCCCCCCGGGCCTTTCCACTCCCTTTTGCAAGCGAAAACAAACGCAGCAGCCCACAGGCTGGCCGGCGTTCAGGCTGAACTGCCAAAACTTTGTCCCTAGAACAATTCCCCCGGGTCACCTCATCTCTCCTCTCTGGCAGAATGAGGAGCAGACACTCAGACTGTTAGTGTGTCCTTCAGATATGTTGTTTTTCATTAAAAAATATTCAGTCCCATMATTTCTTTTTTTTTTTYCYTTTTTTTTTAAGTCTAAGGCACTTTAAATTTATAAATGCTAAATTCTGTGTTGTCTGACCTAATTTTCATTCATAAATACAATGCTCAGAGTTCTGTGGGTGCCAATTCTGTACCGCCCAGCATGAATTGCACAGCAAGAGTGTTTGTTTCCCCTTTGTTTGTGCATAAGCAATTACTGGAGACCAAATMCAAGCCTAAAGAAATTAGACTGCATTAGAACATAGACATTTTAGATCCCAGCTGGCCATGGAAACACTGGCTGGTAATTTAGCRTGATAGGTAGCGTGACCTCAGTGAGAGCTGCATCCCAAACTTAACGCCAACAGCAAGAAAGATTGATCCCTCAGGAACCGTGGGAGGTTTTTCTATCTCTGCTCTGTTTCTAGAGCCTGACACTTGTGTTGATGTCAACAAGAAAGAAAAACAGATGCATTTCACATGAAATTCTCTTGCAAYGAGCTCTCTATAACCACCAGACCAGCGTTCAGTTGGYGGCATTAGTTTAGTGCTGACTGGTYGTTCAGATGCTAAAATTAGTTTTTGGAAGTATGCAAAGATCACTGCACCCCAAGCAAATCAAAYACTGTGCTAACACGACGCAAAAAGCAATCAGGAAGAGATGAGCAAAATAAATGACACACTTTTCTTATCCTGAAGCTCTGTAGGCAACTTAGAATATACAAGTAGAACACATTATTAATAGCAACAACACTGCTGGTTGCCTGCTTTCATTACTGCAGATATATCCAGGGCAGAAGGTATAAAATTGAAGGCAAAATGCAAAAGTTATTAAATTCTCCCAGCACAWATACACGGATTAAAATTACTAATAAGATGGGAGATGGGTAAAGGTTATTACAAAAACATTAACTTCACTTTTAACAGATATAATTCTTAAAAATGTGTATCATAAAATGACTTGGATACTACCTGTGGTAATGAAACAAGTTGTCTTGTTTGTCTAAAACCCACAATGCAGAAAATTCACAGCTTTTATTTTCAGAATGGATAAATCTACTGCATTGGTAGGGCTCTGCATTCAGGTCTGCCTTGCACTTGCAGTCATGTTTTCAAACTGAGGGGCCTTTTTCCTGGTTCAGCASCTAAATGCTACTCAGAAAGCTCAGCAAAATCAGAAAAACATATTCACTCATAAAGCTTAGGACTGGGGCAAGAAAAGCTGTCATGCATTTTTAATACATCTCAGCTACTTTGAATGTGAATAGTCATCATTCTTGCAAACCAGGGCCTAATTAGATTCATAAATTAATATTGCTTAAAGGTAGAGCAGAAAAGCAGCTTGCATTTCTGAGGCTTATTTCGTTTGGAGGAGCCCTAGTTATCTTGTATACCTTAATGGGATATAAAGCATGTATAAGCTTTGCCCTTTGTAAAGCATTAATAAGCGAATACAAAGCTGAGAAAGCAAATTCTACTACATATGCCAACCTCAGACCTTTCTACAGGCTCAGGAAGTAGTTTCACTGAAATCAGGGGAACTGCTTGGGCAAAAAAGATAAAATGAACAAGAAAGGTCTGCAGGATCAGGCTGAGTTACTGGCCAGAACATGCCTATGGAGGAAACATTTGATTTCTGCACCGAGCAGAGAACACGATGTGCTTTTATGTGAGTTAGTCCACAGACAGGGCCAGACCACAGAACAAGAATTAAGTAGACCAAATATGTGCAAATTAAGTCCCTTGCTGGCACTTATTCAAGGATCAGATTCACTAGGGAGTTTCCTAACTTAAGGCAATGGCTACATTCAGAAATGACCATTTCCAGATAATTAATCAAACCTACCAGTTTCTTTAAGACAGTTCACATGAGTAAGAAAGCAGAATTTTGCCTTCTATGCTGCCCGCTGTCAGAAAAATAAACACCTACTTTGTGCCATATACTCTTACCTCAAGGAAGGGCATCACTTGAGACTGAGCTCCACCAAGAAGRAGGATGGAAAAGGGCCTAGATGGGAGGTTTGGAGCAAATCTTGACCTGCTCGTAATGGAGATGCGCTAGCACCTCATGAAACCCCTTTTGAGAGTGCCCCAGAGAAACTGGAAGATTCCAGGAGATTTTTCACCTATAGCCARCTGCAAAGCTGCCTTGCATGTCAAGCCAACAAACATACCAGTAGACTCAGAAGTTCTCGTCTTCTAATAAAAATCAGTTMAACAGAAGGGATAAAAACCCCACAAGGAAATACTTCTAGGAAAACCTCCAAGGCAGCCAACATMAGTCATTTCATCTACATAATCACTCTGAGGTGTTTAAGAAATTCAGCTTAGTCTACAGCTGACAAGGATTTTACTCAAGTAACATTGACATTTTAAAGCATTTTAAACATTTTTGTCTCTAATGCAGAATGCGCACAAGATCCAGAGGCTGGTTGGAAATCAAAGACTTAGGAAAGCTTTTGCCTAGGCAATCTGCACTGTTCAGAGGGTGGAAACATTGAAATATCAAAGCAGAGTTTAGAGTTTTGTCCTCTCCTGGGAGGTGAACACAACCCAGCCAGGCTGGGCGCACAAATGAACACACATTCAGTAGCAAGAGCTAAATTCAATGTTCTTTAGTCACTAGCTGTCATCAAGACACTGACTCTTGCACTCCAAGCCGGTCATCACGGGCACATTCCAAAATCTGGCTACGTCCCTGGGCATGGGGCATTTTGCAGATCTTCTTGCTATCACCTCCACCAAGACACTGCATCTGAGGCTTCAGGGCTTTCAAGTGGATGCCTGCACCACAACTTAGGTTGTGTTTCTCTTCTCAGTCATGTATCTACAGAGAACCCAGATGACGGGCTGGAAAGCCTTCAGACACCAAAGACCACTGTTTTCTACTTTCAGCTGCGATTACAGAACTCTACAAATCACAGAACCTCACATGTCCTTCAGCCTGCCTGGGAGCTCTGCTCAGTAGGGTCTAGAGTCCAAAGGTAGTGGCTGGAGTTGCTTGCTCTAGGGGATATTTGTTTCTCACAGGAAAGAATAAGTAACTGGCCACATGTGGTTCCAGGTGTATCTCCTGAGAAGTCCGAGACACAGCTGAGGACGTACATAACTCATGCAGACCGAACACAAATGGCAGAAATTTGGGGATATTTCCAAGCGAAAGGCTGCAGGTTCRTTGGGCTGTCCAGAAGAGCAGGAAAGCTCCTTGTCCTTGCACCATGTCCCTCCCTGGGCTCCACAAAGGCACCAGGGACACCAGAGTAACACTGACTAGAGCTGCTGGAGCAAGCTAAAATCAGTAACRSTCATAGCACTGCSAGTGCAGAGGCAGATACACGCAGGYGAGAGGAGCAAGAAAGCTGCCCTTCTGCTCCGAACACCAGGGCACAGTATCTGCCCTACGGAGCTGTCTTCATTTCTCAGGATTCTGTCATCTTTAGTAGCATCTACAGCGAAGCAGAACACTGCCCAAGCAGGGACACAGCAGCAAAGCAACCGCGCTCTCATCTGATGTGGGAACCGACAGGCACACAATGTCACTTTGGCTCTTCTCACCGTATCTCAGAAATGAATTTCATTTCCATCCCATTTTCAGGTCTTTTTCAATGGATTTATTTGATGTAAGGAAGATATCGGGGCTTAAAACCACAGACTAATAAATAAAAGTGAACAGTTCTATTAAATATCCTTAAGCATTGAGCCAAATACATCGTATATTACTTTTTTTCATTGAATAAAAGCAATAAATGATGCTGGAAACTGAGGAATCATAAGTCTTCTTCAATAGAAATATCTACTTTAGAAATCAAAAAGGAATTGTTGGATTGGATTTTCATTAAAGACTTCCCATTTTAGCTTCCTTGAAGTTTAAAAATAGCACCAGGGTTGAAACTACAAAATAAATCTGTTCTGTTATATTTGTGTTAACAACAGTTCTAATGTCAGGCTGCCTTCTTCCTGAGCAACAATTTTCAATATTTCCTTTTGAGCACTGGCCAAGACTGTAACCTTGAATCCAAACCTGTTACAATTTCCTTGTGGGTCCRATTCAAATCCCAGGATCAATTTATTTCCTGGAATGTAAATGCTGCCACACTGAATAAAATACAGATTTGAGATAAAAATCAGATTGAGATGTGCATATATTCATTAAAAAAATTTTAAAAGTGAAATAATAACAGATTATTTTAAGATTGTTAAGAACTGTCTTAACAGTTATGTTAAGATRTTAATAATTTAACATAGGACATTTTTAATTCAATGTAGATTATCTGTACAATTTTCAGACTGTAACTGCCTATTGCTGATACTTCAACAGAGAGCAAAATGTTTTGCAAAAAATGCAAAAAAGCAAGTGACCAAAGTCCCAAGCACCAGAAATCTGAGCTTGTTCAATAAGTAAATGTGCTCTGGACGGTATTTATTTCTTCTGTAGGARCACCCAGTTAAAAAACCATCTTAATGCATGTGAGTAATTGTGTTCCATGAGTGGGTCGTTCAGCACTGAGAGGCCAGCTAGGAGTTGAAAGAGGAAGAAAGTTTGCTTTCTCCTTCCAATTCAGGAATAAAAATGAGGTGCAAGCGGCTCAGTTCTGCGAGCTCCAAAGCCTTGGYGCACATGCTGACAAGCAACAAGTGCTTCAATTTACTGACTACAAGTAATACTTCCCGTCTCTAATAAATGCATTTTTTTCCTTGCAAAGCATACTTGGGTAAAATTACTTTCTTCTTTCTTAAAGTATTCAAAGGCAGTTCTTAACTCCTACTTTTAAGCTGCTGCTTTTGTGGGTTTTGAATTATATTTCAGTTTTCATGCAAAAGCAATTTGTCATAAATTGGAAGTATAATTAGCCATCCTGTAAACAGCATGGGTCTGTTGTCATTCCTAAAGTAACAAAAATAGAAAACCTGACCATCTGAGTAAATGCCTACTGAGTTACAGAGAAATAAAAGTTTATCCTCATCCTCTCAGACAGCAAAAAAGAACAAGGGAAAAAAAAGTCCAATACAGAAGCAGCACTTGTTAAGAGAGTAACTAAGCTCAGTAACTTCAATAATTGAATAAACCAGCCCTGCCCAAGCAGCTTCCCTACGTGGCACTGTTGGAACGCCGAGCGCTGCAGCAGCGGGAGCTGTTTCCAGCCTGGACGTTCCCAGCTCATCCCTGCTCTCCGCTCTGGGAAGCGGATGGTGCCCGAGGAGGCCAAGCGCTTTCCATCGCAGCCGCAAGAGGGGAGCCTTTTCCTTCCAAACCCCCGGGAAAGTCTCTTCCTAAGCTAGTCATCGCACTGCAATGAGCGATGCTAAGAGGGAAAGTCAGCGCTTTGGATGCAGCAGAAGATCCGCCTGCCTCGCTGAAGGCACGCAGACGGAGGGCATGGAAATCATGATTTTTCCCACAAAATGCCTATACTGATGTAACACTGTAACACTGATGAAATTCTGCACATCCAATTGCAGCCTCTGTTGGTCTTCGTTCCGGGCAGGACACCATAGAGGATAAAAACAATTGAGATCATGTTCTTTATCACAAAAAAAGGATGAGATTTAAAAATTCATTTTTTAAAAAACAACTCCTACCAACAGTAACCTCCCCATASAACTCATTAGCAGTTCCTGATACAAACTCCCTTATTAAGTAAAGGGAAAGAAGCAACGAATTTTTAGAGAAATCTTTCTGCCTCAGATTTTCTCAGAGGTCAGAGAGCCTCCAACAGTTGGAAAAAAAGTTCTTTCTCACCATGGATCAAGCTTTAGTCTCATAGTATTTCTTGCTTCATCATCCTACTAGTCCTCCAGTTCTCCAGGAAAGATCTGATAAAATAAACACACAGATGAGGAATTTAACACACTGGAATATTTGAGGCTTCTTCAAACAAATAACAGAATGTAATAGTGAAATAAAAAAAATGAAACAGGTTTATGTACATCTCTCTTGTGTGCAGTCCAACTCACTTGCATGAAACAGGAGAAAAACCTGCTTTGTTTCTTATTCCATAAAATTACTTTTTCATGGTAACCACTACTCAACAAGACTAAGGGAAAGGTTCCTACTTAACCACAAACTGAGTATTGACCCGGTTCYCATCAAACTCAAATGAAAGAATTGCTTTGAATGCAAATACACTGATGATGCAGTGATTTCCTTTTGAAAGCCGCGGTGCATTTTAGGGACATGACAGAGTTTTATTTAGATGTGCAACTTCATTTAGCATTAACTACAGYATCCTCAGCCCTGAGCCTTTACCCACTCTGCAATACTGCCTGTAACTGGTGACATGTCCCCACAGCCACTTGCTCTGTGCRGTCCTGTGCAAGCAGAGCCCATTAATGACCAGCCTGGGGGAAAGCAGCTTCAGCCCTCGCCTACCAAGAGGAGGTTAATCTGCAGCTGGATATCAATCCTGCCGCMTAATTAGGGACTGTCTCTCACCGGTATAAATAGTATTATTAATTACACTGATATTAATACTGCTGCTAACATTACAAGCCTTCATTATGGATACAGTCCTCAGAGATGGACTCACAGAGTATTCTAGGTGGGCAAAACTGGGATTTACCATGTTTTTGAGAATATTAGCATTGGAGAAACTCAGGAAACCTGCAAGAACTCATTAGCACAGTCACTTTCAAAGAGTTAAATAGCACTTCCTTCACTGAAGACGACTTCAAGCGTGAAATACCTTTAATCTGTTCCTCTCACCCCTCATCAGATTTGCATTAGCTGCATTAATTCATTGATGTTACTCCCAGACTTAAAATTAGGATGCTTGATTTCTTCGAACATTAGCCTACATACAAGGTATTATCTGCCCTCTCCCCATACTAGAACAATAATGTGGGTTTTTTCTTTTTTTTTTTTTGGTAGCACAGTTCACAATGTGCTTTTTTCCTGTCTGATTTTTCTCAAATAGTCTATATATATATGAGGCCTTATTAGATGGTTTATAATGATTAGTGAAAGATGTTTCAACGGCATTTTCACCTCTTGTCTCATTAATCCCAGACACATCAAAGTTATGCACGTGCTTAAAATACTAAACAGAGCCATCCGCTGAAGCCAGCAAACCCACCTGCACGTCCACAGAGGTGTATGGGAAATATGAAGATGAAATAGGACTGCCAGGATTTAACCCATCCTACAGAGGCAGGCTGTGGGATAACTGGGATGAGAACATAGCTTTTTGCAGCATCCCAAACCAGTATTTTAACTTCGTCTTGGTTTCTGCTACCTTCCTGGCAGGATTTCTCCCGCTGAAGATCCCAMAATGTTTATTCGTGCAGCCCCCGCTGAGATGGATAGCGAGAYGCTCGCAGATTTTGGAGAGGAGCGCTCTGCTTCTGCCAAGAGCTTTGGTTACCTCCCCACTGCACAGTGAGGGGCCACATGGCGGGGGAAGGCATTAAAGGATTAAATTATGAAGTCCATAGGGTTGCAGCAATYGTGTCTCTAAAGCAACAGTGCTTTTCTTTACACTGAAAAAGAAAGTTATAGTTTGCCATCTGCCCTCCTCTAGATTGCCAAAATTGGTTCTGCAGCTTCATTTTGGCTCCAGCACCCTGTGTCCCAGTGCTATCCATGAAAATGCAGCAACATTCCCTGCTCTGGGACTATTCACTGCCCTTCACGTGCTCTCAGCTGTTGGGCAGATCAGTCTGCTTTTTGGATGACAGTATTTCATGCTATTGCTAATGCTGCTGTATTCAAGGACCCAACTCAAGGACTTGAATATTCCTATATGCAAGGACTCAGTCCCGTAGCTCTCCCTTGCAAAGGGAAACAGAGCTGATTCCCAGCCACACAAAACTGCTTCTCCTTATCCTGTGAGGAACCAAAAGGGACCGGCAGCTGGAAGCTGCCCTGCAGGACACGAGGAATTGGCTTTCCCAATCCAGAGAAAAAAGTTTCTTAACAGCTGCCTTCCAATAAAGATCAAAACTCCTGATAACACTAGTCATATTAAATCACTAACTTTACAGGGTTCAGCCTGTAGAGAGTTCAACACATTGACTTCTAGCTGAAAAATATATATATATATATATTTTTTTTTTAATCTGAGACAGAGGGTAAAGGGTGTTTGAAGAAACCATTATCCTGTATACTGGCAATTTAACTCCTYGACATGCAGATGTGAGGAGGATGAGGAGGATTAGGTGCAGGGAGATGGTTATAGCTGCACTGTCGCCGTTTCCACACCCACCTCCCAAGCAGGCTGAACTACAAAATCTCCCGCTTGCTGTAAATTTTAACCTTCTGTTTTTCCTGTCACTCTCTGTAGCACATAGGAGACATTTTACTGTGTGCAATTCTTAAATGTCAGTATAATGGAAAGCAGATGAGTCCTTTATGACAGCAATTTTTCACTCACTTTTTTTGCTCCAAATAGGCAGCAGGAATGAGAAAAAAAAAAAAGGATTTAAATGTTGAAAAATTGTTGCTTAAATCAGATATTGCACCAATTTGCATCGCCTTTACCAGGTGAGGCACATAYGTATATTAAGACATCAACCTCCTTTCAGACTGCTCTGATGCAAAGCACCCTCCTGGAGCTGGAGGGCGGTAACTCGTTAACGTAGTTGGCTCCTTCTGCTGGGCCAGTTTTCTTGTGCACTTAATTAGGTGGTGCCATTGCCTGCCTGAGCGCTACTGGGGCCTTGCACAGGRGACCTCACAGAAGTGACAGCACATGCCAGACAGCGACACATCACCAGGGATAATGGCGTGAAGGGTAAGCAATTTTTATCCTCTTCCACCTCCTACCTTCCATAATTTGCTATATAGCACTTACGCAGTCTGCAGAAAGAGCTGAAGATTTAATGAGCATTTGAAAGTTAAATAATTTGTAGACGTGACTGTTCCGAATTCTGCCTGCAGTAAGTCAAAAAAAAGATACGTCTGCACACAGATGAAGCTGAACCACTTATCCAAAAATGTCTTCAGAAAACTATGGGAAATGCTATTTGATCCTGATACACACCTCATTTGGGAAGCTCGTATTTACTGCCTAAGGATATGTTATTGCAYGTATAAATTATAAAGATATCTAAGTCTGAAGAGAGCATAGAACAACATTTAAAAGCATTTAAAATATACAACAAAAATAAAACTAGCAATTCCTTGTCCAGTATGATACTTAAGATGGCTAGCTAATGCTCTTCCTATAAAAATAAATTTCATTTTCAACTACTGTATTACRCTGTCACTCAACTGCACCATAGCAAAGCCTTATACTACTACTCCTGTGGGGTACAGAACTCCATCTTTAAAGGGAGCATGTAAGTAATTTAATTAAAAGCAAACAAAAAACCTGTAAAACCAGTACTGTTGGTTTGGCACGGATTGTAGCCATATTGCTCCATAGACCAGAGGCTCTTTTGCAAACATCATCTCTGGTGCTTCTCTTCTGCACAGAGTGAGGAGAAAGGGAGGAAGTTTGAAGTGAGCGTCGTCCTCATGTGAGGAGGCCTCTTCTGCTCRTCTTAAGAGGTGAGATGCAGATGGYAACCAGAGCTGTCAAGATTTCAAATTCCAAACTTATCTGAAAGTTCATGGAATATAGCTCACGCTGTTACATTCATTATCAGTGAAATTGGCAACTGSCTCCTTTTCAAACATAATAGAGGCCAAGACTGTTTTGCTGAATCAAAATGAGACCCATAAGTATCTRGGTCTAAACTATTTCCTTAACTGATAAAAATCAGCTCCCATTATGTTCTAGGGYAAGACTTCTTCAACCAAGGAACTGGCTGAGGTTCCTTGTTGTTGCCATCAAGTTAAACATTCACAAATTCAGCCTGAACCTGATTTTGTGAATGTTTAACATCTGCTAGGACTAGATCCAACCTGGTAATAAGCTSTTCATGCCTTGACCTTCTAGAGCTCACCTGGCTTTCATCAAAGAAYGTAAGACCGCTGCTGAAAAGATGTCAATTAAAACGTGCTTCCTAAATGTACAACTAGCCACAACGTAATGCAGATGAATTCTGCTGTTCCCCCAGACTCCAACCTAAACAGAGTCTCAGTTGTCTCCTGAAACTACACCAAGTTCTTCAAAATSCTAACACCAGGATGGACTAAATAAACATTCATGAAACTGGGAACACATTTCCTCTGGTCTGACACTTTCCTGGTGTTTAATCAGATACTAAGTAATTCTTGGGTTTTCCTATGTTCTGTTTACTCTAAAGAGATTATGAAACTACTTCAGCTTAACCCTTTGAAAAAGCTTCTTCCATGCAAACAAATCAGCAATGATACTTCAGGCTCCTTGGGAGCCTTCAGGAGAACAGGACTCCCCAGTGCAATGTAATTTGGAGACGTCTATCAAATGAATGTCAAGGTTGAACAGATTATTTGTCCAACATAGAAAATTTTTAATTTATCCTGCCTAGTTTATGAATAAGATCTTTACAGAGCTTTGCCACCTAAAGGAGAAGCATTATTCAACTGCACAGCTGGAACAAAACAACAGTCGGTTTAAATTAATTCTGTGGAAAGGCAGAACAAATTGTGTTGTTTGCAATGCAAATATGATTTCAAAATTCATTAGCATTTTCTTTAAGGTCTAGTGCCTCAGCAGKAGGATCAACTGATGCTTCCCAAGCTCCCACATTGTACAGCAAATACGGAGCACACTTGTAGTTGCTTGCTAGGCCACAGAGGACCACAGAGGATGCAAGAAACACTGAACGTGAACTGGGGAATACGAAACATGGAGATGTTTCTGTGGGCTTTTTAAATCATTTCAGCATAACTGGAAAAGCTTTCCTGTGTAGACAGACTCCAAGGATGAGCACGGAATGGTAAAATCCTGGTGYTCTGACAAAGAGGTCCACTAGAGGCCCCTCTCAACTCAGAATGACATAAACACGCTTTTCTAAACCTGCACTCGCTAAAGACGCTAAAATGCAAATGAAAACATGCCCAAATTGTGCACACAGRCTGGATACAGAGATGCATACACTAAATTTAACATACACCAATACGTATCTGAGCCATATCCCTGACGGTTGCAGGGGCTGGAATAAATCAGTTAATTGGCTAAGAGCAAAGCAGCTACAAAATAGCCAAATCACTCACTGTTGACCAGTCCCACTGCAKACACAGTTCAATAAATGTGTTTTAACAAATTAGCCTCTGAAGCACTGAAAAAGAAAACCAAACACCCATCATCAACATCATCATCTGCTTTCATTTAAAATCTTACCTTGGGCTCACTGAGCAGTTTGCCAAGGTTCAGCATGGGGCTGATAGGAATCCATATGGCATTCAGGATTCTGGTGTGAAACCGGGTGCAAGTAGCGTGTCTATCAGGAATCAGACACTGGCAGGGACCAAGATGTGAAAAACGAAGCTCTGCTTCCACTTCCAGAATATCTGGATGCGAGCACTAGGATAGCTGGTGTCACACTGGTTATCTACCTAAAGCAGAAGGTCTTCTCAGTGATTCTGAAGCCCACAATTAACAAGAAGGTTGCACAGTTAAGTGGAAACATTTCTACGAGACCAAAAAATGCAAATGAAGGGAAAAATCATGGATTATACACAAAGTGCAATATGTGTCTTTAAATGGTGTGCTGGACTGGAGATCAGCCAAGCTGGAAGCTCCTGCAGCTCCTTTTAACCATTTACTCCTTGGCTGCTTTTTACAAAAGGAGAACAGAAAAAATTAAGTTTTCAGCCTTTCCAATACCCCAAAAACTGCACACAGGAGCAATTGCCAGTGCCACTTGTACCGCGTGCATCCGTAGGAGGCTCCACACTGCTCCTGCAGCTGGCAGCTTTCTTAGAGGAACAGCAGATACAGACAAACATAGGCAGGAAAACCTACCTGTATTTCCCTGGTAGGAAAACCAAGTCCTGACTTTTCATCAAGGGCTTGATTTTTACCTTCCCCATTGTGAGGTTGCCTTGAGAGCAACGTGGGAGGCCTTCCAACACTACACACATGCCCCCACTCTGAGAGCTCTCTGCAGTCACAGCTATCTTGYTTACAGCCCTAAATAATTAACAMACACACACACACACACAAAAAAAAAAAAAARAAAAAAAAAAAGAAAAAAAAACCCAAAGCTTTAAAATTATCAAAGTAATCATCACATTACTGCAAGCACTGCCTAAATCATTCCTATAATTCACTTTGTCCTTCCGCCATCCCTTCTATTTTCATCACACTGGTCTGTTCCATTCAAGTAAACTATGCCCACAAGGCCCAGATGCCCTGGGATTTTGCAGCACTAGGGTCACAAATCCAGCTGCAGCCTGGGACACGTTTTGTGTGCGGGTTTAACTACAGCCTCTGGCCTCTGCAGAGGCCTCTATATCAGAGACCCTGAGTGCCTTTCCATCTCTTGATGACGGCACATCATAACCTCCTGCTCACAGTCTAGACAACTTTGCATCCCCAGCAGAACATCAAACTTCAGAGTGAAAACAGAGGAATAGGGACCAGAGGAGGGCAAGGGCCAGAAATTTATCCGTTTTGGAGCTTCATCTGCAATAACTCAGGAAGACTGTCAGAGAGAAAAGAAACCTATTAAGTTGAACCGACCTGAGTAAAGCCCTGGATCTCAAGGCAGAAAATGAAAGGAGGAGGGAATTGATCCGACTGATCCAGCAGCCACTGGAAGGGGAGGTGAGGGGGTGCAAATCCTGCTGCAAAAGCTGGAGGAATAGGGAACTTAGGAGGCGCTGATCTGCCACACAGAGTCCTTAAGGTGGTTGCCTGGTACAAATCAGGATTCTCATATACTACTTTTAACTTGAATAAAGTATTAATATGAACACATGCCATTCCTCCCTAAATCCCACGGAAGCAGGTCACAATCTTCTTGTCAAACCTTCTCTAAAAGGTATTACACATATATTTATTTCTCTCTACTTATACAGCCTCCATCACCATAGTAACTTACCCATCTGTTAGTACTACAAGATATCTTCTTTTATTCAAGAGAGGTAAAAYACAGTTTTCTGCTATCGACACTCAAGGTTACTGCACCATTTTCCAAAGTGATTTAGTGAGCACATCTTAGCTTGCCAAACCCTTTGCTATCAGTAATACCTGCYGATTGCTTCGGCCTGGGTAGGGGACTAGGAAAAAAAAGAAGCCCCTCTAAAAGGGTGTCAGAAATAGGATGGCACAGAAAAGAACAGTATTAATTCTGGCATTCTGTTCCATCTCATGCCAAATCAGCTGCTCTAAATATTCACTTTTTTTTCCAATCTTAAATTAAAAAAGAGGGAGAAAAAAATCTGAGCCCGAAGAAAGGCTGTGAGCACCAGTTACTGCATGCACTCACTGAGGGCAGTAGTTCTGTGAATATATTCTTGATTATGTTTCAGATCTTCATTATTAAAGATGGGCTGCAGTTGATTCATAGTTTTGCTGCAATCAGCTGAAGCCCAATTACCATCACAGCACAAGCCACTTCTGACATGGACTTTAAGACTGCCAGGAAGAAATACTGCTGTATTTCTAGAGCGCTGATTTTCCCCAATGACAAATACAACTCATTTGTTTACACTGCCTGGGAATTTTCTACAAAACTTCATTTAATTAAAAATTACAGTGGTAGCTTACAGGATCCAGACTACTCAACAGAGATGGAATTTCCCCTTTTTTCCTCCATTTTTCCTTTTTCTATGAACACAAGATAAACTTAGTGCATGCAACTTTCAGTGGTTCTTTCCTTTTGAAATACATCCCAAAGGTGTTTGGGAGCAGAGAAGGAATCACAAAGATGAGGGCTGCTTCAACACTCAACAGCCATTGGCCTCCAGCAGTCTCATATCGTACGAACACGCTGAGCACCAACAGCTCTGGAGAGATRTGGTGGGCAGGTGTTGTGTCCTGCCTCTTATTCAAGGCACTTTACATCTGCTACTTGTATATATAGACACCAAGATATTCCAAGTTTGGGGTGGAAGGGGGAGATTTGTGTGTCTATTCAAGCTGAGGCAACAGCAAGAGGGAAGGATGGCCGAATATGACCATCAGGGAATGGATAGCAAAAGAAATACAGAAGGTGCCATGCCTTTGTGCTTCTGTCTTTCAAAGGCTGTCAGTGAAGTCCTATCTTTACTGGCAACACAACAACCATCTCCACAGCAATGAATGGATGCTGCAGAACATGGAGATGTCTATTTTTAAAAAAKGAGGAGGAAAACACAAACGTGGAGAATGGAGGGAATGAGCAGCCACATACYCGTTTTTCTGCAATACCTGTTTTTCTGTAGCGCACTTAAATCCTGGGGACAATTCTCTTTAAGAGGCATTTTGCTRAAAAGCCCAGTAGCGCCTGCTAGAAAAAGCAGAGGCGACTGCTCTCGTTCCTCCTCGTTTGCCACCCCTGGACTCTAACGGAGCGAGCAGGACCCTCGCAAGCAGCGAGCACATTGCTTGGTGTCACAAGCCCTTCCCACAGCGCTCACCTACAAAGAGAGCCCAGATACCTGACAAAATGTAAGCCCGGGGTAAGAATAGATGTGGGCAAGTGCTACGGCCCCAAGTCCCTCCCATCACATCCTAGATCACCTTTCTTTGCTCTGTGCACATTTTGAATTGCACATTATAATCAAAGGTATGTAAAAGAATTCTAAAAATATTTAAACTTTATATAGGCAATAGAGTACTGTAAATATTTTAAATTAGTACTATAAATGATTTCTGGTTTATGCTGCTTATGCTGTGCACTGCATTTGTTTGGGGACTGGTAGTTTATCACAGCACTTGGCCTGTGGTTCCCATCAAATGCACACTAAAAAGAACTGGGATATGAGCGTGATAAATACCACAGAATAAATAGGCACAGAAGTAATACATTCTTCCTCAAAATGAGCCTCTTCTCTGTTGCTTGACACCAGAATTGGATTGCCTTCAATCTGTTCAGGGAGGGAGGAAGAGAAAATCAGAAAATGTTAATTTTCAAAGAAAAAAAAAATAAAGCCCTGTATCTTCTTTTTTAAAAYGTTTCATCTTGAAACATTTTAAGAGCAAGTGGGCAATATTTGCTCTGCTGGTCAGGGGACTCTSAAACCCAGATTCAGACTCCTTTTCTTTCCGAGTTAACCTAAATGAGTGCCCTAAACTTTGGGAATCTGCCGTTTGCCAAGCAGGTAGTTGAAATTCCATGAACGTTATGTCTTTAGACACATCCTGCAGCACAGCTCACTTTTTTTTTTTTTAAACCACATCAGAAATGTATTTTTAAGGAATGGGAAACTGATTCCCTTCCCACCTCTATTTTTAAACGGTGAGTCAGAACAAAACAATCCAGTGAATGTTTCCTTCAGTTTTTCAGAGGCTTCTCTTTCCCTGCACCTTGTAATAACTGCCATTCAGATATGCATTAAAAAATGAGAAATAGCAAGGCAAAGTAGTCTRGAAGACACTGTTTAAACCTCACAAAACTCTCCTGCTAACAAATCCACAGCAAACAGCCTAAAGATGAAAGGAAAGCAGAAGGAAGTTAAAGCCCTTCCTTGCCTTGCACAGAGGAACACACGTCTCAGCCCATCTCAGACCCCTGGCACACGTTGCRGTGATGGCACCTGCACAACACAAGGATGATACCTGCACTCTGGATTGCACATTACATTGAGAAATCTGACCCCAAATTGTCAGGTCTTGGTAAACAGAAGGGGTGTTTGGGCTCTTCAGACAGGTGAGGGGTGTGGAATGGAGGTGGGTGCTGCTGTGTGCTTCAGCTTGAGGTCAGGGTGCTCATAAATACATTGAAATTTTCTTGTACAGGGAAAGATGAATCAGCTCTGAAACACTTCAGCAACCCTTAAATGTGGCGAGACCAAAACTGTGCTGCTAAAATGCCAGGTGCTCTGTCCAGCTGGCACATTTCTGTATTTATAGCACTAAATGTTCAGGCCAGATGGGCACATTTTCCTGCCCAGGATGCGGTGGGGGTCACACTCCACAGGCTGGACAGCACCAACCCKCCAAGAAACCAGGCTAGAGCATGTCGAACACCACACCCAGGGACCTGCATCAAGAACACCACCTAAAGAAGCCCTKAATGGCTGCTCTAACAGCACGAGCGGTGCTGGGTGCCCAGGACTCCTCCAGGGAGAAAGGCAAGCTCCTGTGCAGCTGGGACCAGGGTAGGAGATCCTTAATTCATGTTTTTGAAGCCATCCTCACTTTGGGGGTGAATGTGCAGCCCTCTAGGTATCACAACCCTTCTTGACACTGTTTTACCCTCAGAGAACAGCTGGGTATTATTAATGCCTCCCATTTAGCTCCAAACACCAAACAAATCCCTCTTTCTAACGATGCTATTACAGCTCCCCATGCCTCTCCATGATGTTATTCTGCCTCATCTGCGTATTGATAAGAAAACATTAACATACACAAGTGGAATTCATATTTTACTATTTTCCCATCTCATAAAGTATAGAAATTTAAATCACAGAGGAATTAGAGGAATGAAAGGCACATTATGTTTAAGCTGCTACAAAATGTGGTTTATGTCATGTAATGGGACATGTTTAATGTGGTTTTGCACAGCAGCCTTTCATCATTCACATTTGCCTCTGGCTTAAYAAACTGTGTCATCCTGTTTATGTTTGTTACGGCTGGATATAAATGCTTCCCAGGCAGCATCCCCATGAATCACACCTGGAACAGGGAAATCGGCAATCAGCATTTTCATGCATCACTTCTGTGATCCTGCTTCTCAGCCATCAGCTCCAATATTTTATTTAGGAGCGCGCCAAGTGCTTTCAATTAAGCTTGGCCGCCAGCCTCGAGCACCAATACTGRGACGTGCAAAGTGATCTAAGGTTTCAGCCTTCCTCCAAGGCACATCTTGCTCCAGAAGCCCTTGTGCTGATGGGGACACGTCCTCCTAGCTATGGAGCATGACAAGATGGGCACCGTGCTGCAGTTTGGCACTGTTCACCCGGGACACAGTGGGGACTGGCCCACAGCAAGCCTGGGGACCTCAGAAAACTAAGACAGACACCTTTATAGTCYCCATTTTCTAGCATAAACCCAAGAGCATGCTGAGAATACCAGATGCAGGAGCTTCACATGGGATAAAACAAAAGTAAACAGTGTGGGGATTTCTTCAGAAATTGCTTTTTGTGGGCATTTTTAATGCAGAAGTAGTGTGTAAATGATTCACTTTATGAAAGATTACAAGCACATAGATACCTAATCTCTTCCATCAGTTTTCATTAAAAATCAAGAGTTGTGCAGGGTTAAAAGTTCTCCAGGCTTTTATTAAAATGGGGCAAAGCTGGAGGAGGAATAACAAATATGTTCAAAGGGATAAAGTTTTTCTCTCATTATAAACTTCCATGTTTTCCTCTTAATGCTGTTTTTCTATTCTCTCCTTCAGGTCCTTTCTGGCTCCTGTTCATTTCWATGTTCCCAGGCTTATTTTAAATCTAGATACAGTGTATATGATACAGCATAACAAAGATTACAAATCTTGTTTGCAAGTTACATTTTTATAGCCATGTCAGAGAATATCTTTCATAAGATTCCGCCTAAAACCTCACACTTATATTATGGAGCCACAAAGTCAGCATAATATCAGCAAAACAGAGTCAGAGGGGGGGAAAAAAAAAAAAAGGAAATGAAACAGGTAATAAAAGAGATTTTGAATGAGATTTGGAATCAAGAGGAGTGCCAGAAAGGAATTTCAGTGGAAAGAAACCGCCCTGCCTGGTGGAAATTGCAGCAGATTGGGTTCTCGTGTCAGCCTTGCAGCAGAGCAGAGCCAAAAAGCAACATGCACAAGCTGCACCGGAGCATCCCCTGGCCAGGCTCGTGCTGCRGTGCAGGAGCAGCCGCGAGAGGACATCCCTGCACAGCCCGCTACGCCTGCAAAGGAACAGGGCTGCAGSAAGTCCTAAAAACAGACGGCCAGAAAACAGACAGCGCTCCTGTGTTGCTCCTGCATTTGCAATCACTGAAGTTGATCCCCAAGTTCCTTAATCAAAACTCACCAGGAAAACAGTCAATGAAGTCAGAAGAAATATTGTTTCAACAGCGCTGAGACAGGACTGAAGATTTTAGCAGCAATGTTATTAAAAACAATGGGTAAATCCTGATCACATTCTACTAACATCAAGCACAACAAAATCATATCACATGGTTTTAATGAATGTCTTTGCCTGTTTTAAATATAAAATCACTGTCAGTTGGGGATATCTTTAGAAATCCCATTGAAAAAGAAATCAATGAATTTAAGCCTGCAAAATGTCCAGAGAATACTGAGAAATATGTTTTACTAGACCTCACCAATGCTTAACAAAGTGGAGTGCATGATTTAAAGTGCTAGGTACATAATTTGACCCAGGACATCTACAAGAATAATCAACAAAACCTTTACAGAACTTCCGAGTAAACAAAATAGCACCTAGATTAAACATACTGTAGTTAAAGTTTAAAAAACTCATCTCCTTACTGAAGATACGAAATCCACTGCAGCCTCCTGCCATCTAAATCTTGTTGCTGCACGTCAGGATCACATGCTTTTCACCACAGCACTGCAAGAAAYATTAAGATACATCCCTTCTGTGTTGACATGGATGCATTACATTCATGATTTGCAATGACAAAATACCCCTAATACAACACTATATTGGATTCATAAATCAACTTTGCAGTGACATCGTATTTCTTGTAACCTACCATGAAAGGTTTCACTCTTCTTCTACTAGACACACATATTTCAGTGCAATAAYGTAGTGGGCCTCTATCACAGATCATAGGAAACACTACTGAAAAGCTCCTTAATACTTAGAGCTTTTATTTTCACTCCACCCCTTTTTTTTAAAAAAGTAGCTAATTTTGGTTGCTCATTTTYCAAAGTAGCAATAATTTTCAGTGATCTGAAATAGCAGCTTTTGCATTAAGCTCAATCTACAGACAGACTAATTGTACCTTGATGATGGAGATTTCAAACTCATTGACATTCAAGGAAGTCTGAAAATGCCTTTGTATTTGCCTCATTACAAGATCAAGTTATTGGGCAAGATTGTGATGTTAGTTCTGTGTCCTGAAACATGTAGAACCAACCAAGCCCTSCCATGCCTGCAGCGCTTGAATTCCCTCCATCTGTCTTTCAACTGGCACCTAATGCTTTTTTAATTTAAATACTTTTTTTTTTTCTTCCCTGCAAAGGAATCTACACAATTATGGATTTTTAAGAGCAGGAGCACTACGTGACTTTTTTTTTTAAAAAAAAAAAAGACTAACAATTTCTACACTTAYGGGATTCAACATTTATATCAACACAGGTAACACACGGAAAAGGAATATGGACCCTGGAGCCTACATACCTGGAGAAGAATTTTCATGCAAAGAGGTCTTCTCATCAAGTTGGGAAAATTTTCTGCTTCTGGGTCAGTCAGGAAGATTATTTCTTTTTSTATTAGATAATCTCCATTTCCAGACCAGAAAGCAATCAGGGTTTAGAGAGAAATATAGAAATAATAAAACTAAGGGGGAAAATACTCATGTTTTGACTTCAGAGCGAGGTTCATACAGAGTTTCAGATGAAGGTATGAGGCATCAGCTCTTACTTTCTGCAGCCCGTCAGCACTGGATTCCCCTCAGTTATGCTCTATACTCTGGCAATCAACCCATGGGTTTATTGGCTGCTCCTGCATATCTGAGAATGAAACAAAATCCTAGAGGGTGCAAATCCTGCATTACCCTCACAGACAGCACCAACCACAACGCCCCTGCTGTCACCAAGCTGCCGTGCTGCCATCTAATAACACGGTGCCAAGAGCACGCTGACCTGGGCAGGCTCTGAGCACTGCCCAGCACACAAAGGGTTGTGCTCAGCTTGTCACCTTGCTGTCACCTTGTCGGCTATGACAACTTACAGGGTCTGCTTGCTCATAGGAATTCACAACGAGAAAAGAGCTGTTCATGTGTCCCAGCAGAGCCCTGTCCCTTCCCCTGGTAGCCCAGGGTAGAGCCCAAACCCCTGGCTGTCATTTACTACCCAGGACTAAGCACAGCAGTTACAAATCCTGAATTTAAGGCAATGACCTTTTCTAAATGGCACCATTTCTGACAAAAACACTCGTACATTAGGAGTTTCTCGGTGTTTAGAGGGCTTGGCAGGATGCACTGGCTTTTTTCTTTGCTGTGCATCATCAGCTGCATTGTAGACGTTTCCTCATTGCAATTCCGAATGAGGATGAACAATGTTCCTTGCAGAAATCTCTGCATAGTCTCATTTCTTTTCCTTTCATATGTTCTCTGAAAAATGATTCTAAAAGTGTAGTGCAGTTTGATATCCAAAGAGAAAAACAAGAAAAACTGTGTTTCAGCATGAAGGCAGGAATGAGAAAAAAGACAGTATGGCTTTAACTGGAGCTTATGAAACGATATTTTCATAAATTCCTGTAATGTACCATGCCACTTAACAGCACAACCATTCCACAAGAGTACAAAAATCGCAGACACAGCCCGGTCACACCGTGTGTGGTCACAGCTCTGTTCCTTGAGACCATGAGCCTAGTTTTGGCATCCAGTGGCAGCTATAAAACAAAAATCCCACCCCCCAAAACCCACGAATTTCCAGCTCATGATCCCAGCAGCCTGCACATTTCTCTGAATACAAACTGCATCTCCTCGCAGTTTGATGAATACTGATCAGCTGCCCAGCCACAGGAACGTATTTCATTTGAAAGATGGAGCTGTTTTCTACACCCATGGAGATGAGGTTTCAATAAATGCAATATATGAGACACGGGTCTGATGTTTTTTCTCTTGTTCACCTGCATCTTATTTTTCCTCATGAGCAAAACCAAGGAGCAAAACCATTTGTAAATATCAGGTTTTTATTCCCCAAAATTCAGTGTCTTTCAATTAATTCTTTTAGCAGGTTAAAACTCTCAGGAATCCAACAAAGCTAAAGCTTCATTAATAATTTGCACTCACTTTTCCTACATCATAACAAACCATCGATACTTCCCTATGCTGTTCCCTCTAAGATTTCACTGCCTTGTGCAGTCCAGCGGGGCTCATAACCCTCATWCTTCAAGAATGTGACTGTGGTTATAACCCATTGCGCTCAAAAGAAACATATTCCCCAAGGTGGCTTGCATGTATCCTGCACTCCTGAGGTCATGAGCGGTTTTCACAGCCTTTTAAAACACCCTTTAATTATGCTTCATTAATTTTTGTTAGCTAAAGCATTGCACAGAATTCACACCTGATTCTATTGGATGTTTAGATTAACAAGCAAGGGATCGAGCCCTCCAATCACTACACTCCTTCTGTAATCATCCAGAGGATGATTAAATGAGAAAATACAAAACCTGCATCTGCCAATGCATTGGGAGCTTGCTTATTTATTATTTTGCCTCAGTTCATTGCAAGATTACTATGATCCATTAGGTTTGTTCTTTCCAACCTTCCCTCCGGCTCTTTTGACAGGAGAAATGCTAATCAGGAGCATCCGACGATGGGATCGTGCCCCAACCCTACTACTTTCCACACCACGTCCCTGCCGCTGCAGGGAACACACTGGAGGGTGAGGATGGGCTCATCACCATTTCATTTGCATCTCCTTCTTGCCAAATGGGCTCAGTGCTGGTGACCACCACCCCACCAAAAATACAGTGGAGGGAGGATTAGGCCAAGATAAATTCGCAGCTACTAGAAGCCGCTCAAAAGAGAAAATGCCCCTCAGCCTTTCCTATTCAGATAAACAATACTTTAAAAAACCCTCTAAAATACATTCTGTATGTACCAGCATGCAGCAAATCACTAGATTTACTAGCAAAAAAATCAGGATTTCCAAAACAGACAACATTTTAATTTATCATTAGAAAAGCCTTTTCATCAGCCTGCTCAGACTGCTTGCTGGAATTTATGGGCATTTCATACCCACCAAGGCTCGTTTAACCGCCAGCTTCAGACAGGCTTCTGTTCTCTCAGACTTTTAGACCTCTTAGGCAAAGTGTGATCCTTATGTGACCTGCACACAGGCTGCTCTTTTCACTCTCTCCTTCCAGCCAAGCTAAGTACCTAAAAGCACCTTTTGCAAAGGCCCCATCTTCAAATATCAAGGCCTGGTCACATCTTACCAAGTCCAACCATCAAGAAGTTGGGCATCTAACGTAAGATTGGCATTAGCCTAAGCTACTGCTACAGTCAAAAGAGAAAAATAGGTAACTCCGAAGGGTAACTCATCCTAAATCCCCAAACGGGTAGACTGACCACCCTTTGTAGCCAAAACTTCGTTCTGTTGCCTATAGAGGGAGCCCAGAACTTAGCTTGGATGCAATGCCCAGCTTCTGCATGGTCATTTGGGTGAAATGGGATTGGAAAATACGTGCCCCGATTTGCACACRTGCGGATGCAGCAGCCGTGCACAACCCCAGCTGAACGTTCACTGCGATCTGCATCTTGAGTCTGCAAAAGCCACAGCCACATGAATGAACCTGAGCGTTTCAGGAAATAATTACAAATCCTCGCTRAAGATTTAGTGCCTGCAGCATAGCTATGGTATGAAAAAATGCTTTTGAATATCAAACTCCCTCCAGCACAGGATGAAAGAAGATTACACTGTCACTGCCAGGCCAGTACCTGCCTGGGAACCTTTCCTTTTCACCACTGAACGACGCAAAATAGATCAGTATGTGCGGGTTAGTTATTAGATAGGCAATTCTGCACCTAAAATCCAGAAGAAAGATTAAAGAAAATGGCAAGTYTGAGGCTCATACCAGCAGTTAATGAAACCTGATTTGATTTCTATCTTATGATTAGCAGACTGGTACCTAGGTATGTGAGAGSTCTAGGGGAAGTATAGTTATTGCTGAAGCTCTGATTTTGTCTCTGCCAAACTGAGCTGGGAGAACTTGTGCCTGAGACCTCTGGCTGAAGTCACCTCAGAGGCCACTCTCTGGGCTCACCTGAGGGCACTCAGTTGGCAGCTCAGATTCATCATCAGTTGTATTTCACTTGCTTAAGAAACAGAGGAGCAAGGAGACATCTTAGAACTGGAATTAGGATTAACACTTTGAGTCTCTTTGGATTTTTTGAAGCTCTGCTATCTCAGTGAATCATGTGTCACAACAGCTCCAAACTAGGAAAAAAGGATGAAATTCCAGAGGTACCCCATTACACCTGACCCATAAAAGAATAAATCCCAGTGTAGATCTAATGATGGCCTGCCTATACCATCATCTGTGTGGATTGTTAACTCCTAGGGCAGAGGGTGGATTCATCCTAAATCTTTTAAAAACCTCGTCAAGTAAAATATTAAACACTGCATTCATCACAGTCATCACCTGACAGGACTAGACCCATTACATGGCATACCACAAGGCCACTGGGCAGGATATTTTAAATTAGTCAACGCTATAGCTTGTTCTTAGCATGATTAATGACATCTGCATGCTGCAGAAGAATCCAGTTCTGTTCCCACTATGTCATACTGACTTTTCCAACAAAAATCATTGCCAAACTCTGCCCTGTTGTCCTCTTCTTGAGACAAAATTCCAATGGCTTCAACAGAAGTGTGCTCTTCCTGAAATCCCCCTAAACCTTTACACAAAGGAAAAATTATATGAGTAATGCAACTTATTATTATCACCTTGGATAATTAATGGTGAGCACCAATCACTAAAGCTTGGGTCCCCCTGAGACTCATTTTTGAGGTTTTGAGCAGTCACTTAAATAGCCTCTGTCTTAGTTTCTGTGTGTCACATGGCATTGAAATGATAAAAGAATTAGCTCATCTGCACAGCAACTGAAAGAAAAAATAAGCAAATACCTTGGCAATAAGTCAAGTGTAATTATTAAACATACCTTTAGCATGTTAGGTTTTGCTTTGGTCAGGTGTATTTCTCACAATGGTTGCCTTTAGAAGCAAATTTCATCTTCAAAGGGAATGAGGAAAGAAAAAAAATGTTACCAGCATAAAGAGGCAGAACTAAATAGAATTCCCATCCAAAGCCCAGAAATATCCTAGGCAGGATTCACAATCAAATTAAAAAGTCTTGTTTAAGGCAGCAATCCTACAATTGCAGCCAAATTACTAGAGTATTAACAGGCTTGCTGCAGGCTGCGTGGAGTATGGCAGCTTCTCACTTTGGATCACACACTCTTTCCAAACCAGGAGTTCACAGAGTCCCTCTCCTCTCTCTTCTGCTCTTCCTCCCTCATCGCTGCCCATCCAACCTCTGCCAGGGATGTTTCAGTGAGTGAACTGCTCACAATAAACACTGCTTCAGACAGAGCATTTTSTAAAGCCGGAGGCACCAAAGAATTAACTTGTTTTATGTACAGCACTAGGTGTCAGTGCTTTCTAGTGCACTTAGCTCTGATCACTGCAGCTGCCTGACCAACTGCATACAAATACACAGCAGCCGCAAGCTGGGGAGGCAAAAGAAGCCTCTTCTTCAGCTGCGAGCACTGCAAATCACATAGGAGGACGAGAGCGAGCATTAACATCCAAGACCTCCCGCCTCTGTTTTCCAAAACCCTCGGGAACTTAGAGGCATTCAAGTATGGAAAGATACAACTACATWTTCCATGGTTGAAGCCTTAATCAAAAATCTTTACTCAGAAGAAAAGGTATTCAAATCTACCTGCAGAAAGCCAGAAAAGGCTGTATTTTAGAAGGAGAGCTGTCTAATTATGCAGTTGTAATATCTAGACGACCTCATGAAAAGGAGTGAAAACTGAAGGCTGAGAAAGGTGAACTCAGCAGTCTCTTTCCTGGCTGGCTCAGGAGCCTGCCGAAGTTGCTGCATCTTAGTAAAAAGGGGACAATGTTTAGCTGCCTTAGAGGAAGAGCATGAATATTCCTAAAGCTCACTGCAGACAGTTCTCAATCATTGTTAATCCTGTAATTCGTGTCCCAAATGAGCTAGTACATGAGTTTTTCTGTACCAGAAGCTCCAAACTCCACATGAGAGGTTCACGAGAATAAAACACAGGCTTTAAAAACAATGGCCTATTTTACACAATCATTTAATCAAGTTGGAGGAAGGAAAAGAGCAGGAAAAAAGGAGAAAGAAGGAAGACTATGGGAAGAAGAGACTCACACCTCAACTCTGACTCCTGCTTCTCAGCTTAGGAATCAACAAGCTTCCACATCCTGATACTGGGGCCTTTTTCAGGAGCAAACGCCACCAGCGATGCCCAGTGCAGCTGAGGGCTGTGCTGTCCGAGGGAGCAGGTCCCTCGTTGTTACCCCTTTAACTCCTCAGGAAAGGCAGCCCACAGCATCTGTCCCAGCCATATCGAGGCTCCCATTGCAGCCCATATCCCTACCATCCCCAAGCCAACTGCACAACTCTGTTGTCTAATTTGCAGCCCACCTATGAAATTCCCAACTGCTTTTTAAAACAAAGATATGACTCCAGCTCAAATTATTTACAAGACACTAGCTACTTTGAAGCATAATTTGCAGTGCCTTTTGGTGGGGACTAGCTGCTCTCACAGCTGTTTTCTTGGGCCTTTTGAAACTTCCCATTGAATCCTTGTTTAAAAGGATTTAAAATGTTACCCAGCAGAGGTACAGCCCTCCCCAGCGTACATGAAAGCTGGCAATTACACAGCTGCAGACAGCATAAAAAGCCTTTAAAAAAAGATTGCCCATATACTTAATAACACCTCTGCCTTCTCTGCACTGTGTGTGCCAGGTGCTATTTTAAAGGCTGGGCCTTCCTGCAGGGCCACATCACAGCAGTGACGAGGGGCTGGCGCAGGCTGCTGCCATCCCTTGCTCTGCATAGTGATTATGCTTAGGATATTAAAAAAAAAGAAACAAGCATGTCAAGGCTGTTCCCTATCCACAGCACACACTGCCCTCTGAAATTCCTTTGCTTCCCTAAGAAATCTAATTATCAAAAGACAGAGCTGCAGGGGACCTATGAGTCGTGTACATGCTCTCGCAGCACTTAACTGCTGTGCAGCTCCTGTTAATTAATGTTCATGATTTGCATTTACATTTGGCCTAACTTGATTACACACTTTGCTCCATCATCAGGGGACTGTATAATTCCCCAGCTCAATCACGGAGACGGGTGTATTAGCCCCCATTGATCACGGCRATGTAATTCAGGTGCTGCATTGTGTCTCATGTCAGCCCATGACAGATTACTTGGCTGCCCTGTGCCATGCCTCTTTCYAGCAGTACATAATGCACCTCAGGCCTTAAGGATCCAAGCATTTTTTTTTTTCCTCCCTTATTCTTCCCCCTCCCCAACTTACCCCTCTAAACACACAAATCCTCTCATGTATTTGCAGCAAAACARGAACAATGAATAAAAAAGAAGAGGATGGGTGAAAAGGGCTTTTTCTTGCAGGTTCTTGAGAACACAGCGCATAACCTAGTGAAGAAAATTTTCAGCTCTAGCCCTAAAAGTTTATAGATGTCARAACCATCAGCATGCCCGTTCTGCAGCTTGGTAAAAGAAAGCCAGGGAGACCTGTCCAACCCGCTGACACCACACGAATGCACATACCACAATTTAAAGAGAGTCACTGGCAGGTTCATATGAAAACAATTCTGATTCTTCCCGACRCTGGAAACCTTCCTGCAGGACGGAGCTACCTCTCATATCGCCACATGGCCACAGCAGGTGGTTCTTCATCTTCATAGTGATAAAGGCAGGAGGAGACAACATATTTTCCCAGGCCAGACCTATTCTTCTCACCTCCGCTTTCTTCCAAATGTCATCACTCAATCACTGCATGACACCAGCACTCATGCTGCAGACAATAAAAGCAAAACTAGTTTTAACTCTATATACTGCTACTCTTTGGTCTATTACTACCACTCTCAGGCTGTGCATGTGAGGTAAACTTTTCTTAGTCTTCACCAGAGAAATGTAAAATAGCAATATAACAAACTCAGGCCAAAGAGAAAGGAACAGGGGCACCAGAGGAGTTTTGATATTTTTTCCATATTTTTCAAYCACTTCAACAACTCCCAGTGAACTTCATCCATGCATCACACTACCAAGCTGAGTAAGATTCCTTCTCCTTCCCAAGGTACGGTGCCCACATGCCACAACAGTTGAATTCTGGCATCAGGGCTAGGTCATTTACCACGTTACAGTTGAGTTACATCTGTCCTGAGACCCATCGTGTGATACAGATTTATTCTTAAAGAATTAAGCTGCCATCAATCTCAAATGAGGGTCTTGAGCATCTCTTCTCTATGAGGCCCTCTGACATCCCAGTTCGACTCCTGAGCCACAAGCTGACCTGGCACTTCTGCCTTCTTCCAATGGCTTGTCCAGCTTCCCAGCAGCTGGCAGCCAAGTTTAGTCTGTATTTCAGGCAGACTTCATTAAAACATAACAAATAACCACATGAATTAACTCCTACCTCCAGCAGGTAAGTTCTGCTTCTCTGATACCTKCCACAACCCCAGCTTGCTGCTCACTGCCTTGTGTGGCAGAGAGTCCTGCCTGCAGCTGTTTAGTTTGAAATCAGAAGGCAGGGATTCACTTGAATGTTTTCATTAGGGTCCACACATATAACTGCTACCTAACCACCGCTGTTGAGGTCAAGGAGCTCTCATCTCCCTTTTTATTTTCACTTACCTGAGAATCTTCAGGTTACTTAATTCTTTGGTGCTGGACATAGCTTACACTTCAGCAACAGTGTATTCTCCTCTGCTTAGTTTGAAAGGGTTTTAATTGATTAACTCAGACATGCTCCAGAAAGGCTCTCTTCATTCCCTTTTTAATGGAAGAACATCATGTTCACATTACAAGCTGCAATAAGGAAGAAAAAAGAAATAATTTCTCAATTATTACTGAAATGACCAGAATTTCAATTAAACTCACAAGCAGTAACAGGAAGGGTGAGAGGAGCCACTTGCAGCAGCTCTTATTTCCATTACAGGCCCCATGAGACAAAGACGATCTCTTCTGTGAGCAAAGTTTGCAATATGAGATCCCACATTAAGATGTTGGCTTTGAACTTCTGCAGTAAGCTGCTTTGATTTTACRCCACTCCCACTATCCAGCAATGAGTTTCACTCCCCTAACTTGCAGAAAATCAGCATTTATCAGCAAGGTTTCCTCTGGATTAATAAAGGACTCATTTCAAGTATATTTTTCTGTATCTTCCTAACRTGCATTACAGATTTGTGACTTTGCTATCTGCTCAGCCAGATTGTGATCAGTGGATGCAGAAATGTGCTGGCCAGCCTTTAAATGGAAATTTCAAAACAGAAAAAAAAAAATTTATGCTCTTCTATAGGATGCAAGATGGAGAATTTATTAGCTGTAAGAACAGTAGCTGTTATGAGCAGAAAAAGGATGCATCTCGTGCATCTTCTTTTTGAAGAAAGAAGAAAATAAATCTTTCCTTTTCATCCTTATCTCACTGTAGGGATAACATCTCTGCCACAAGCTGCAAATGGCACCCGAGCAGCAATCCAGCACGCAGGGCAATGCATGYAGCACCAAGTAATCACCATGGCACACTGGTATTTGCCTTCACGTCCTGCCTAGGCATCAGACAGGACYGAACTAAAAGGGCTCCTGCAAAATCAAAGGGGTGAGGTTGAAATGACTACAGATTGAGAATCAGCTACAGGATAAATTTATCAGGCCGGTTTTCTGCAACTTGCACCTTCTTACTGTCCATCCCACACACTCCCAGGAACAGCTGCAGTGTTGCTGCAGCCTTGCAAAACACTAAACCACACAGAAAATGCAGAAAAATCTCCTTCCTGGGATCAATCATTCTGTTTCAAGGAATGAAAATAACAGTGGGTTTCAAGCTACCTTTAAAAATCCTCTTTTTGCAGTTGCTGCTGGGGACATGCTCAAGGTACACCCCTGTTGAAGTCTCATTTAGGGCCCAGAGAAAGACTTTAAAGTTCAGTAAGGCAGATGCCTGGCAGTCCTGAGCATGACAGAGATTGAGGGGAAAAATATCTCCCTTATACAGTCTTCATATCTTCATATCATTATGAGGCAGGAGGATCAACCTCCAGTTCCATTTTCTCCCCWTTTCATGTATTCATCCAGACTTCTCTCTTTTTTAATTAAGAAACATTGATTCTGCAGGAATAGCCAGATTTAACTGTGAAAATACCACATGGACAGCATAATCTCAGTTCCGGTGTCTTTGCCCTAAATGAGGGCAAGTCAGGACTGCAGCTTCTTTCAATTGCTCTAATTGCTTGGCTGGTGCCTTCCCCACCACTACCAAGAAATCCTGGAGAAGGATCAGCCAACATTGAACCCAGTGACAGGCAAGCCCAAGAGCACAGTTTGTAGCTGCAGCCCACAGCGCTCCCACACAGGCTGCCTATTTGTTCATGGACTCTAATTGATAGGCAAATGTCAGGTTTGTTTGGTTTTTAATTATTCCTCTGCTCAAGCAATTGCAAAATTCTGAGAAAGAGACAGCAACTATTCAGAAAGGAAAAGGGCAGGTTCATATCTGTGCTGTAACTTTCTTGCAGATAATGCCCTGGAGGGCCCAAGAGGGTCTAACCTTGAAAACAAGGCGGAAAACATTTTATAGCTCAAATACCTTTAATCAAGGCAAGAGCTGAGGACACCAGCACAAACAGTTTGGCAACTGTGCCTATGTCTAGATCCAAATACAATTCAAGTCATGAATTGTTTCAGGCAAGAGGAAGGGTAACAAACTTTAAAGAATTAAAAGCATCTAAATCTGTGTTGCACAGGAAAGCAAAGTGTAGGCACTTTCCAGAAAGCATAAGGAATTGCAAGGAAACAGGCTGGTATGTTGGCTGCTCTTATCTGCTCTGAGATTACAGACTGCTCAGCAATGGTGCCTATTTTTAAGATGTGCTTTCCATCCAGATGATCTCAGAATATGCAAAAAACTTCATCAAGTTACTGCAAGACTTAGTATTACTGAAGGGTCACTAGTGCCAAGACATGCTATTCACTGGCACAGACCTGGTATCATCATCTCTTACATAAAATAAGGAAAAAAAAAAAMCTAAAGAAGGAGAAGACTCCATAGGTCTTACAAGGTCTCACACAGCCCAGCATGCTGCTACCATCTGCCCTGAGATGGGCAGAGCTTAACACCTTTCATCCCAAGTGTACAAGAGCTCCAGTGACAATAAAGTGTCTCCTCAAAACCATGGCAGATGCCAGGCTTCCCTATGTTGCAAACAATCAGTGTGCGGGAGGGTTAGGAACATTATTCTGGGGGGTGTGGAGAAATGTGTGACAGCACATGTAAATATGCTAAAAGATGAAAAACCTTCAGTGCTGCCTGGATGGGTTTGCACAGCCCATGCTGCAGCTGGGCTCCTTTTTAAACCTGGTTGCTCATCTGCACTGCTGGACCTGGCAGCTCTGCTCAAGGAGGCAGGYAAACCTGCTCAAAATTTCCTGCAATATTTAGAAGAATATTGTTCAATCTGATGTGCTAAAATAGCATCATGATTAAAGTCTAAATGCTAGAACATAGAGAAAAAAAATCTTCCTGCAAGAACACATGGAAGAATATTAACTAGACAGAACAAATTGGTTCACACTGGAATTTTACCACATTAAGATTGACGCTCTGCACAAAAACAACCAACCAACCATCCCTACACAGATTTTTCATTTGGAAAAGCACATCAGATTTTCTACATAGACATAATAGCTGCATTTGTCTTTGAAATGGTATATTTTGAATGCTACTTTTCTAATAAGATGGAAACCTTTATTCAACCYGAGTTTACAAACAAGCTCAGCAACTTTCTGAGAAGCTGGCTRCACAGAAATTATTGCATGGGTGTGCTCATTTTTAATTTACGATGAAATACAAAAAACCACTTTCACTCCTCGAATTTCCAGTAGGTTTCCTGCTTGTTGAAAACTGTTCCACAGATCAACAGCACTTATTTTCTGTTTGCTTTCAAAAAGCAATATAACCGCCAATAAGCAGAATGCTAGTATTAAATCTCATCCAGTCAATGACAGCAGTGACACTTGTCAGCACTGACTGAGAGCAAAAAGTCACCAACCACAAAAGGAAATAGTTTTTTCCACACGAGCAAGTGGAGCAACTTCCACAAGAAAGAGAAGAAAATTATGAATATCATTTGATCCCAAAAGAACAGATGCAGCTGAAAAACAAAACAACAACAAAAAAACTTCAACAAAATTTAAAGCATCAGTCAGAGCCTTTTACCTCCAGGCTGCTGATAACTGAGCATAAACAACATGAATAAGAGCACTMGGTTCTGTTCCTCCCCTCCCTTTAACTCAGGCACAGATTATTAGATTATATAGCTTCAGAAAGGATTTCTACAAGGTGTACAAACACCTCTTACAGTAAAATATCTAATTCCTATTTTAACGGTTCAAAATACATTTTAGGGGACTAATGTCAATGTCCCTTAGTTTTCCTGATTTCCTCCCCCCCCACCAGAGAKTTTCCCATTAATACTAGAGTTCAGAAAGGAAAAACAAAAACAAGTAAATAGCCAAGCAAATAAGAGTCAGAACGAACAGTGGGAAGAAAGAAAGATAGGGAAAACCTTTACCTAATGCAAGATGGTTACAGAGCAAAGTGTTTTTCATCAGTTTTTCACTAATGAGACTTTGAAATTGGGCAAGATCGGAAGGGAAAGAGGTCAAGGCTGARCACCAGTAACAAGGAGGACTCTCATGAAATCCACTGCTGAGACAGGCCAGGCACTACTCTTAGCTCTCATCCACTTAGAAGTGACTGAGTTGGGGTGCACCCTGCTCTTAGTGATGCTTCACTCAGTCATCTGTTCAAAATACCTGCAGACCCTCGCGTTGTGCTTTGAGGTACAAGCAGCACATCCAGATTTCAGTCTCGTCTCCAAGAGCAGACATGGTCCATGGTTAMGTGGCTGCTTGTTTTCTACACAGCACTGGCCACCAAGGGAAGCAGCAGCATGGAATCATCTAGAAGGGTCTTCTGCAAATGAGAAACAAGGTTTGGTATTTTTAAAACTGTTTCTTACTTCAGCAGTTCTGACTCCTAGTGCTGTACCAACCAACAACAGTAGCATCCTTGGGAGAYGATATAAAAGCAGCGTCTCCAGCAACCACATGCTGGGCCAGAAAAGATTTTCAAAGTGACTGCAAGCAGTTTACATCCATGCAAAGAACGGAGCAGCTGGGTGAGGGCCGGAGGCCTGCAGCAGCTCACCGCAGTGGATAGTGCCRTGTTGGCCATGTAAGGGATCCTCAAGGCTACGGTATGTAAGGCTAGCCCGAGGCAGAGCTCACCCAGACAGCCCGTGCTGGTCAAACCAAATGTGGGAAGAGTGTCAAGCCTCTAATTGGACTCATCCTCAGTAGGAACCTTGTGTGGGTTTTGAACCACTTGACACTTCGCCTGCTGCTTTCRAACCATAGCACTTAGGACGTCCATTTGCAGCAGTGTCAAAAACAACCCGGGGAATCCCAGCACTTCAGGATGSTTCAAATTTCCAGTAGAATGCAAGAGTGATGGCACCCTGTGTCCTGCACCTTTACAGGCACCCAACAGAGCTGCACAGTGGTCAGTCAGTTTTAGCCAGTAGGACTCCACTGCTTTCATGTCCTTGTTTATTTTGTGGAATGTTATAAAAGGACATCATTGAACAAATATGTATAATTTTGGATACATTGGCAAAAAAGGTAGTAACTAAAATTAACACATTTTAGCCCACAGCTACTGATAAAGTATGATAATGAACCCTTTTGTACAGTTAACAAAAACATTTTTAAATAGTGCTAAGACCAAATGAACAGCAGCTTTTCATGACTGTCATGACAACAAGCTATACATTTTGCTCAAATGAAAGACTACAAATTTTATACGACTGCACATTAAATCCCAAATTATGCTTCTTGATATTTTATCTGCCAGTTCCATGTATCAAATCTACAATTTTGCATCTTTAAAAATTGTTACAGACCCTCAGGTCTTCTGTAAAAGACCAGAGATCACACTGCCCTCTAAGTGAAATGCTAAACAGGTCTCCACAGTTCCTCAAGTGCACAGGTTATAAGACACAGCTATGAGCATTAGATGAGTTTTACCGAGTCCAACACAGGTCACTGCAGCTCTGCTACAGCCACCACCATTTACCAGTTGCAGGGCTGTCCAGAACAGTCTCTGGATCTCCTTGGTGAGCCAAAGGCACTTCCATGCACTAGCTCATGTTGGATACAAACCTAAAAGCCTGGATAAGGGCCAAGGCTGGAACTATCAAAACCTGTTGAACAAGATGTTCCTACCTGGCACTTTTGATACAAACTGCCATTTAATGATCTAATGCCACCATCAATCTAAAAATAAAAAACATATGGGATTTATCTTCTGAGCTTGTGCAGCCAAAGGAATATTAATACAGGTGGAACTAAAAGATTTCRGGCCAGCTTAAACTGAAATTGTGCRAGAATGATTCATGAGATTTTAATGCTCTCAAATCTGAACTCTGAAATCAACCTCAGACATAAAGCAAAAGCTAACAATATCTGGAAGCCAACAGCTCTCTTCCTCGTTATATCTATTCACCAGCGTCCCAGCTACTCCATAGTTCAGCAYAGCTAGTAGTGATCAACAGCAGACTATGGCATTTGCAAGTTGTTTTCSTCCAAAACTGAGAATTGGAAAAACTTTACTCTGACTCAGGCTGATATTCGCTCCAAAATAAGAAAGAGGAAAGCAGCCAAGTAAAGGAGAGAAGGCAAGGGAGGAGCAGGCAATTTCACTGCTTTGGGAAGGAACAGCAACGAGAAGCTGAGATATCACCGAGTCTGACAGAACCAGTGTCCCATTTTGATCTTTTCTTCTTCCTTGAAAAGGGTCACACCAGGTTCAGGATATTAGTCAAGCAATTYTTGATATGAATGTATAGGTAGCAAATAATTACTTTTTTTTTTTTTGGCACAGCACCTACCCATGAAGATGATAATTAGGTGACAGGCATAGCACAAAAATCTGAGGAGAATTTTGCATGCCAAGAATACCACAGTTTACGTTAGGATCCTATGGAAGGGCCACAGTAGATCTTATTTGATAATATACTCTTTCGTCTTCCTCTCCAAATATATAAGATGACTAAATCCTCCCTTTCTCAAAGTCATTTCTGTAAGAAAAATGGCAGTGCCCAACACAGCAGTCCCTCAGCATTAAAACTTAGGACTGCTGTGAGCTGGCTCTCTGACTGGATGTAATCTGTTGCTATTAGCAAGAGAAATGAAGTAGAAAATATCTATAATAAGCACATGACCAAAAATAAAGCRTAAGAAGAAACTATTCTAAAGGCAAGGCAAACATACAACACTGCATCCGATCTTTAAAAGCCCCTGCAGCAGGCCGAGTTTGCTTTTTGGATTAGGTAGTAGTAGGAAAGCATTGCAAAAAAATTGTGGCTTGGCTCTCCTTCCTTTCACTCTTGCCAATCAGACCCTCCTTATGCCTGGATGGATGCCAGCTAGAACCCTTACCAAGCCCTTTAGGGATCCAAATGCCAAGGTTGCTGCTTCTGGTAAGGATCTGCTTCCTTTGGAGACCACTTCTGCCAAGGGCCGAGTACCCCTCATCCTTATAGGGCTATTTTGTAATCTGTAGCAAGGAAGTCTTSTTGTTCCTCCCTTTCTGCCTATAGTTTCTGTGGTTACATGGTCTGTAGTGGGACCATATGAATGACTTTCAAGCCAACTGTGACCCATGCTATTCTGATTCAACCTCCAGAAATCCATGCTTTTAGTTCTGGTGCTTCCCAGGTCACCACCCAAGTGGACTTGCTCAGCTGCATTTTGGAATAGTGATAGAAAGCAACTACACAAAGGAAGGGAAAGCAAGGAACGGGCCATCAGAAGTGACTATCTGACCACAAGGAAAGACGGTAGAATGCCTAGTAGCAAGTGGAAAAAGCAAAGAGAAATGATGTCTCAGATCCTAGCAAGGCAGAAAAGGCCATGAGAAGTCAGAGAAGGATCTAAGAAGGGCAYGTAAAAATCCAACTTCCCCTTTCTCACATATAAATATAGCAAACCCCACTCCAGCACAGCTCACGGCAGACGTTCYGCAGGAGCCCTGCACTGCATGCTGGGTTCAGGCCTTCGCCTGTAACCTTGCCAGAGGTGCGGGGACACCCGGACCTGGAGGTGCAGCACAGAGCACGCTGCCCCACAGAAGGTGCCACTCGCTGCAGGCTCGTTGCCATAACAACCATAAGAAAGGTCCATAAATAGAATATCTTCCGCCAGCAAGATCTCTTATTGGCAGAGATTTAGCTCCAGCTTCTCACAATGCACTTGCTGCTTAAAAACATATATACTCTGAATATATACAAAATAATACATACAAATTCATAAAAGAACCATAGCTAGGCACATATGACTGCATATAAACCCACTATGGGGTTGATCACTCTGAACTTCATAGTGACCATTGTCCAAGAGAGCTCAGGTCCTCTGCTCCTCCTCTGGGCTCAGGAAGACATTTCCTTTAGTATGTGGCCCAGGATACCTACCTGGATAAGTCCTTCAAACTCTGTCTAGAGGGAAGACACCAAAGCTTCTTGGTTCATTTCCTGTTCTAGGAGTTATCTCAGTTACAGTAAGACAAAAAAAMCCCTACACAGATCACTCAACTAAAGGACAATGCAATCAAGAGGCAGCAGGGGATTCTTTAGGTCCCTGCAGCAGCCAGGCACAAGCAGAATCCTTCTTTCTTCCTCAGATTGCTGCAGGTTGCACTACCTTCACCGGAGCCTTCGGTTACTGTGAGGACTTTAAACYTCCTCTGACAAATCTGGCTTTTAGACAAAGACGTTTACTACAACAACCCCCTTTATTGCTGCTTAATTTTTTTATTTTTACACTTCAGTTGTCACAGCAGCAAGACACTAAGATACACTTCCTTTGTATCCATAATAGCTGCAGACCATCACTACCATCAGGGTTCCCTGAAAGGAGGCAAGTGCTGCACTTTAAAACACTTGGAACGTAAGCATCAGTCAATGTTCTTTGCAGATACTAGATAGTGCCCATAATAACAATAAATGTCTTACGTGGTCCATAATAATTCTCATCAGCAGAGYTCCCCTGTAGTGCCTTGCCTTTCTGACACGTATGCTACAAAGACAAGAAAATAACCTATCCATGGTTCTCACAATCAAGAAACCAGCAATGCAAGTAGATATCTATGAAAGACTGAGGGGGAAGCAGATAGGCAAATTAAAACTTTGCACTGTGCTCTAAACTGTTCGTGCTCACTCAAAGCTCAGAGCTCTCCCATCAGGTGACTCTTGTGCCTAAACCTGGGGRTTGTCTGATGGCTCTATTCAAAGGATCCCAAAGGATCCCAAGGATCCTTTCTTGCTTGCCTAAAGATTATTTCAGTGGGGAGAGGAATACAGTGCTAGCAATCATTTTCCTTCCCAGATGTCCATCTCAAATGCAGAGTCACCTCTTGGACAACAAAATCCTCTATTGATACGTTTTCTTATAGAGGCAAGTGTCACTACATACATGATACAGATGAGGAAACTGAGGCACAGCCACGGCATGCCCAAACCAAGGTCACCCAGTGACAAAGTCATGAAGGACACCCCGGGCTGTTGACCATCATGCTGCTTCACCCGCTAGACCAYACAGCTTAGCGGTGAAGCCCCGATCCTACCTGGGATGGCTGTGACCTCTGCAATGATCAGTAGTTCCTTCCTCAAGTGCCCTCACGTCTAACCTGTAGCACTCAGCACATGGTACACTGAGAGGTTGGAAAGCTTCACCAAAACCCAGATATATCCCTCTTATTTACTCCTGGGCTTCTGCAGTTACTTTAATCCCACTGACATTGGGATAAGCTTCAAACCAAACTAAATGATACATTTTCCAACAACATCAAATGTAATTAGCAGACACAGCTAATCGGTCAAAGATTCAATTCCCTGCCAGCCAGTCCATAGAAATGTGATTTTTTTGGTCATTTTTTTCAAAGCGTTTTATTTACTTGGCATCTCTGATGCTGTTTCTCATTCATAATAATCCTTTTATCCTCTGAAATCTATATTGATTTTTTTTTTCAAACCATGCTCTTAATCTCAGCTAACAAATGTAAATATTAGAGCATTTCATATTCCAGTTGTTTGGAAAGTGGTCAAAAGCAGCTTTTTAAAATCCCATTTTTCATTGAACTATTTTTTTAAATTATATTTTCAATACACTCTGGTTTCAATACAATCTGGTTTATTTTATGAGTCTATATAAACGTATATCATGACAAACACCTGTGACTATAGGGCAGTAGACAATCAAGTTCGCCYTGCAAAGAGCTGATCCCCAGACTCTGTGCACCTGATTTAGAGCCCGCAAGGCATCCAAATGCAGGTACAATACTGGCATATGACAAAGTAGCTCATCTGTGTGTGCAGTTAATCTGGATGCAGACAAATTACTGTATTTTTTTTACCTGCAGCTACACCATTCATTCATGCATTCCCATCTACTCTGCTTGCCAATTAAGCATGTAATTAGGCATATGTTTTACTGACAAACTGCATGAAAAATCAGACTACCCATACACAAGGAATGAAGATTAATGCATACAGGAAATCTAAATCCTCATCATTCCAACAAGTCTCTGCCTCAACTATCAAGTCAACTGAAGTCAAGRGAGTTGAAACGATATAAAATAATAGCAAAAATAGAGAATTATTTTCACCCCAAAGGTTGCAAAAGAGCTTTTCCAAGATATATAACAGAGAAATAAATCTACCTCAGAGGTAGCATCACTTTGGAGATAAGTTGAATTTGACACATTGCTGTAAGAGAGATTAGGATGTATGGGCAGTATTCACTCATCATCAAAATTGCACCCAGCTATATTGCTATGATACAGGATTAACACCAAGTAATGCAGAAGGCACCTGAATTACCTGGAGCACCTGGTAAGGTTCACATTATGTTCAGAACCTCCGCTCTAATTTAAGCCAAAACAGCTCATTAATGTGCTGAACAGTTCAGCATTGCCCCAAAGGCAACATACCATTATCTGTATGGTATCAGAATCCATTCTAGATCCTCCTTCCCTTCTAACCACCATTGCTTCTGTTAACTAGGGTGCACAGGGAAGAAAAGCTTGGCTGGCCACCAAGTCTTGCATGAAAGACCATGGAAAGAATGGAAAGAAATATTATTGTGTTCCACACCATAGCATTTTGCTAATGCATAATTCTGGCATCTTTGCAAATAGAAATTTGGCCTTGAGGGCTGAAATAACTGCACAGGATTTCCAGAAGCACTCACAGCTGTTTTAGCTAAAATTTTCTGATGTTAAGAAGCTTTAGCAAGTATCAATCTCATTAGCTAGGCTTCTTCCATCACTCATCTAAGGTTCCCTTGAAAACATTAGATCTCATGGCAAATCACTCAGTAGAGATGAAAGATAAACTTCAAAACAGTTCATTGTGTATTATATGGTATATGCACCAGGGAAACAAGTAACACCTTTATAAGGAAAAAGGCTTGGAGACAAAGTGAAAAAAGAAGTCGGTTATAACCATTAGATGAATTTTCTCTGACTAACAACAGATAGAAGAGCTGAAAAGGGTGATAGAGCAGCCTGGGAAACTGCTCTTAGGTCACAAAGAGATAATAAGCTATAGACCTCAGCTTGGAACAAACCGAAATCTTCTGCAGATCAATATTAGTAACAASTAAAACCAATGGCAGTTTTTTTATTTTCCAAACCACATGCTAGTAGTCTTTTCATCTCAGAGTTAAGCAATTCAAATAGATGGTAGGGAGATAGAAATGCAAAGCAAGATACAAGAATTGGAAACAAACAAGTTGCTTTCTAATTTTTATCACACTTCTTGCTTAGGGCAAGAAAGGTTATTGCTGTGAGCAGAACAAATGCTGCAGTCTGTTGCAAAGCTTGCTCATTTGCAGTAGGTAATTCCTCTCATCAGCATCCCTCCATTGTAAAGTTCTTTATTCTTTAAAAAGAATTTACTGGTAGCAAAATTACCTTTGGAATGGGGTCATGAACTTTTACTATTTGTTAAATTTAATAAACACAGAAAAAAAAGGTCATGTTTTGATGGCAACAGCTTGTAAACTAATATATCAGCAAAACACAAGCAAAAGAATCCACTTTCTTCTTTGCTGCTATATTTGATTGTTTTCTTCATATCTTAATAGTATAAATTGCAAGAGAGCTTAAATGTTAGCATGTCTGAGAAGATGGTACATTCAAAACAATAARGACGCAAATAAAATGATTCATGTGGAATTCTGAAATATCTCAAAATATGCCAGCAACCAGACGTCACAAAACCCGCAAGTGATGATACACTGAAATGCGAGAAGGGCAAGGCTCTGGCAACAGTACCCAATTCCAGAGCATGTCAGAAAACGTTCCGATAAATCTTTATAAATCTGAGAGTCTTGGAATGAAAGGACTAAAATACACCTAAGACAAAACAGATTTTTCTCTGCCGTCATCTCTTGAAGTAGTGTGTTCAAATTCAGCATCGGGGAAATACATCACCTATGCACTTAAATGTGGTGTTGTGCAATATTAAAAAAATATAGGGTCAATCTAATAAGCAAAAGTAAGGTCAACATTTAGTTCTTACTGTCACTCACAAATTTGACTTAGTTGCCTAGCAATACATTGTCAAATTCCCAAACATTTGCTTTAACTCACACATACATAGGACAATGCTCACCCTTGAGTTCACTATATCTTCCACATAACATTTGAATATCTTGTGTGAAAAACATTATTCTATGTAACCAGAAAAGTAGCACCTCTGTTGACGTTGCAGGACTCATCATCTCATACCTCCACAAACACACAAAGCAGGACTAAGTTAATTTTTACCACATCCCTATGTCCAAATCTTTAACTTAAGAAATGATACTCATTGAAGAGCTAGACAGAACTGACTCAATATTAGTTACATACACACAAAAAATAAATCTTAACCAAAATAAAGCATTGATTCTCATCCTCTATCATAAYAGATCTGTTTCACACACTGCAAAAAGAATGTGTTTTCTCAGCCAAAACAGCAATGTCAGTCAAGGACACCTATTGAGGGAAAGATTTTAATAGATATGAGAGAAAGAAGTGTTTACCAGCATTCTGTGATTCAAAGAAAATCATTCAGAGCAATAAATAACTTGGCTTTTGTTGYATAAAACCCTATTGATGCTGTGTAGTTATGTTCATCCCTAGGAGCTGCCATCGTGTGAAAGATATACACTGCTTTTCCTTTTTTCTCCAAGAAAGCAGCAGTTTATGACTTCTGATGATACTGCCCTATACCTAAATGCTTTTGTTTACTTTTCCCATTTAAAAATTAAACACTGGACATGGGAACTGCCTACTGCCTTAATCAAAACCTTGCACACCATATATCAGACATGAAAGATCRTTATTTAAATTATTTCACACAGCCTACTAAACATAAGGCTTTAACTTCATCTAATTCCACCGTGGAAGACTATTGCCATGCCAAATACTTTGTACACAAGTATAATGTACTAAAGGTCCTAGTGTCAGAGAGATGGGTAGAGTAAACCTGCTTTTTTTCCATCTAAAAATTCCATAGAAGGTTATTGTTATCATTTTTCCACGGCAATGAGGGAGACAGGGATACCTATTTTGCTGCAAATAGGAAATCTGCCATTASAGAATCAGTCATTCTAAGCAAACCAGAATACATAAATCCCAAAGCTAGAAGAAAACAGGCTGTCAAACAGGACGGAAACAGAACCGGTTGCCAAAACAAACAGCATTTKCAGCACATTGCTTTTAAGTAGTCCACAAGTATGACCTGAGCCAAAGGTAAGGAAGGGGTTTCTTCACATTAAGATGAGTGAACCAAGCACATGAGGTCCCAGGATTTGTTAGTAGCTTGAGTTGTTTGCAAGGCCATTAAAGAGGTTTGACAGGAGTGTTGCCAATTCAAGAGAGGCAATTAGAGAGCAGAGCCAGGAGGCAGCAATCGAGATTGCTTATTTCAGCAGCAACCCTTCCTTAGATTGCCTTAAGCTGAAGGACTCCCGAAAGACCCAAGTCCAAGTTGGTCCAAATTTAATGATCCTGCAGAGTCAGCAAGTTTGGAAACCTGGAGGCAAGAGGGCTTAAGCCCAGGGCCAAAGCCCTGACGTGCTCATGATCCCCAGGGAAGTGCTGCAAACACCAACGGGGCTTCTGCCAGCAGGTCCTTCATTGGAGCAGCTCAGTTGGGTTCAAATTAAAGATTAACAGTGAGAAAGGTTAATAAAAGAGGCTGATTTTCAACTGCTTTGACCTGAAACTGTTAGTGAAGCACAAATTCTCTCACCAGGAAATGGGGCAGCTTGGTTGAAACACAACAGCCTGCAATTAAACCTGTAAAAATCATATAGATCATATATTTTTTTTCTGCTTGAGAATGTAACAAGGGAAACATTGGGCTTCGAGTTCAAAGCAGCTTGTGATATATAGAAAGGTAACACATAGAAGTAGTTTTTCAGTCAGATCACCCACAACTTCCAAAATAACAAACCCTATCCACTGACAAAATAACACATAATAGAACTAAAACTAGGTTGAGAAAAATACTCTGTTAAGCTTCCTTTTCCTCTGAGAGCTGATGTCTATTTTTAACACCCGAAGTTACACACACCCCACCRAAGCCTGCCTGCCTCAGCCAGTTGAGAAGCCGCCTGCGAAGCATTAATAATTTATCTGATTTAGTTTAGTTGGCATGTTCCAAACCGACCAGGCTCTCCTGCGAGGAAAGAGAGGGGCTGTCTGAAGGGGCCTTCCTCCTTCACTGTGTGGCTTCTTTTTTCTTTTCATTCATTTATTGGCAATGAAAAACATTCAAAGGCAGTTCTGGAAAAAAGTCCCTACAGTATTGGTARAAAAAACACTGCCATCAGCAAGACAAAATATCCCTGTCAGCCGTGATCTACCAATCCAGCTCCTTTCTGATGAGAGGCAGACAGTTCTGCAAGTTCCTTGATGGGCATTTTGAGAAGCTGACCCTGGCATGGGAAGAATRACAAAGACCTTGGGCTGCCAGTTATAGCTTCAGCTCACCAACGAGACCAGTCTCTCTTTGTACATGGTATTRGAGACAAGCGAAACTCAGATGCAACTCATAAAGCATCCTTCTGCTTTTTGTACTGATGGGAGCTGYGTGCAGCTTCAAAAGGAAAGTCTCTTGCCTTGCCACACTGACACCTCATTAGCTCTTTAGCAAACATACATCCTGTGTTAAGTCAATTCATTTCACTTTAAAATATTTTCTAGAAAATGGAAGTGGATTAAAACACCAGCTGCCTCGAGGTTTATTCACTACATCAATTGCTCTGGAGGCGAGTGGAAATAATTATTCTGAAATGGTTCTTCTCAAGTGTGAAGGTGGAGGGGGCTGGATGTATTCAGAGCAGTGAATATCCTACAGCTAAAAGCAGAAAGAGATGCAASCATGAATGAATAGGAAAGTGTGCAAAAGACTGAGGTCTGCAGCAGCAGGTGGTGATGGCTGTGACAGCATGAAGGTGAAGGTGAGAACATCCTAAATTATCAGGATGGCTCTTCTGACAAAGGGGATGGCCCACAAAGAGCCARTCCCTTCTGTGATGCCTTTGGCAGATGAAGAATAAATCTCCAAGAGGATCCCTAAGGGACTGCCATGCAGTGAATATTAACCAACAGSACCTCAGACACCAAAGAGCCTGCTCTCACCCGGCCATGGCTCCCTGGGGTGCCTCTATGCAGTTCCCGACCACATGGTTTCAAAGGGCTACTAAGGACAGCCAGTGCCTCTGACCATGGGTGGCCTTCAAGGACTTCTAGCGAGGAGGACGTTGCCACAGGTCCACCCTATCTGTATTGACCCTTGTRGGYTTTAGCACTCTAAGAAYAGGATGCATTTRCAAAAYRTTTTTTAAAGCACATATTTGTCCASTTTTTGCATAGATGCAGCCAAGGATTCTAGTTCTTAGCACAAAGCTATGTGGCCAGACCTGGGGTTTCACATACGTCAGCAAGAATATTAATGAAGTTGAGGAGTCGCTGGAGCTTTTTTGCAGGAAACCTCCCTGTAGGTCAGAATGTCCTCTGATACGCTTGAAAAAGATTCACAACAAGACGCAGCTAAATACACTGAAGATACAGCCCGTTCTCATCAGATTTCATCTCATTAGGACAGGGAAGCCAAATAAAGAAGTACAATTTGCCAGCTGACCCAAACTGAATCTGGGAGATATGTCACATACCTCATCTGCTCCCTATGCTCATTTGCTTCTTCACTTTCTCACTGCTCTTATAACAGACTGACACACAGCTCACACTGCTGCCAAAAAGTGGTCATATTTATGTGCAAGAATCATTTATTGGGAAAATAAATTTACAGCTCACACTAAGGGACTTATTTTGCTTTTATGCTCACGATTCAGGCTTCTGGATTTTACTGCTTCTTCCAATTTCCAATATATAGAAGTCCATATTAAAAAGTTGCCTGGCACAAAGCCTGCATCATTTGCCTACTCTTGGATGCCAAGTGCTTTTGCTTTTTGCATCTTCTTCCAGCATCTCAGAGCAYGTGGCCCAGCAGCCATCTGCAGAGCTTTTTCTCCTCCCACTTCCCAATTATTTTGCTTTCTAAACCACAGTTAGTCTAACGCCGAGCTGAAATTCCCAGGAGACTCTGCAGCACTCCGGCAATTTGACTATTTCTAGCTGAGCTTCTTTCTTCTTTTGTGTTATTTTTCCCATCGGCCAAACATCAGCGGTGACATGAAGCTTCACAACTCCTGGACAAAGCCATGTACAGTCCTGCTGCCAGCTTCCTTCAGGTCTGATGAAGGAACTGTATTCTCTAGTACCAAAATATTTCATTAAAGCTGACAGAAAAGCTCTCCACTCAAAAGTCTTTTTTTAAAASAGTTCTTTGCATGAAAGTGGGATTTCCCAAGAGAAGAATAGCAGTTTTGAAACCTGCACTAACAGTGAAGATAGTCCCAGATCAAGCGAACTGAACACTTGTTAACACTCAGCCATTCCAATTTTGAGGCATTAGAGAAGTCTGGTTTATTCTTCAGACATTTCCCATTGAAATAGGGAAGCTGATATAAGGAGTGGCTTCCTCCCTACAGCTCCCTCCCTTGCTCACTCCAGTCCAGCAGAAGTCAATAAGGTGAAATTGGTTTTGCTGTTATGAGAAGCAAAAGTTATTTTTGAGGATGAAAAAACATTCCATTTTGTTTCAATCGCCTCTTTAATCTGCTTCTGCACTTTCTAGTTAAAACTARGACTGAAATTATAGCTTATCACACTTGCAAAAGGCCATTTACACAGAAATTACTAATTGTGCCCACCCACATAGAGCCATGGATATGTGGACAGAGCTCCTAAAATGCTTTATACCGCCTCAAGGAAAAGATAACTCCAGCTCTTGCTGCATCTTGAGCACAAGAAATCAAGGATTCTGCCAGCTCCATACAGAGACGTGACAAAACATCATCCATAACAAGGCCATGCCTGGAAAAATTAGGCTGCAGGTTCTTGASCAACTTAAACTACCTAAAGCACAGCCAATTCTACCACGGTTAGAGCTTCCCTTGCGTGCCTCCCCGTTCCTAGCAGGAGGCTCCCACGGTTTGGCAGCGACCYGTTTGACTGAAAGGCACTGTCACCATGTCAAGACCATCACTTCCCACAGCCCTGAGTTAGAGCACAGAGTAAACATACTTCACTCTTAAGAGCTAACTTGTCATGGATGTCAGCAGAGCCTTTAGTTTTCCAGGAACTAACATGTTTGCCTTGCAGTGTTGGCACAGAGTATTTCTTTTTGCAGTCCCCCTCTGAGAGTTACACTGATCAATAAATTCATCTCTGCCATCACTCATCTTTTTGCACTCATATTTCTGTGACAGTGCAAGAAACATAAAGCAGGCCATTACAAGAGCRAAACAAGGAAATTCTCATCAAGAGGAGGGACTCCAACTGCACCAGCCATATTWTGCCTTTGAAATCCCCCTCTCACTTCCAAACACCTTTTAGTCTCCTGTTCAGTTTGAGCAGCTGGTGTGCTTGTCTGGATACCTTTGTCCTGCCTTTCATTTATTCACATTTGCAGTTGGAGTGTTTTTTTTTTTAAAAAAATTCCCATGGGTTTACAAGATTAGTTCAATTCCTGCCTTCTCATGACACCATTGCAAAGCACTGAGGAAAGGGCTGCAGCTGTGCTCAAGAAAATGATCAAATGAGCAAAACCACTAATGCRTCTTCATTCCCAAAGCCTGGGAACCACTGGCTAGAGATGGGCCGATCCCCAGGCTCAAGGCCCCAGGCTGGACCAAGGCACCAAGAGAAGAGCCAACAGCCCCAGCCTGCTGCAGGGGACCAGCAGTTTGGGACCTCCTCTGCTCCACCAGCATTGATGGGTTGCAGGATGGAAAAATAAACTTGGAAATGTGGGAGCTTAAAAAAATAACCAGTCTGGACAGACAGTAAAGCTAAATTAATCCTTTGCCCATCCTACCTCCCAGCTAAAATCAAAATCATGTGTTAGAAGGGATATATCCTGCTGTAGTTATTGCTCTGTTGATTTAACTCACTTGTAGCTATTAAAAGTTCAYACTGTACTTTAGTTAGATATTTTCCTGTTCACTTCAATCTTCTTCCCTGTATAAACTCCTCTGGCTGCAGACTGAAAGCTGCTTGTGAAGATGCTAASAAACATTAAAAAGCAGCAATAAGCACTAGACATGTAGCTAATCTGTGCAGTGAATGTGATGTGCACATATCATGCCAACTAGTCTCAGACACAGAGGCATCTGCATTGCCTGGATCTTTAGTTGCAACATTGCAGTGATCCTGTTGGTCCCATTTATATTACAGWGTGATTTACTGATCAGCTAGTAAGCACACTTTCTTCATTTCTACAGACAAATAAAAATCGTAGAAACCTCCAACTCATCACAGGGGCACTTGCAGGTTTCTGATCAGTCAGCCTGAGAGAGTGCTGAAGCACGAGTCATTGAGTTTTGAGGCTCCCTTAGCTTCATATMATGAAGAAAAAAAACCCAACGCTCATTTTCTTTCAATTGCCTGCAACAAGGTTTTCATTCATTCCTATATTTACAATCTACCATTTATTTTTCCCTTAAAGTTTTAAAATCAGTCTTCCCTATTTCTTTGCTTTCACAAAGGCAAATGTAGAAATCCCCTCAAGACCCAAAGAATTTCAATGCTGAGGTATAAAATGACATCACAAGTGGATACCAGCAGTAAACAACTATTTGGAACATGAAATGTAATATATATAAACATGCACAAGACCAGCACACAAGGGAGTCCACGCACAGATACAGGGCATAACGTGCAAGGCTGTGGCTTTCAGCTCCTCTGAGCAATTTAGAAGATTGCCCAGATGCCTTGAAGTGCTACAACTTCAGTAATCATAGAATTGTTGAGGTTGGAAGGAACCTCTAGAGATCATCTAGCCCAACCCCTCTGCACATGCCTGTAGGAGAATTATTTTAATTTTCTTTGGGTGCCACAAAACTCATCCTTGCTCGGATTAAAAAGACATTGGAGCTATCTGAAGATGCAAGATTTCAGAAGGTGTCTCTTGTACCTTTCAGGAGGAACCTGTAACCAATGACYACATCTTAAAAGGACAACTCCACAGGCTCTGGCATTGACTGGGTTTCAATTAAGTTGCAACATGTGCCTTGGAGCAGCAGGTCTATTACTTTATGCGGCAACTCTTGGAAAGTGAATTTATTGCACCATTAACCACACTTCCTCCCTTGCTGCTSGCCTCTCTGATCACGCTTTGCATGACAAGTGCTGCTGCAGGCAGATGAAAGCATACAATGCTTATAATGCTTACATTTCTTAAAGCAGTTAAATAGATTTCTTGAGGTCTTTTTGGTTTTGATTTTTAAGCTGGCCAGCTTTCAGGGAATGGGAAAACACAAGAACAACTTAGGCAAAAGGGTCATGTTTACAATAAATTTCACAGTTCAGGTTTACCCCTCGACCAGTCACAGAAATATACATAACTTATTTATAGGCAAGCTTTTTCTGGTGCCAAGTGCTGGAATTTAATTTCCAGTTTCAATATATGGGAAACCGGAGTGCATTTTCTCTTCCACAGGTGAACGTTAGTTAGGTGCAGCTCCATATCAATTCATGAATGCTCAGCCAGCTGTCAACAAGAGTGACTATATAAAACCACTGCCTGCGAACTACACAGCAGCCCTTGTGGTGCTCTCCTGTAATCTCAGACTCTTATTGTTATACTTCACATAGTTTTGGGTATAAGATGTGCTAGCTTTATTTAACTCAAAATATATAAATGACCTGCAGCTTCATCTTTTCACAGCTTCATTTCATGTCTTTAGAGCTTTCAGCAGTGCCTAGCCCATGAAAATACTTATTAATCACACATTTTCATCTACATAGCATTAAAGCTGAAAAATTTTCCCTATTTCTCCCACCCTCTCTTGTTGCTTCTTTTAATATATTTTCTACCTCAGCTCATAGAAGTCAATGAAATCACATTGACTGTTTATGGAGCAGTCCTCCCCTTCCCCCCCACCTCTTTTTTTTTAMAAGGTCTACATAGAAAGATCCATAAGAGACTAAAAATCAGAGTATGACTGCAGTGTTTGTAGATCTCTAATGTACCTTTTGTCCATTTGTGACCCTTTCTTCAAATCGTTCCATTTTCTGCAAATCGACTAGCTATGAGGCAGCATTTCCTCACGTTTCTCTTGTGTGCTATTTGTTCCAGTGTTTTGTATCTCACTAGAGTACTAGATGACCACTGCCAGTTCAGAAGAGCAGTTCTTTGGACGGAGGGAGGAAAGCAGACAGGCCACTGATGGCAGGAGTAATGAATGATGCGGATTCATCCATCTCCACAGAGAGTGGGAATTTGTTGCAGGAGAACAGAGTGTTCCTACAGAAAACATACACTACCTTGTAGTTTAACCAAACAAAACCAAAAATAGGCACATTCACATTAGTATTTATCTGTCTGGAATTCTATTTCAGCTCTTCAGAAAGCCAAACAAGTTCAACCTGCTGACTGGTTTTGAAGGATTTCAGCTTCTCAGCTAACTCAAAAACCAGTGACTTCAGCTACCACCTAAGAAACTAAAATTTGCCTGCTTAAATACAATTTAATTCCACCTTAATTCCACCTCAATTGCTTAAATACAATTATATTCCACCCATAAWCCTGAAGAGTACAGATTTTTAAGAGTTTACCTTCAGTATCTCTGCTGTCTATGGTGTTAGAAATAGCATTTGCTATAACTTCACTGGGGACCAAGTTGAYTCAGTGATGATCTTTTAAGGTCATGCTTAAAAGGGCTTTTTGCCATAGACTTTTTAATGCCTCCTTTATAATATAAGCAGTATACTTTGCTATACACTAAGTTCCAACCAKGAAGATATTCAGCCTCAATCCAAATCCACATAGAAGATGAAACCAACCTGTGTCCAAAGTTAAATGCTTCCCTCCKCTTTTTTAGTGTTTAGAGGAAACAATTATTCCTGAAAATAAGTACTTATTCACAAACTCACCTRTTCAGCTAGTGGCTGCATTCCTCAGCTGAAACTAATCTGAGCTTTGCCTGAGGTTCAACAAAATCCTTTGAGTATCTCAAAATCACTTCTATGTCTACAGTTTGTGGTTTCAACCAAGAAAATATGCAAAGAATTAACATGCTTATACCTCCCAAGTCTTGCTTCTATAATATCAAGCCTGAAAAGCAAACTGTTCACATTTAAAATTATAACACTTTAGCTTCTCAGTCCACAATACTGAGAAATGCTTTAGTGTGAAGCAGAAAGGAAAGACGCACCAGGAACTGAAGCATAAGATGTYCCAATTTAACTGCTATCACAGAGAAGAAAAGTAGATAGAAGAGTGTGTTTGAATAAAATAAGCATCTTGCAAGCAGCTTGCTCACAGCATATAAAATATTGCAGCAATGAATAGACAAAACAAGAAAAATCAGACTGAAGTTGATAAGCTTTACAATTTTAAACTTGTAAATTTTTTTTAACTTTTAAAAGCAAGYAATTTTCTACTTTCTATTCAAACAACTGTTAATATTTGGCAAATAAATTCAGAGTTCAGAATATAAGAAAAGTTATTTATGACACGAATAGAGTACAAAATATCAGACCATAGCATTTTGCAAGAAAGAGCCAGACTGTGCCATGTGTTTCATGGCAGTATATATTTTCAGTCCTTAATTAAAGGGGAAAAATGATAACAAGAACAAGAAGCCCCAAGTCAGAAKCATTATAAAGATTTGGAGGAAAAAGAACTAAAATCAAATCTCTTGTAATTCTCTAAGGACTTAAATTAAGTGCATAGTAAAATGGGCAGTTAACCATATAAGCATAGATCGTGTCACTACTTTTAATTAAATGTTACTCTCAGAAGCCACAATCTTCTTGGAAACTTCAGGCAAAGTCTTCTGGGGGGGGGAGGGGGGGGGGGGAAACCCAGATCCCAAAATAGGATGAAAATAGCTAATACAAAAATTTGCACACTGCATATGAAACACAGACTTGATATATTGTGAGAAGCAGATAAATTTTGCAAAAGCTAAGACATACTATTTTTTTCCTTTTTCCTTCAAAAAAACAGAGTGAAGCTGGGGTGGCAGAGCATTTCAAGAGAATAAAGAACTGCAGTGTGCACAAGGGAACAGTGAAGAACAGTCTACATACAGTGATGCCTATTTCTTCATTTTGGATGGAATAAGAGGTCCATGCAAAAGTTTTGGAGACCGAGCAAGGTCTCTGAGTCCAGGAACTGAGAGTGCCTGCTCCAAGAGATATCTGGGTATGAAGGATGAGTCTCAGGACAGGAGCACCTGGGGATACAGCTAGAGAACAGGAACCTTGCAGCCCTAACTCCCAGRCAGGTCTGTGTGCACACACCTATTGACACCTGCTGAGGTGGGAACTCAAGGGAGAAGCTGGGCCTGCCATTAAGTTGGGATGGGTGAAACTGCATGGGTGAAGAATAGCCAGTTCATCTGTCCATCTAGTTAGGTCCAACCCCAAATCCTACTAAGGATTCGAAACACTTTTGATTAAATGTTTTTGGATGTGACACACAACTTGCAAATGTGACTGGAACAAAAACAGAAATGTTCCAAGGAAGAAATGCACTTGCTGGCCTAACTCAGGAGCATGGAGGGGTCTGCTGGAAACCCTCCCAGGGGAGATGTCCCACCACATTTGCAGCTGGAGGAACCTGACAAAGTTTCCTTATTCCTGCAAATCCTTAGACTTAGAAGAGAACATCCTTCACCTTGGGTGAAAACAAGAAATCCCATGCATCCAAAGAGCTTATTACAAGGAGATTTGGCATAGCGCTCTGCCTGCAGGATTTCTGATCATAGCTTTAGAGGCTTGTTTGATGCTATTGCACAAAGAGAGGCAATATAGAAAACAGTAATTCAAAGCAGCTGAACAAGATGAGCTGACCCAACTTTAAGCCTACTGTTGCTTGTTTCATACCACTTCATCTAGCAGTCACTTATTCTGCACAAGGATGACATCTTAACACATTGCTGGATAAACATCCTATTAAGGCRTGTTCTCAAGAACKTTTGTTAGAGTTGTACATGGTAACTGCCTGGGAATACAAGAAAATGGATTTTTAAACCTGGAYAGACAGAYTCAAGGCTTTTCTCCTTTGACACTCCCTGTATAAGTACAGTATGGGCTCTCAACCACCCGCARCAATAACAATTGCCCAAACTTCCCTCACATGTTGGAATTAAGGCTGGATTTAGCCACATCTTTGGGCTCTACWTCCTTACCTTCTGCTGATGACATCACTTGGCCTGAATCAATGTATTGCTCCTTCATTAACTGTTAATTATTATTTCTCCTTGAGCCATACATGAGTGCTGTGACYTATGTATTATTAATGTTTGCCAAAGTCTTGGGAATTTAAGAGCAGAAAATATAGAACAATTTGTTCTGCAATGTATTATAATCTCTCTAGGCATATCAACAGCAAAAAGTGAGTGAACAGTGGATCTGCTAACCCAGGAATTTGTCACAGCAGTGATCAAATAAGTAGGAATTTAAATGTCAATTCAGGTTAAAGAATTTTGTCTAAACTACTACCCATTGCCTAGCCCGATAGAAGAAAACACCTAAAATTCCTTGTGCCAGGGCAATTGTATGGGTATTCATGTGTGGGTTAACACAAAAACCAAATAAGATGCTACTGAAATACCTCAGAATTGCCAGCTCCTTAGCTAGATTGTTAAAAACAGATGATCTAAGTCTCTKTCATACCAACTCCCTTCCCTTGCCAGAAGCTTTATTGGTTTTAACCYGGGGTATAGAGGAACCCTAAGTAGTTTTTGTGCTCCTCACACTTAGTTTGGTGGTCATTTCACCTTTCCCTGAACCRCACAAGAACCTGCTTGTTCTTGCTGCAGGGTAAATCCACACTAAATGGTCACCGAGCAACACAAAGATTTCAGAGGAAGATCCGTTTGGCTTAAGTGACATTAAACTACATTTGACCTTTGGTAAACCTAATTTTCTCTTTTAGATCAATACAGTCAATACAGGTGCTAGGGAAAAACAGAGTTAAATTTGCTCTACTTCTGCACTTCATAACCACCCAAAAGCAGACTGCCTGCTGGCCTACAAAAGCTCCCTTATTTTCAAGAATCAAAAGGAATAGTTGGTGATMTAATTCAGAGAGAAAGAAAAGAAACACTGATAATGGACATAACCTTTTCAGGAATTATGACCTGTAATGATTTCCTCCAGTCACTTAAATCACTGTTCTTAGCCCTGCATTTCAGGAGGATACAGATGTATTTCTTCTTGTCTCTTGTGTTTGAYTATGAATTTTCTAGGATACTGAAACAGCAAGTGTTATTGGCGCTATGGTCATCTACATCAATGACTTGATCAACTAGAATTTCACTTTAATGTACAATATTTTTTATACAAACCTAGCAACATGAGACTTGTAAAGAGATGACCATCAACTTCTGAGAAGAATTATATCTTAAATGTTTATGTRGTAGGTAGTAAAACACAGACTTGATCCAAATAAGGAGTGTTGAAAGGATTGGTTTCTTGAATCAGAAATAATATCCTCGTCAGGCAAGGATTCCACTTCCATGAAAGTGGAATCTTAATATTTACCTAGAATTACCTAGAATTAGCAAGACTGGATCTGCACAAATAATTTACTAGCTTTAAGTATTCCACAATGTACCTGTACATAAAAACATTTACCGTGATAATGTTACCAAAAAAAATACTATGTCAAAACAGTGCTTATTTTAAGCATAGCTCTGGGCTTGATTCAGTTTCACCTGAAGTATAAAGTACTAATTTCCATGCTGGTAGAATAGAATTTCTTTCACAGAACATGTTTAAGAGCAGAATAAAAAAGGAAAGAGTGATCACATACTTCAGCCTGTACCCCAAGCAGTCTTTTAGGGACAAAAAAGAGCACCTAGAATCACTCCTCATGCACAGTGTGGATTCCTGTTTCAGTGGTACCTACACACCCTTGTGCTACCAACCCAGCAGCTGGCTGTATGCTCAACCAGGTGGTCTCCAGGTAGCATGCTCAAGTGCTAGGAAATGACCAAAACRCTGCCCTTCTTCCCCAGGAATGAAGGGTCTAGGTTGGCAGACTTACTCAAATTCAGATAAGTATCTGAGCAATCTTCAGCGTTTGGTTTCTATGAACCAACATCCAAAAGGAGATTTGTTTGTGTACATGCACTAAAATACTAAATTATGAATATTCTGTTGGCACCTTTTATCTGAATATATCCAACAATATGTTGAATGGCTTCTGTTTKCAGGCAGAGTGGGCAAAACAGCTCACATTTTACATACGCTATTTGCAACAGTTTTATTTCAACATGTTTGTTTTATTAAGAAGCCACACAACCTTCATTTGGAAGATTCATTTGGTAGTGTTAGCACCGCTTTTGTCAGGGCTTCACAAACAAGAACTCTGAGGTTCAGTTCTGCAAAAAGCTCTCTGGAAAGTCTTGACAAGATGCAACACAATTCACAATATAGCACAAAAAAGTTTAGGAGTAAACCTCCTTCGTACCTTGCAGGTAGTTGTCACTATTTTCTTTTTAGTTCTGAAAACATGAATCTAGCTGAAGATTCCTAAAAAACCATCAGCCATTATTCACATAATATGAATTTGTATATGGCATCAACCCCAGCAATGTGTCTGGAAGGCATACAGGTAAGGGAAAGAGTAAGAAAGGTCAAGAAGTTAATTCTAGTAAATCTTTCAAGTGGAAACATAATTCCCCRATATGCTGCACTGGAAAATCCCAAACAGGTGCTGCCACAAGAAAAACCATAGCTCTGTCTCATGAGGTAGAGTTCTCATCAGTAATGGATACCTCTTGGCATCAATTCCATTTCTCCACCATTTAAAGTTTGGTGCAGCYTGCTCATTTTCAGCTGATTTCTTTTTTTCCCTTGAGGAGCCCCAACACATATTTGTCACAATTCCTAGAACTTCTTTACTGGCATTTAGCCCAGACTAGTTGTTATTGAACGCTTGCCTTGATTATCCATGAACAAGGCAGAGATGCATTTTGACAATACTGATAACCACCAAAAGTTGGATATACCAAAGAATGCAAAACACTCCCCATATTCTGGAGACTTAAAATGAGTATTTTCAGATCAAATTGAGCTTAATAAGAACTTCTTAGAGAAAAAAAATCTTACACTGATCTTCTCACACTGAGGGTGTGAAACCTCTACTCTTTTTCATTAGCATTAATAATCAAGGGCAAAACACCACAATCCCCATATTAGTCAAAGATGCCAGATAAAAGTGATATCAAATGTTTTCCACCACTCTAAATGTCTTAATATGCCTTTTATTTTCTGCCTCGGAAATTCTCTCCCTTGCTATAATTTACCTGGGAAATGAAAGCAATATCTGCATAGACAGCAACATYTGCACAAAGCTACCTCAGAGGATACTCCAGAGCAGAGAGGGTTTTGTCTGGAAGAGACCTCTGGAAACTGCCTGGACCAAGCCCCATTTTCAGAACAGGGTCAATAAGAACAGGTTGCTCAGGACTACGACCAGTTGAATTTTGAGCATCCCAACGCATGGATATTAAGCCATGTTCTCTATACAGGAAAGATTGCCCTTTGCCTTATTCTTTCTTCGTTCCTGGCAATCCACACCCATAATCATTTTCTCTGTAAGAAAAAAAAAATGCATAATTACCACTCTCGAAGTCTGCCTTAATAAGGATTATTAGATAATCATAATATTGCCAGCTAGTCTCTGCTTTCTTGCTCTCCTCAGTCAATGAACGAAAGATATAATCTGTTCAAAAACACTTCTCAGGAAAGTGTGATTAGTATATAATTAACAGTTAATAGCCAAAAAAAAAAAAAAAACCACATACTGCTGTTAGAAGGTCTCCTGCACTGTGAACTCCTAGCTTGTAGAATGGGTCCGTCCTTCAAATCACCATAGAGTGCTAAGGTTTGTTTCTCACAAATTCATTCTCTCAAAACCCAGCTATTTTCTCCAACTTTTTGTATAAATTCACAGCCCACAACTGGCTATGCAAGTTGCATGATCTTGTTTCTACTGTACAAGCAAAAGCTACACAAAAAAAACCATAAATAAGGTACCTTCTGGTATATGTATTTGGACCACATTCTACACAAAAGMTCTACAAATCTCATGGTTCACAATATGTTTATTCACCAACAATATGGTAATTACCCAAGCACTCAAGGTAATTGAGTAACAGCAAAATCAGGTTATATAACAACCTCAAACTGTAATTTTAATCCATGAAACCATTTCTCATTTGAGCCACTTTCTCCTGGGGTAACTCCCTSTGATGCAGGCAAATAGAACCTAGTTTTGAATTCCTTTCTGTGGAAGAACTGAGGCTTTCTTCGCAAGTCTTCTAGCACACAAAATAAGGTGAACAAAAGGAGAGCTGTATTRCCTGCTATACACAGGCTCAAGAAGAACAAATACAGATTCTCTCTGACGAAAGCAGATATTTCAAGACATTTTCTGCACTACTGTTTGATAAATGGTAGTGTCCTGACAACAGGAGGAGATAGGCCACTTTCCAAGTGCTCAGCCTCCTCTGTGTTGACTAGAAACACTCCTGCTCATCCCCAAAGATCTATAAAGAAGGAATTAAGCTGGCTAGAATCATTAGGGATTGTCATTCATATGGAACGCTTCCATTATGGAAAGTATCCGTTTCAATAGAAAATTGTTAATTTCTTGCAATGCCCTCATATTGATCTTAAAAGCAAATCACACTTGATGCTCATTATCTTCCTTGGGGATTACCATATTTAATGTTGGGAGGCACAGAATACCACATTTAAAGGGGCAACACACAACAGCAGTGCTATGGTGCAGAATGGCATCCTCTCCAAAATATGCTYGTCACTAACCGTCCTCTGCTAAGAGTGCTAAGAAACCTTTCTCTACAGCTGAGAAAGAACCTGAAATATCCAACACGCTGCTGTGTTTACAGCATGCCCTAGAGATTCTCTGCCTTAGCACTACTAAGGTTAAGCTTCTACAAATTGCAGGAAGGATTTGATGGCCCTAAAGTGATGGGAGATTTTGAAASAGATGACAGCATCTTAAAATAATGGCTCAAAATGAAAGCACAAACACCAATGTGGTAAAGAGCTTGTGACCTCCAATGTGTGGCTGCAAATGTACTTGAAGCTGAAGAAAACTTTTACTCAGTCTATCAGCATGGTTGTTTGCAAGTGCTATAGCTAACAGCTCCCCTAAAAACAATCCAATGYGTTCAGTAACATTACATTTACAGAACCGAGTCTAATACAACACATGGTGCAATTTGTAAACAAGATACTTGCTTCTACTGCATTTCAGAATGACTTAATTTATTAGAGAAGTGTTGTAGCAAATATTTAGGGTCTGAGGCTTTTTTTGGTACAAGTCTGGAAGAAAATCRCCAAGAGACAAACAGTAACATTATACTGGAGATCTAACTACAGATTTTAGTTGTGAATCCAGYGCCAAATAAATCTAGTCACATGAGGTCTGTAGGGGGCTAAGAAAAGAAAATATCAAGGAAGGCTGAGGTTTGCCCAGTCTTTTCCACAGGCTAAGATTTGATGTTATCTAACCCACAGGCAGCACTGAGGTGACTGCTGGAGTTAATATGCACTTACACTGCCTGCCAGGCAAGCCCATATAATCAAGAGAGCCATTAAACATGTTAAAAGTAAGGAACATTCCCCACCAGAGTGCTGCCTTTCATTTATGCTCAAAGAAATCCTTCTAATAGCTTCTAATAGCGATGTTTAAGAGACTTTTCCTCAGAGCCTGCTGTAACCCGCCTTTGTTCTTTCCATCTGCCTGCAAAGCCCACRAGCTGCAGAGCAAAGCTGTAATTTCTGCTGCTTGCGAGTGCTCCACAGGTCTAGSTGACCTTTAGAGAAGGCTTCTCCCCCTTTGCCACCTCCTTTCAAGCAGCTGCACTTCCAGAACCAGCCCTGGGAGCTTGGGAATGGATGGCAGACACCACAGCCTTGCACAAGGTCCTGCCATGAGATGACRAGGTCCTATGAGCCACCACAGCACAGCACGATTAACCTCCAGTCCCAGATCCTCATATCTGATCCCTAACTGTGTGAAGTCCTGGGCAAATGACAGGGACCAGCTTTAATCAAGCCCCCTCCAYCTTAGCCAGGTCCATGCAGGTGTCTACAGCAGCCTCCAGCTTCTTTGGGCTACTAGCCCAAGCTCCTCTTTTCCTTGAATCTGCCCACTTCAGCACCTTATTGGGACCTCAGAGGGGAAAAGGGCAGCAATCAGCTGTGAACTCTGAARGGTTTCATTCTCATCCGCTTACTTGTTAATACAGATTTTTAATTATATGTTTTAAAAGCTGCATTGTGGACAACCTGAATACATGTGAAACCCTCACTGGCATCATTATTTAATGACTTCCAACAGATGAAAACAAGGCATTTTATTACCTCATAATCAAAGGCAACAGGGCTTGAAGATGAGCACTACATCTTCAGTGTGATATATGGGGAAGAGAGGGRTGCCAGACTAATAACCCTGTGTTTGAGGGACCTGCTGAGCCMCTGACCAGGAGCTCGAGAAGATGGGATTGGAGGGAGGTGTTAGCTCAGCCAGTGTGCCACAGGCTGAGAGCTCCTGTGACACAAAGAGGGGCCACGACACCCGGATGCAGCAGCAGCAACACAACCAACAACCGAGAGTACAACTGCTCCCTTAGCGACTCCCAGCCAGCTCTCCTGCACTGTTATGACAGCTTAATGCACACAGGAGACGACCCAGCTGCAGGCTGATGATGTCCAGATCAGCTCAGGTATGGAAGACAAATTGTATGAGCTTAATGAGAATATTAAGAGAATATATTCCCCCCACACTACTACTCCTGGAAGGGAGACAGGAAAAATGCCGAGTTTTATTGGCAGCAGACTGTTACTCCCRTAATAAAGGCTGTATGAACACCCATAAACAAGAAACACAAACTAYATTTTGATCTTATTAGTTTAAGGTTAACTTGCATATATTTTCTATTTACAGTGAGGTATAGTAAAAAACACAAGCTCCAACACCTGTTTTTAATAGATGGTCTCCAAGAAAACATGCAAAACACACACCAAGAAAATACACCCTACTAAAACAGAACCTGAACCAATTTCATTCATAGCATAACTCAATCAGGTTCATTAGAGACTGTTAAACTAATTCCAATTTGATACAAATCAGAAATATTTTGAGAATGTTTAAGTAGGCTTGATGTCATTAAAACRTTTGAGAAAGTTATTAATGTCGAGACCAATTCTCTGACACAAYCTAGAGCTCCTGTCTAGACAGGACAGCATAAATAGTCTTTCAGCTCATGCTGGACACAAACTTCTGCTCTTATTTCCTCAGCTTCTGCCAAAACATGYATGTTTGTTTGGCAAACGTCTTCTGAACAATGGAGATATTTATCTACTTATTACACAAAAAATAGCACAGACTCATGCAATCCTAGCCTAAGGACAGAAAGCTCAGTACTCTTTCGATCACCAGTGACATAATTCAAAAGGCCTGTCATGCACAAGTTCTTATTCGAGCCTCAGATTCGTTTAACTGTATTAGTCTTTATTCAATTAACTTCSCTATAAAAATGACAAAAAGCATTAATTATTGCAATATTTCACTAATTAGTGGTAAGCACAAGTGAATCGGCCAGACAGCTAACTCAGAGCTTCTGGTGCTCACAGCATACTAAGCTGCTAATTAAGATTTTCAGCATTCCTTTTAATGTCCATATTTTCTTGTTTCACATTTCATTCTCATTTTACCAGCTCCTCTTTTTCCTGTTCAGAACACATGCACCAGATCAAGGCCACACAAAATAAATAGGACCATTCCATTCATGCTTGTGGTGATAAATTCAGTATTTTAGCTTCCAGCTATTCTGCTTTCCAAATTAGGATGTGAATGTGACAAAGACAAAGGCAGGATAAGAAGAATGTGCACATTCACATACACAGCCACATCTTTCTTGGGTGGAAAGGGAGTTATTTCTGGAAAGTCTTTTGTTTCCTTGCAACTTTTCACACAACTTTTCTTGGACCAAAAAAAGTCATTTGAACCACTGCAAATAAAATTAGAGAMTGCTATTTGACCAAAATTAACTTCTGCCTGCCTGACTTCAGATAATCTTAGCACTGTAAATAGATAGATAGAAGCAGATAGATAAGCAAATAGAAGTACTGTAAAGGGCCTTGGAGCTTGTGTGTCCTTTGCAGGGCACAAAAACAACATTTATCTTGAAGCGCCTGCGRTTCAACAGAGCCAGGCAGAGCATCTAACCATGTAGGTGACTACATGAATGCTTAGATCCAGGTGAACTCAAGTGATCTGGTGGCTTTGTGACTTTAGGCTGTAGTTTATCAGCAGTGCACAGAGCTTTAGGAGCTGGAGGACAGWATATTTTGAGAACAAATCCTCAGAGGACTGGAGTGCTTCAGTATTTGTAACAGTTCTGCCTCATGAAGCATAAACTTACAGAATCAACTCAGTGACTCACTAGTTTAGGCATACATCTCTAGAACAAAATGAGAATTTCTTCTTCCACTACTATATTACTGTATTAAAAAACTCAGTTGATCCTCCCATCTGCTTTCTGCTTTGCTGTGTCCCTACTTGGGCACAGAGTTTCAAATCTAACAGAGCTTCTGAACCAGTTGTTTGTTTAACAGCAAATACTCCAAAGAGCTGTTGAACTAAGATACAAAAATTGGCAAATATCACCTCATGGGGATTTACTAGATGCAGGAGAGAAGGATCAAAAACAAGCTATTTCCATTCTTTCTTGCTAGAAGTGTTTCAAAATACTAAAAAGGAGCTAAATGTTAAATATTTTAAAGCAGTTAAACAGCACTAAGTCTTTAGATTTGCATAAGCAYGTAGTACATTATCAAATCTTAATTTGTCTTCTCAGATCCATTTTAGCACCATCTTTTCTAAAATATCAGTTGCCCTAAAGGCTGAACATTGCCAAGWACAAGATGTTCCTTGAGATGAGCATACAAGACGGTCCATCTCATTCTTGAGATGCTCCAGGATGTCGGGTCTAACAGAGCTGCATTTGGGGTCTTCTGCTGATTCAAAGCACCTAACCAAATCCTTTCAACAGACCAAGACCCACAGCAACAAATTACTGTAATTAACCACTGAGCTCCTAATGTTAACCAAARCACAAGCAACTCAATACAGTCAACAGGTCACATAATGACATTCAGTTGACCTTCCTAAGATGAAGCTTACAAGATATTGTGAACATGTGAGCTAACCAATCTCTGCCAGTTACAATTTGCTTGGAAACGTGGGCCTCATGCCCTTTATCTCTCTGAAGAATGACATATCAAGAGTTGCTTTCCCCTAACAATATGGCAAAAGGAGAAATTTAATTGCATATGCATAGCTACATAAATTATTTGTACAGTTGCTACATTTGGTACCAGGCAAGAATCACAAAGTACACGCAAAAACTAGAAGTTTTCGCATCAACACCTCTTCCCAAGGGGATTCTGTGGATTCTTCTAAGGTCATATTCAGAGGAAGTTTTTTTTCCCTACCCCTCCAGAAGGGAAAAAAGGTCCACAGACTCTGATCTCCATTGTCTCTTAAAAAGAAGTCACCAGTAGCAGAAATTCTTTTATAGTTATATTATTTCCAAGAAWGTATCCAGTGATGTGGAAAACTCTGAGGAAGGTAATACCTCATAGTATAGTACTCCTTGCAGGGTTGAAATCCAGTCCTGGAGGAGAAAATGGAGAAACAGGGAGGATAGAMACAGAAGTGTTAAAGAAGAAAAAAATCCCATTGGTAGATAAGCTCATGATGAAAGGAGGATCATGATTATTTCCAAAAAAAGAAAGGAAAAACACAGACATGGAGAAAAGCTGTCTGTTACAAGAAACAGAAATAAACAAAACCAGCTTAGCAAAAAAAAAAAAAAATGCTGGCTCCCCATTGGGCCCCTTACAGGGCAAATCCCTCAGAAATCCAAATCCTTTGTTTGGATTCCACATTATTTGACAAGTAAAGACAAGTATCTCTATACATGTTTGTAGCTTAAACATCTTCCTCTTATCTTATRGGGTTCACTATTTGGGGGGAGAAGAGCCAGGAGGATCCTTTTCCTGTAAAAAAAGGAAAGGACAGTTCAGATTGTGCATCAAGGACTTTGCCAAGCAGAGAGCAATTCTTGCATCCTGATGCCTACAATTAATTCTTCCTGCATTAAGCAAAAGTTTCATATAGACACCCAAACCTGGGTCAAACTGACTYGGGAAGCCTTTCTTCCTCCTGAAAAGGCAACTGCCAGGAATAACATGGATAACACAGCTAGGTGCACACACGTGCCAGTATTGGTGAACCAGGCTGAGGACAGACAACTACCAGCTCAGAGGTCTGCAGCTGYACCAGCCCTGGAGAGCTCAGGGCTCCCTGCAGGCATGCAAATTCTGCAAGCATTTTACAAAGAAACCTGGCCTCTCCCCTMTAACTTAATGAGGGTAAATTAAGCTGCGAGGTTGTATGCCACCACAGGAATACATATATTATTATATATTACATATATTATTTTCCCCACATAACTGTGGGCATYTTAATAGCCACCTGCTCCCTCTCCATTATAATTTCAATGCTAGAACAATGCTTGGCATGGACTTATTAGGCAAGAGTAAAAAAAAAAAAAGGAAAAAAGAAAAACACACATTTCTCCCAGGTCTCCAAATGCTGATAAACTATKTAACTAGGCAGCTATTTTTAGCTCTGTCAAGCAGTCAGAATGCTGTTCATAGAACACTTCACCTTAAAATATAACTGCTTTCCTCAAATGACATTGCCAGGCTCTGTTCTTTTCACCTTTATTGCAAAATTTCAAATAAAAAGTATAGATACTGATAAGGTGGTTTGTTGAGAAAGTAAAGGCTGTTCTTAATGGTAGAGAAAAATGAATGTATAATAGCTTACCTTTTACTTTAAAGACACCAAGTGATTATMACTATGCGTCTTCTTGTTGAAGCCTAATGAACATGATACAGGATAACAAGGCAGGAGGCACATTGGTCAGGAGAGGTAACTGAGAGGGCAATGTTGCTCCATGGTGGGCATTTCTGAGGAAGTTGGCCTTGAAAGATGACCTCATCCTGGTGGTCTTTGCATCTCTCACCTCCACACAAGCACCATGGRTGATCCCCCTTAGGGGAGGATGGTCTCCCCTAGAGAACCAAGGCTAAATGAAGTACACATGCCAAGTTAYTCAAGATAAATATTCCAGGTGCCTGATTATTATTTTGGTGGTGGTGGGGTTCCAATCAAAATTCAAAGTTTTATGGAAAAATAACATAGTGGTCTCTCCAGCTTTTAAAAAACTCTTAACACAAGTACTTTTTCCTTGGATTAAACAGCAATCATCCTGTTATGAGTATTTAAGGGTCTTCAGCATCAAGTCAAGGGCACAGAAACAGGTATGTCCCCTCCACGACTAGTAGTTGCTGCAGCAGGCTCTCCCCCAAGAGCAGCAGCTCTCAGGGACTTGGCTGAGCTGCTTCCACAATCCTTCATGAACSTGACCTCAGAATTACAGAATTGCTTAAGCTGATTTAAGTGTCACGTCTCCAGCATTTGCTGTGCTTCCAAGTAGTCTTTAGTCCTCCATTTTAGTCAATTGCTTACAGCCTTGAGCTAAATATCTCTGGAAGTTCTATCCATATAAACCTCTACTTTCATTTCCTCTGTACACTGGACTCKTACCAAGATTTTTCCCTTCTCATCTTGATCCTTCAAGACAAAAGTCAATGTCATTTACTTGTGACAGTGTCACCCTCTGTGACATCCCCACAAAGATCAACTTCCTCCCATCTCCATTTTTAAAGAGCTGTTCTCTAAAATAAAGCCCCCCCGTACACCCAGTCAAACTGTTCCTAAGCAAACTTGTCCTCTCTAATCTTCACCAGTCTCAACATATGCCTTGATCCTTCCTAYACCTGTTAAGGACAACCTGAGATTTCGAAAGATTTAAAGAGTCTGATTGCCATTCTGATCTCAGGGGTGCTTATGTAAACCCCAGAGCACYGCTGTTTAAAGCAGACTTACTTGGGGTGTTGTCACCGAGATAAGTGCTGGACATGTTATCTGTAGGGTGACAGGCTCCTTTGTGGAGYAGAACAAGAAATACAAAATATTAAGTGATCACATGCATATCAAAACATAAGCAATTCTTCAAGAATAGAGCAATAACCTATGCTACATTTATGTTGGAGAAAACTAGGTGGGCACTTAACCTTGCAAAGTAACAAGAGAAATCTTCACTGTATCACAAATCACCTTCATCTTCAGTGCATTTTTCAGCTGTCATACACAGTCATATTTGCAGAAAGGATTCATCTTTATCTGAAACTGTAATTGAATGCCAGTAGTTACCTTGGTGACATTTAAGAATCTATTGCTGTGCTTTGCTGTCAACACTTTATAACACAATAAAGTGCCTTAAGGAACAAGTCAGAATACAGCTCAGAAAATAGTTCCTATGACAACTGTATGAGTTGAGGAGGTGGCAAAGATCCCAAAATGTCAGAAGGAGAGTAGTGCACAGGTAAGGAAAGTCCAGGCTAAAATCACTGCTGATTTTTTCCAAAAGAGAGATTCCTGTTCTGACCACAACAGCATACSCATTTGCTTTCAGAGTGGAGCAGAGCAGCATTAGAACCATACGTAGCTTTTGTATATGCAGATTTGTTGCTCAGTCACCCCCGTTCCTCTTCAGCCCCAGGGCTTAAGTACTTCTACCATGTGCCATCTGTGATAAACACCAGTGTAATAGTAAAGCACCAGGACCATAGCCCTCTTTTTTTTGCAGTTAAGCCTGAACACCAACTTCATCTAAATCCTAGTCACCTGCAGCCTTCTTGCCATTCCATCCCATGAAAGTTGCACATCTCCCGCAATCCATGCCGTATCCCTGCTCCAGCCTTCCAAATTCACTTCCAGGAAACAGCCAGCCTGGCACACACTGCAGACACCAGAACTGATATTTGCAGTCTTTTTCCATAACCAGGAGAAGATACTTTAGCAAGATGGGTTATTTACTTTATTAAAAAAGAGCATTTTAAATTCTACTAGTAGAGTGACTGAGAACATGCTCTAGCTAAGAAAACTTTCAAGAAGAGATATGATTTTTCAAAGTCTGAGCCTTGAAYAGAAAATAGCTCAGTAGGGAGACCTAGAAGCAGAAGTGTGTTTTAAGAAATGTGTTCCTTCCAAAGCAAAGTCCCTTAAGACAGCAACAAGGGCTGCTTGGTTCAGGTGCTTATAAGCCCCTTTAAGTAAAAGTGGGAAAATGCAGCATGACAAGATACTGTGCTTTCTGATCATAAGACACAAAAATGGTGTTTTTATCACTTCCAAGTGAGCACAGAATTTTTACCACACCTTTATTGGTGTTCCAGCCTAGGATAGGTTAAAGCACAAAGCTATGTATGAGAAGGCCCATGTAAAACAAGACAAATTATGAGATTACATTCATGTCTTTTAGTAAAGGTTGTTAGTCTTAAACCTATCCCAGATGATCAACAGCCTGTCACTAAAGAGCATAAAAGTATTTGCATATAGAACAGGCTCATAGAAAATTAAACTGCTGTGAAAAACTAGAGCTTATTATGCAAGAAATGTGATAAGCTAAAAACACGGAAAAAGCTCTCCCCAGAATGTGAACAAGAGCTAAAAATATCCCTATCACATGCCATTTACAAACTCAAAGGGTTGTTTAGGCTGTGTTTAGATTGTGATCAAATAACACTCAAGCCTTTTTTCCCCTCTCTACTGATGATTAAAGATAGTGCTGGATTTCAGGTGTTCTGATTGCTTTCCTCACCTCATTTTTATTTCTATTTTTAATTTGTACTCCATGTACCATGCATCCTTGCTAAAAGCAAAAAGCTTGGAGGTCTGGAGCAGACTAATGGCATGTGTGGTTATTATACACACTGGCTATGCTCCTAGTGCAATGAAGAGGCCTGAGTAGGAGGCATTACACAAGAGCAGCCCGAGAACGTGTCATTGATTCACACAATAAAAGGTCAAAGAGTGTTCCTWGTGTTTACTGTTGTCCAGGTACCTTCTCATATCTGTGCTTTGCAGGTGCAAACACCAAGTAAGATTATTAACCACCTACACACATCCCCCTTCCCAGTTGTCCCAGGTTTCCAGGCTCTGATCCAGCAAGTTGCAAAGTATCCAGATTCCTGGAGTCCAGGACACTCAGCACCTTCTTGGGGCTATTCCACACAAGGTCAGATGATACTATGAGGGTGTTCCAATGTACAAGATAAAATTTAACACGTGCACAGGTATCTTGCAAGGAGTGTATATGAGCTCATGTCAGAAGAGCTGTACTGAGACTTTCAATTCAGACCTACCATTATGCCTGCATGAATTTCTCCTCCTTTCAAATTTAAAGTTCACTGCTGTGATGAAAGGTTCTTGAACATAAATTACCATCATCTTGCTGTTATGTAACATGATTCATCCAAAGCATGCACTGGGTTCATTCCAGTTTCCACTGAAGTCAATAGAATTATAAGCATTAGGCACCTCAAAAAGAAAAAGCAGCTCAGGACATGCTTATTCATGGGTATAGTTTACAGCACCCGAATTAGAACATTCTGTCCTTAGGTTACCAGTGTAGAAAAGACTTCTCAATTCCTTTTATTTTAAGGATATTCATGGGTCTATACTAGACTGCATCTCTAGATCTTAAGTGAGATGCCAAGAGCTGGTCAAGCTTCACACAGACTAACCACAAGATAAAAGCTTTGATATCCTGGCTCTGGATTAAATTATTCCAGTCACAATCTTTGCCAAGGGGAGCTCTCACCTCTAGGAGGTTTCATAAGGGAGCAGCTTTCAGAAACAGGTATCCTACCACAAGCACTGATCAAGTTGTGCRTGAGGAAAGAAGTCTAACAAGGAGTCCTTGAAAGTCAWACCAGCAAACYATGAGTTAAAAACAACACAGTAAGAAATCTCTTGTGCTGACAGCTCTGTTCATTTGTGTGGCCATAGTCTCAGTGAAGTGGTGTTTCCTGTATGCTCTTGATACACCTATTGGACATCAGCTATCATTCCTTCTAAATGTTAACTACTTYGGGTTGTACAAGTGTGGCAGTAAAAACAAAATATAAAAAGGCCAAGCATGGAGTTTTGGTTCTTTCAGAGCATGAGRCGTGGTGACCTGCAAAACTCTGCTCCATCTCACCTTTTGAAGGCCGTTTGCTCATCTGAAGCTTTCCTATGCAGTGATCAACAAACCAAGTCATAAAAAACAAACTTCTGGGTTATTCTGGGATGCTGAGAAGTTTGGGATTGACAGGCAACCCCCTCAAACTGCATCTCAACCTTAACTCAGTCTGCTAATGGACATCACTAGGCAGGCAGAGCTTGTTCACACTGCTTGGCTTACCATTTTTGGGGCACACTTTGCCAGATACACAAATTTTAGATCCCCACACTAATGGGAACACAGGACTAAACTGAAACACAGTGCAACCAGCAGTTTGCCAAGAGGTTGAGTTTGCTACAGCTCAGTGACAGCATGAGGCTACACTCTCAAGGCAGAGGAGGGACTATACGTTCCAATGGTCTCCTTAAAGATGCTCCTTCAGAGCCTCCTCTTGGTTACAACTGCAGGGGTGTCTTGCAGAGCCAGAGCAAGGAAGCCCTTTCTGTCCTTTGCATAGTTAAATGGAGCAATAAAAGCCTTTCCTACCAGGCTGCCATAAGAAGCTCCTAGGGTCTCCTGCAGCCTTTTGCTCCATAGAGCAGCCAAGTCCCAGGCCAACCAGCTCGGACAGAGGAACATGCCTCTTCTCACAGTATAGGGAAAGGAGCCCAAACGAAGCTCCTGGGCCGAGAATACAAGATACACCACAGCCAGTAGGAAGCCGATATTTTCCTTATACCAAAGTAACAGCTCRTGGTTTTATCTGGTCCCCTGGTCCCCGCAGGGAGGACGGGCAGATGGATCCCGCCAATCACTTGATGCCACAGTTGCACCACRCAAATGTGCTCAAAGGAAAACTCCTGCAGCACTAACAAGAACAAGGCTATTAAAGGAGTCCAGAAACAACAGCTTGTGTGTTCACATTTCTATTTCAAGCTTCAGATTTCTTCAGAAAACAGGAGGCCAGTCTAATCCTTTTGATTTTAAATTCCTTAGAGGAAAGCTGCCTAATCTGCTTGTCAGGCTGAAAAGACGACACGCACCTTGTTCCCTTCAGCACTGTTACCGACCAGACTCATACCAAGCCCAMCCTACCTCCCTGGGGTCTCAAAGGCAAAAGGACTTTGCAAGAGATCTGCTTGCAGGTGATCAGACAGCATGAACTATAGCGATTAAACAGGGCTGGCACACACCGCAGAAGAGCTAAAAACCCCAATGCAGCACTAACATACTGCAATTGCAAAAATCTAAAGTTAAAAATATCAGGCTTGTGAAATTACATAAGCGCTACTCTTTACCAATTTCTTAAGGTAGAAATTGGAAACGGTGTAATCCACACAAAATGCATAAACCAAGTGATGGAAGAGACCTGAGAAGAATCATCCTAAAAACCCACATATCCGAGATGTTTTTTTCCTTTCTGTCATTCAAATACCTGAGATCATCTGAGGCTTTGTGTACAAAGACAACTAGCAGCATGGTAAAAATGGGCATTTTCTTCTAAGGGGAAAGACTTGGCCTAGAAACATTCTGTCTCTATAGCTGTGYTTCCAGATTTCTCTTATTCCTTCCCCTACCACTTTCAGCATTCGTGGCTGCTGACTGCTCAAGAGCCTTTCCCCCCCTCACCTTCCCCAGGTCAATGCTCCACGCGGGAATAAATCTGTCCTTGCATTRGGATTACATTAAATGACTCCACTTTTCCTTTTAAAACTCTGCTCACTTAAGAATCAGTTTCTACAAGTTTCAGAGGCCACAGGAGCTGTGTACACAGGTCATCCCTYCACCTGAATGCAGTTTTAGTAGATKAGSACAGTGAATTCTGGGTTGCTGAGGATCAGCCATTCACTGCTGCTGTTGCAACAAAAGGCATGGAGCAGACTCCTTTTCCAAGGCAACCAGCACATCGGGGCTACTGGACCAATGCATGTCCCAAAGGGCCACTATAGATATGGAAAAACTCATCTTGCATTTGCACTCAAACATCTGTTTCAGAGCCRAAGTGATGGGCTTGTCTTTAGAGGTGAAAATTCAGTCAGAGGCAAGAACATCCTGCAGGGGAGGCAAGCCCACCTCTAGGAGACACCGTGCTGATGTAAGATTTCTAAAGGATTTAATTTCTCACCCCAWCAGTCTTATATAGGGTAATAGTTGCACCTCTGCAACTTACACATCTCAGAAAAGTACTGCTTGTCAGTAAAATAGACAAAAGTAACAGCAGAAATTTTAAAATACATTGATTTAACAAAATGTTATCACTTAGAGCCAGACAAACAGCAAACAAATTCTTGTGACAACTGAATCTTTATTCAGTCTTTGTAATCACCCCAAATCAGTCCATATTAACTGATTTATCTGCCAGGAACAACTATCCCCTCTAGCAAAGCAACACATGTCCCTTAAGCATCTTCCCAGGTAGAAAGCCTCTGGGCTGGAAATAAATATAACCAACCTGCAACATGAGTTTTACAAGTGATTTCTGAGGAAAGATTGTTTTCTCAAGTACTTTATCAGGAAATGATAAATAGAGTAGAAGTAAAAGGCTTTTCCATATTTCAGCTAATTGATAAAAAAAAAATACAAGGTAAGTGACTTCTCCAAGCCCTCCTGAACCTCTGGGCAAGATGAAGGGTCCAAGTCCTTGTGAGAGCACCCGGACACCATCCAGAGCATTCCCAGGGGCTCTCCATATGAGTGGCTGCCTTGCAGGCAGGCACAACCTCTCTTCTCAATATACTCAACTGCAGAGTGATGACAGTATTTAACAGCACCTATTTCACAGGAGGTGGTGTAGGAATGCTTTGTAAAGCACACAGTGATTCACTAACACATCRCACTAGTAAAGTACATAAATGATAGGAGGTTGTTTTTTATTAATGCAGTTTCTTTATTATTTCCCCATGCAATGCAACATTTGAAAAACAGCCAGAAACTAAAGACACACAAGAACAGGRTATACTTTACATTATAAGCAAAAGGACTGGTGAACTTGCAGCAGATCTATACCAGTATCAGAGCAATATCTGGCCAAAAATGTATAGTAAAGCCTGAAGAAAAGCAGAAGAATCCACTATGTCAGAAATCATCTTAAATTCCACATCATTTTTGAACAAGAAAAGCTCATATCTGCCAAGATAAGAGATCTACATAAGAAAYTGTAATGAGATGAGTGATGAATGTTACCTAGGTGACATTTAAGAGCCCCGAGTGCCACATTATCAGCACTTTATAATACAATAAACTACCTAGGAGAGCAAGTCACTGTGCTACTTGGAAAACATGCTTCCAAGACAAGGACACGGTCCCCGCTCCCAGGGTCAATGCCACCCTTGACCTGCAGACTCCCCTTGCAGGAGCTCAGCTGTTCTGGCAGGAGACACATTTGTCTACCAGACCTTTCCAAGAGGTCTAGCTGACCTTGGTCCCCCAAGTGCTGCCTGAGGGACTCATCTGCCAGGGYTGCTGTTTCTCCACGGGTGTTTTCACCGGTAGAGCTGCACAGYTGAGGTGCGTGGGCTGTCTCTGGTGCTAACAAACCAGGCCATGCAGCCCAGGATTTAACACAGAGAGCAGATACACAAAAGCACAGAAACAGGCACTGCAGAAGATGCTTCTGAGCCCCTGAACTAGCAGCTTCAGGAGTCTGAGATAGGATTGCCTCGCTGGGAGGAAAGTAGAGAGCGTCTTTCCAGACAGCTACCTTCAAGGTATCATTGGGCAAACAGAGGTTTGGAATGAACTTCTCAAGTCTTCACCACTCTGCACTTACAGGTGCCAAGACCCTAATTCAAAAGCCCCTGAAATCCAGCATGGTGAAAAATGCAAGGAAGGAGCTTTTATCCAATACTTCTTATTTCTTGTTATATTTCCATCCTCCTCCCTTCACACCCATCCCCACATGATTTTTTTTTAAATTACATTGTTTTAAGATTATGCTTMATTGCTTCCCTACAAAATTAAGGGCACCAAAGATTCTCAGATACTCTAGATTCAGGAATCCCACGTGCCGCATATAATCCGTCTTAATTGTCAGTCAGAAGTCAGTCTGATTTCACTCAAAGCCAAACAGATGGTTTTAATGAAAGAAATGCAAGTTCTGTACTTTTCCAGCTATGCAATCTTAAGAGTACAATGATCTGTTTATTGATTTGAACACACATGTGGGTGGTATAACTCAAAAAAMCTAATATTAGGTATCATGTGTTACAAAGTAAACTTTTCTCTTTCAGGAGAAGTTGTTTCTATAGTAACTAATGTTTTTCTAGCAACACATTTCACATTAGGGTTGCTATAGGAACAGAAAGAACTATAGAGATGTGTTCTGCAAATATGTGGTCAATAGCTTCACCTCTCTACCACCCCCTTGCCTACCCAAGGCGACTTCAGGTGCCCTCCCAGCAAGGGGGAAGCTTCCCTGCTGACTTTGAGACTTTTTTCTCCCCATGCAGTTTCATGCCCACATTTTTGCAGGACTAACCAAAACGCTTGATTCTGATCAGGGTATAAATCCAGACAAATCAAAGCTGCTGTGAAGGAGAGAAATTGGGAAAACCCCCATCAGCAGGGGAAAACAAAGCAAAATCACCATATCGGGACATTGAAACAAACTATGATCCTGCTCATCCACACAAAAACCTCAGGGTGCTCTTGGTACATATTGAAGGGACATCAGCTTGTGACAGGAAGGGGACTGAATCTCCATTTTCAGGCATATATTTAGGTCTAAGCATTCCCAAGGGTAGTACACTGACTCCCACTCACAAAGGAAAGTCTGCAAAAAGATCACAGCTATAATTTGGCATTTACATAGTAGCTAGAATTTTAATTACTATTTGTTCAGTACTGTACCATTCATTCAGCAACAGCCATATGTACACCTTTAGGACTTGCTGTTCCTGACCTTTTCTTCTCATTCTTTCCCCACGGTCTTTGTTTTTCACTTCTCCCTGATGTGGTGGTTCTCSCTCCCAGCTCTCCCTACCTCTCCACAAGAAGTAGATGCAAATTCTCATTATCACAGGTAATGCCTTGGGTCCTTACCCACTCCCCCTGCCTAAGWAAGAGCTAGGAGAGACCCTGATCTGGACTCAGCCGTGACAGTCCTTGCTAGGACAACCCACTTAGCTAAGCAGGACAAGCTGTTGCRCAAGCTGATCCTACAACAGGCACTTACAAGTACCTGGTGTCAAGCCACCAGACGTAACCTTTTCCAGCAACACTGCAGTTTATGAAGCAGACATTGCTACAGTCTTAGTGCCAGCATTCGTCTTGCCAGCATGCAAAGCAGCAGCCCTGGAAGGATTAAGGTGGACTGAGGAGAGATGTTTCTCTGGGTCACTGCCTTCCAAGGATCCATAGACTCAGAAATTCCACACTTTCCTTTACAGACATATCCTCCTCCAGGATCATCTTTCAGGTGGGAACTAGTTAAGGAAATCTAAAGAATTTACATGGAAGTGGATTGATTTTTAAAAGTCAAATCCAAATTTCCATGCTAGCTCCATTCCAGAGTGGTGGCTCTAAGGCTTTCCAGCTGCTGAGGAGGACCAGCCTCACAGGAGGCTACTGCACAGATGCCATACAATTCCTGCTCCAGCAAGTACTTGCAGTTCTGATTTATACTTCCCATTTACATAGGTCATTGTGTGAGGCCAGATGCTGGCATTTGTACCAGCTGCAGCTAGTACAGGAAGAAATAAGGCTCAAAGAAAACCAAGGGTTACAAAGCCCCAGAGCATGGATGGCCCTGTCTCCAGTGGAAAAGTTATCCCCAATTCATTCTTTGTAGTGATCTGGCAAGAAACATAGGATTGCTATTAGGTGGCAAGAYTTAATCTTTCTCTAAAGAAAAGCAGTACTGGTTAGAGTATTTTCATTTTAATCCATAATTTTGCAAGGACAACACTGAATATGACATTCTGTATTCAACACTGCACCCCACTGATTTCTCCCACCAACAGACATAGCAGAGCTATAGGTCTTGGTGGATCCTTCTGAGGTGTTACAACAAACTGTCCAAATGGCACCATCACTGAGGAATAACTTTCGTAAGCAGAATAATAGTGTTTTCACTGAAGATGTAATAAGATTTGCCCAAGGCAAGCATAAAGACACAGCCTAAAGCAAACACAATGATAAAAGATGAGASAGTCCATTGCTGGATTTGGAGGGGCCACCACACACCACTCATGACAGGAAGGAAAAGAAATCCTTTGAATTCTGATGAACTCTACTTGAGATTCAGAATGACACTGCATGGGTTATTATATGCTCCTAGCYAGCAGCTTGAAAATGATCCTAAAATCCCTTCATTGACAGGTTCTGTGAATTAGTGAGTTTTGCTAATTCATATAAACAAGTTGTCTTGCTCATTCTGACCTCGCCTGTTTGCAAAGCCTTATGGTAAAAGCTGCTCAAGTCAGAAGCTGTTGYTCATACATGCCCAGCAAATGCTAAACAGAGTCTGGATAATATATTGACAAATCCTTCTTACAAACTTTTCCCAAAGTTCACATCTTAATTTTCATTTAAAGAGCATCTACTACATGAAGAAAACCTGCTTGACGAACAAATCTCAGGAAAACTAATGCAATTTAAAAAGGAAAAAATTAGCTGCAAGCTTGAAAATTSTTTTCTACTTTCTCATCTAGATCTTTAGAGTCATTTACCTCATTGGGTCCCGGAGCTTTGCAAAATGGTCTCACTAGCTCACTCACCCCAGGGCAAGCAGGGCTCTCTGCACGTCTCAGATTCAAAGAGAATGACTAATGACTGGTGCCCAAGAGCCAGGAAGAGATGGGCCCAATCCAAAACTATCTCAAGCTGGAAACCGATTACTGTCCTCACTAATACAGACAGAAATTAAGCCTCACTAGAATTAATTAGCTCTTATGTCCTCACAGAGCACTGAGTTTTAAATACCTCCTTTTGATACAGCAATAGGATAAAAGAATCTTAAAATGCATTTATCCTTTTCTGTTCACACTCTTGAAAAATACTGCTATTCAGCAAGTTGAGAAACAGACCATGATTTGAGCATAATGACATCATTTCACTAATAACCTTGCCATATGTATAGGTCCAAAAGGGCCAAGAAGAAATGGATCAGATCAAAAATTTGCCAACTCCAAGGAGCTGACCTCAGTAACAGTCTTTCAGATGCCACATCTCATCTAGMATTTGCTGGCAAATTCTGAATTATTTCATTCTGTTATCAATAAAAATATTAATATACACTGGAATTACAGCKAAGAGCTATCAACCTTCCTCTTCTTTTATACCTGTCCTAGAGATAGTGTCCCACCATGCTGGCATAGGGCAGAAATCCACTTCCAATATAATTGCCCCCATCTGTATAATCATTATGACATGTACAGCATGTTTCAGTTATGTTATGCAGCAGTATTACCTTTTCTAAAACTTGGTTCTTTGGCATGCAAAGTCACCTTAATGAATCCATATCAGTAAAAGTGAGCAGCAACATCTAGGTAGAAGCTTTAATGTACCAAGCACTCAAGTATGCCTGATTACAACCCCTAGTAAAGATATATTGGTGTTTGGCTTTTTTTGAAGCTTTATCATTGATGACCAACACTTATACATAAATCTAAAATGACACTGAAGGCTGCAAAGTTGGCTTTTAATTTGGATTTGCCAGGCTAAGTCTAGCTCTAAGGTTTGAAATTTGTGTTCAGACCCTTAAGATCCAACAGCAAAACTATGATATGAACATTTCATTCACAGAATTCAGGCACTCTAATTTTTGGTTGTCACAGATGAAAGTTATTTAAGCAAGTCCTGTGCTCACATTGGCTTTGAAACCTGATCTACTTTTATGGCATATTTTATTCAGCCAGAAACACACATGTAAAATTCTAAGCTTTTTAAAATTCTTCAAAGCGCCCCCCCCAAATGGATTTTTGCCATACAGTACAAACTCTTCTCACATCCACATGGTCTGGCTTTGCTTAGACAGAAAATGCACGCGCTGGAGACAAATACTTTGGTCTCTCTGCATCTAAAGAGGAGGGATCAAACTTGTGTGTTTAGACATACTAGACACATTTAAACCCTTTTGTTTCCTCCTCCTCCAATCTTCAGGGTCATCCCAGTTTAATTATCTGCTCAGTTATCTCCTCCCATGCACCAGGCTTCACTAATAATCTCAGTGTTTGAGAGTTATTCCAAGGTGCTGAAGGATTTTTAGAATTTCAGGATCTGGCAAAGTCTGAAGCTGCCAGTGATTTGCATTGCTCATTAAATCAGAGAAATCAGTTTGAGTGATTTCTCTCAGCCCTTAACTAAGTAACAATCAGTGTCATTCCAAGACTCATTTAAAAGCACCAAATATGCCCTCCGGAAAAGAGGGACAGGATAGGACAATTTGCTCCAAGAGAGAAGCAGCAAGGAGAAGGAAAAAAAAAGACTCTCAACACCCACAGAAGTCCTTCAGACGAGCCCCCTTCACTGTACCTCACCACAGTGCTTCCTTATGCATTGCTAGAAGCAAACTCTAACAGAATTAGCTTTTCCAAATGGTAAAAACAGAAGGTGGCAAATTGTGACAATTTCCCAGGGCTCATACACCAGCCTGCAAGCATTTTTTTTCCTCCCTTATAAAAAAGGCAGACTGGGAAATAGTTACAACCTTAATAAGGAAGCAAACTTCTACCCTGAAGTCAAATCATGCTGATAAATAACAAATTACATTTCCTATTGACAAGCCCCACTGGCTATTTCTGCATCTCAGGGAGACTAGTTGAAAAGCATTCAGATAAAGTGGTGGATAGGTGGCCTGTGTGTTAAGCCCTGCTTGCTTCCTGAATACTGCACAGGATATGAAACTCTTCCAAGAGGGGAATGGATTTTTTTCTTTTAAAAAAGCAGTACACTTTATTAATATGACCCCATGAGACTCCAAAAGAAAACTCACCTTATAAGATATCCTACTTTTTGATTTATGGAATCTCAGAGCAGACTATATTTCTGAAARTGGACTAAACACATTGTGCCTCTAGTCTCAGGCTAAGTATGAAGAGCTGAATTCAAAGCTGGGCATCCAATATTGCCTCAGACTTTTTCAGTAAATATCACATATTTCCTTTGCACTGGGGATCGAGACCACTCACATAGCCAGACCAATTCACTCTCCATACCTAAAAGAGTACATATATGGTCCGTGTAGGTACTGTTCAAGAGAAACCAATTAACCCAAGGCACTGCTAACTGCCCTTCCCATGGCAATTTCATCCTAGTATGCAAAGCTACATTGTCCAGGGTCATTTCTAGAGATGGAAGCAATGGGTTTATCTGTGCAAACATAGAGGCACAGCTGGCCACAACTCCAGGCCATCCCTGGATGAATTTTTTTTTTTAATATATATACAAGTAACAGAAAAGGAAAAAGGAGAGAAAGATYTTGCCCAGAGAAAAGCAGAACGCACCTTTTCAGACTTCCACAGGCCACCCAACACCACACTGTACAAAGAGCCAATCCATTATCTGGAGTTTTGCTCACCCAGTTTCACCTTTGCATGCTTCTGCTGCTGTCTAAGGGATGTTTCTTAAAATGAAGACCAAGGTTGTACAGCGTTTCAAAACCTTAAATCCTGTTGAAAGTACTTTTGCTGAATTAATGKTGTTGGTATCACAAGAACTACAAATAAGTCTTCTCAGATCACCTAAGCCCTCATGTCAGCATAATTTCAAACAAATCTAGGTGGAAAAATATCAACTACTCCAGGCAGCTGATAACACACTAACAATAACTTCACTGCAACGAGCTCACAGCCTCAGCCTTGCTGGCCACCACTGTCCTACCTGCACTAGGTGCACACACCTCAGAGGAGCAGTTTACAGAAAACTGCTGACCCCAAAGGCACTTCTTTTTCTCCAACGGGCATTAACAATCACACGYAGAGGCATATTTTCCCTAGCCAACTGACGTGGGTTGATTCAACGTTATGCATATCATCTCCACCAGCAGGAAGGACAGATAAGCCCAGCTACAAAACAGCAGCTCTCTGTATTCTGCTACACCTCTGGCACAARGTTATGCAAAAGGAAAGGAAATTTGCAGCTCAAGGCAAATGAGCAGATTAAACTTGAATTTCAAACCTCCTTACCTGCACTGTTGTATCCTTCACGCTTAAGCTCTCCACCTCACATCTGTGCCAACAGGCTACATCTTGTCCAGTTTGTTTAGTCTCTTCTCATCTTGAGCACTGAAAATGGACGGCTGAACGTGCCCAGACATTCCTGAGTTTGAAGGCTTGACCTTAATTTTAAGTGTCACTGGAAAAGATTTAAAGAGCAGAGGCTTCAGATGTTTTTCTGTTTTTTTGAGGTGGACAGAGTGAAGGTAGAACAAGATCTAGGAGGGGAAAAAGGCTTTAGTGCAACTACAGGGAGGAAAAGAAAAAGAGGGAGCAGAAAATATACTAGAAAATCCACTCAGGCAGAGAAGAAACAAAATACCCACCCCATGCACAAGAGATTACTTCACAGTGCTCAGCTGCTCTGGGTTAAATAGCTCTGTCACCACCACAGRTGTTTCCAATAAGTTCCAAATTACACTGCTGATTTTCAAAGGTGACTCACCACATTCTTCTTAAGAATTAAGCAGCTAAAAGTGCTGGATAACATAAGCATATTTAACAGCCCCTAAAACTAATCTGGGGATCACTGAGGTATTGCTTTATGTCTCYATTTATATTCAAATTAACAATATTTTGTGTCCTTTTTGGATTTCTTTTCCAAAGGTGCTTTAAAGGTTAATGCTAGAGAGAAGAAATTAAGSGAAACCTATTACTAAAACATGTTTCAAAATCTTACTTTGTAATTTTGTGTGTTTTTCATTTGGGTGTTTTTTACCCTTTTCCTCTAGATGTAGGCCAAGCACACTTGGTATAAAGCACCAAGTTCTTCCAGGACTTTCCTGCAGGGACTCAAAGACAAGGTTCTGCTGTATCTCATGATGTTGCTAGGTCTACAAATCACCACGCCAAGTGCCTGCTTCCCTCTGCATTGGACGTTATGGRATAACATTCACATCAGGTGCAAAACATTCCAAGCCATTTGCTTTTGTTGTCTGCTCTCTGCAAAGCAGCAGTGACACTGAGGCCACACGAAAAGAAAAATGACTCTGCAAGATCCAGAAGACTTCACAACTATTACTGAGTGTCCACTGTTAATACATTCACMTGCAGAAAGCAGGCTCGGGTCTGATGTTTGCATGTGCAAATGCTGGGTGCCAATGACCATCCTCCCAATCTTGTCCACTACCACGATGCTTCCTCCCTCCCAAACACTTGCAGTGCCTAACAGGGGGACCATGGCACGACCTATATTTACCTCCTACCACCATGARCACTCAGTGCTTGCAGCTCAAACCTTCCTGCTATCCCCCAGTGTAAAGACAAGTGGACACTACTCTCAGTGGAGAGTTATTCTTTAAAATGTCCTTTTTAACYTTGGACGTTACCTGAGAACACACTCCACCTTTGCAGTTTCAGGGGAAAGCTCTTTAACCTTAACTGTTAGCAGCATCATCTGACGGCATCTTTCATTATCTCTTCTTCAAGGCTTCATGGTGTATCAGCTCATCAGTATAAAAGATCAAAGCTTCATTTACAAGACAAATGCCATAAGCAAGAAATTAATTCATACGGACTGTTTGATAGCGAACAAGAGTGGGAATGTTAATTTCAGTGACAAAAAATACCCTCTCAAGCCAGTAATTAAATTCTGCTCCACTAGATATACTCAAGCATATGCTCTGCCTACACAAGGACTGATTAACTGACCCCAAAGTGACATCACCCTCCAGGCAGGGGGTATCAAACTATCCTACTCCATACCCAGGAGACATCACCGAGCCCACGGTGTCACCAGGAAGGGGGRACCGGCTCTTTGCTGCCTTGCAGAGCTCTCTGTGCTTGCAGAGCAGCACAGATGTTTTCTCTTGTCTGTCAACGTCTCAGGCTCAGTCGCTTCCAAAGTTTCTTGCTTTCAGAATGAGGTTAAGTGGACGTCTTTGAAACAGAAACAGCAGTGGTGAAGCCTGAGTTAAGCTTGGTGCAGCCATCCACATACCTGAGTTTGCACAAAGCTGTGTCCTCTGGCTCAGCCCGGCCAAGCTGTGTGTGGGATTGGCACTGARGGAATGGCAGGGCTCCAATTTGAGCTGGACATCAGATCCCAGGCTCTGCCTTTGCAAGGCTCTTTATCTAGATTGATGAATACAAGCTTCAGAAAGAATATTTCAGCAGCCTCATGTAAGGGGCATTACTCACTGCTGCTTGGGTGCCTAGAAAGAGCCATCAATTTTTGTAAAGCAGACAGCTGAAGCCTTAGCAGGGACGCAGCAGGCTCCCTGACCCTGGGCTTTTGTTTTCCTCCTGAATCCACAGCTCCAATGACACCAGAAGTGAGTTTGGACTCACAGGACTGCAGGATCCTACCAATTRGGAGACTACAACCATCACATTAGGGGTCACTCCTGTGTTCTTATACAGTGCAATGCCATGGAACCAGAGGAYTGCACATCTGGACCTCACGCGTCCACAAACATACTGGCCATCTATGCAGGCAGGGATGTTACATCTTCAACCTCTTTCCTCTTGTAAATCCACATCTGAGGGGCACTTAAGCTGTGAACCTCCTCACCGATCTATCTATTTTCTAAAACAAACAGACATTTAATATACAAAGAGGTTAGAAGAAAGAAACCAGCAAAGTTTTACAACTCAGAAAGTGCAATTAAAATATAACAACCTCTTTTTAGAAAAGCATTAGATTTACATGCGATACTTTTGGATAATCAGTTGTTTGACAGCATTTTAAAATTAAGTGTGKTCACCAAAATTCCTGAAATTAAAGAGTAAATAAATGGGGTGCCAGGSACGACGGTGCCAGGAAAGCAGAACTAGAGATTGGTTGGAGCGGCAGGATTTTGCTTAATAACACGCGTACTGCTTTGTAGCTTGGAGAAGAAAAATCGATTTTCCAGACACTGCTATAAAACATGCCAAGGAACAAGTGTAAACCAAAGAAAGCACAAGCTATAGTAGGTAATAAAGCATCCAAATTTTTCATATATGGTCATTTATGGAAGGAAGGAATTATCATATACTTAACTTGGCTCCCGCTGACTTTGTTTCACAGGTCAAAAGACAAGAAACATTTACAGAAAGCAGAACTGAGTGTTAAAACCCATGTGGCAGAGGTTTAGCTGAGCTGATGAGCAACTTGGGACCAGCATCCAAATGACTTGTTCAGCATCGAACACCAGTGACATTGGCATAACCCTGCGAGCACAGGGGAGCACAATGTATTAGGAAAACAAGGGATGAAAAGAAATCTTCTCTTGGATAGAACCCCCATTCTGACCACTGAGGTCCACTAGCAAGCAATGACAGAAAGCTTGGTAATGTTAAAATATTTCGATTCTTTTTACTATTACAGAATAAGACAGGTGCACAGGAGTGACCCTTCACTGGGCTCAAAGGAGCCACATTMCTTTACATTGCCTTAGACTGTGCTCCACAGTAAGCTCATTTAAATACATTTCGTAACTAACGCCGAAAGTCATATAACCACATAAACRTACACAATCTATACACATCAAAGGGAAACCTCAGGGAAGCAAGCAATTGCTGCCAAGTGATGCAAAATGAACTAGCGTTGAGCACTGAGCAAAAGCAACCATGGGATTCATTATGTATTGGTCTCTATAACTGGAAGCTTAAGACAGGAACAGCACTGATTTACTCAATCAATTATGGCTTGTTGCCATCTTGACATGTTTTTTTTTGCCAATTGCTGTTTCACTTCACATTTCATGCATCTTTCCTTCCTTCTTTCCCTTTTCTTTAATTAATGATATTTAACCCCGAGATCTACCTCTTGGAGGTAGGATATGGATAGAGACATACCTTAAGATAATCCAGAATGGAAATTGCTATGCTATTAAAAAGAGTCTGTTTTGCCTCCCACAGTTTAATAGTTACAACTAACTCTTCAGAAAATAAATTTTCGGCTCCGAGGCTCCGGTTGGCAGGCTGAAGGCAACAGGATTCGTCCTGCATTTTCTGCAGGGGTTGTGCTAGTGCCTCCGCTTCCAAGAGCTGGACATTGGCATTAATCCCACCACCCACTCCGCAAAATCCATCTTGCTCAGGTCAGGCAAGCCCAGGTGTGGCTGGCGGATAAGCAGTATCGCTGGAGCAGCAGGCACAGGAGGAGAYGCCCTTCACCCTGCGAGCTCTGGACACGGGTTATCTCCACACACAGAGCAAAGCTGAGCAAATCCTGCACGTCCCTTCCAGAAAAGGGAGGTGGGATGCTATTATCGGTGTCCTATTGCAGCTGTAATTAAAAAGAAGTGAACTTCTGCAGTTAATTTATTGCAGGTTCTCTCTGAAATATCAAMTAGCTCAGCCTGGTTCTGTGAAAACAGTCAGCAGGGAGCTGACGGGCATCGTGTGAATTTTACACTTCCCCAGTTAACGCCAAGCCCTAGGACCACATGGCACTTCTTGGGGACATCACAAGGATTTGCTACACTCCGGTGAGGACTGGGGGCCCATGAACAAGCAAAGTATGGCAGTGAAATGTAAATATGATATTTCCATCCATGACACACACAATATTATTCCCCAAAAACTTTGGGAGGGACATTGTGCTAGCTTTGCTGAGAGCACAACTTGAAAACCCTCACTTTAAAAGTATAAAAGAAAAGAAAATATAATTAACTGGTTTTATTTAATGAAATGGAAAATTATCCTTTCTTTGCTGAGATTAAAGACTACCAAGAGAGAATCAAGTTGAAAAGAACTTGGAAAACTGCTACTTACTTATTCTAGTATGGATTAAAATTTGTAGTAAAGTGTCAGATCAAGGGTTTTTTTCTCTAGTTTTCTATCATAAAGCACGGCTTTACGCACTGATGAGCTGAAAGACCTCAAAACCCAAGTACCTCCTGTGTACTTTACTTAGCACCTGGTATAAATTAGAGCCAATATGACAGCCGGTCAGCCACAGAGTGAAGTTTCTGTAGGTACCTCACTAACAGAGAAGAATAAATTTCATGTCAAAAAAAGCACTTCATTACAAGGAGTAGATATTCTTAAGGTACAGGRGCTTGGAAAGCTGCAGAAAGGTATGTACCAGGATCTCTAGAGCATTCAGCTTAATATTTAGATTTTACAGCATTTGCACATTTACATAGACAGCCAGGTAGACCATGCTCAGTTTTGAGCCTGTCCTTCAGGTTAACAAGTACCACTTTTGAACTCAGAGCAACTCAGTAATTCAGCTGATATGATAGCTTTAACCCAATTAATAATTCACAAGTGCATAAAGATCTTTAAGATTATTTTTATCTGTGCATCAGAAATGCCAACCACTCCAGAGGGTAACATTCACATTTGATTCTCCATTTGAAAATACCCCAGTGCCACCAGGATCACACAATATAGAATTAAGCATGTTCTTCTCTTCCCTGGGGAGCCTTTGATGCCTTTCATTATTCCAGTTCTGTATTTGTTATTAATCCTTTCCAGATCACTTCTCAGGCTAATAGCTTCCCCAATACATGTAACCCTAGAAACTACAAAGAGTGCTGAATGGCTCTGGACACACTCATTTTCTGCACACAGAGGACCTTTCCATTTTCATACAACTGAACCCAATCAAAAAGGGAGGAAAACGAGGCCACATATGGTACCAGTCCATCACAGACATGTGGGCTTCCCCTGGCTTTTATCTGTTCCCTGTACCTTGAAACTATACAAGGGGCACCAGGAGCACACACTCTATTTGCATCTCATGTGTGACGTGAGTATAGCACATAAAAACACTTTTGGCTGCATTATATAGCAACCTGATCAAATAGCATTTGTTAAATGATGCATTTTATCGAGCAACGTCAATGTGTGATGACTAAATAATAGGCTAAATAATTTTTGCCATGTCATCCAACTAAAGCAAGAGCAATATTTGTTGCCCCAGTGGCCAAATCTTGTACAAGCCTCCCACACCTGTACATACATATCAGCTCTTCAAGAACCTGAGCCTGAGCACCTATCAGTACATATACACGGGCTTATACATAAAGAAACATTTTTGCTGCATGCATGTTCAGACTCACAAACACTTGCATATTTACCATTACTTTTATTCATTGTGCAGATGACTGAGTAAAACGTGCATTCCCGTGACAAATCCTTCATTTAACAGACAATGTTTACGTGCCTCCTGTAAATGCACTTACAATTGCACCATATGCACATTTAAGGGTTTTGATCTTCCACAGATTCAAGCATGCACTTTAGTTAAACACCTGAGGCACCTCATTAGTCTAATGGGAACTATTTGCATCTGAGTGCACTTAAATGGGTGCATGCAAAAGAAGTGAAGCATAAGACTGGGCCATGATGCATCTGCATTTTGGCAATCACAGTTTCAGGGAGAAAAATGTTTTAGGGAGGCCTGCAGAGCCTGGGGGACCTCAGGAGATCCCAGACAAACAGCTTCTGCACATACAGACCGGTTCCCCTTGGGTARACACATCAGCAACACATCAGATCTGCCATCAAGCAGTAGATACTGCTCTACCAAAAGGGACRCCTGCCACAGACCCAGCTCCACATGCCATTGCTGCATCCCTCCTCAGCCTTCCCCTCAACAGCCCTGTCTCAGATTTGGTTTGTGTGTGTGTATATATATTTGTTTTGTTTTGTCTGTTTGTTTATTTATACATAGAGACCTGGTACAGCACTATAAGGTCTCTTGCTTTAGGCTTAGTAGAATTAGCAGTTTGACAAACAGCTGCATCATCAACATTCATGGAAAGATTTCTAAAAACCTACTTAAAAATATGGCCTGTGTTTAATTTATTCTAGTTTACCTTATACACCACTAAATAAAAAAGAATTGCAAAGAATGTGCGTAATCTGCAGCGGTGCCTAAATAAATCTTCATTTGCATGTTTTATTTTAAATTTCTGAGATATATTTTTATGCAGAGAAAAATAAATGTTACTTTCATTCTATTTAAGACCATATTTATCCTTTTCTGTGATAAATTATTCTTTTAATTTGTAGTCTGGAAAAGAGGCTGAAAATCTATTTTCTACAGGATGAAATGTCACTGTCAAAGTAAAATGAAATCACCCAGTTCCACAAATCTCGGGTTATTTGTAAGGACAAATGTCTAAAGAAATTCCGGTGTTGTTGTTATTCTGAACCAKTGCAGCAGGTAGTGATGGTAACGGGACCAACAATGACAAAACTAAGCAAGGATAATTCAGCACATGTATCTTTTCATTAATGCTACTTGAAAATGTCCCTCGCCTCTATAGCGGTGCTGTTGTCAATAAACACAATTCTCTTTCCTCCTGAAGGGAAATTTCCATTTTTCTCTTTAGATGGCAATTGCCATACTAGACACTATCAAATGTCAGCCAAATTTGTCTTGGAGTGAATGCTTCATGTTACAAAAAGTTTAGTGAGCAAAGTACTGAGCCACATATTTTGAAAACGAAGCTAATGATCATTCTTCAACTCAATCAGAAATAATACTATAGGCATATGAAAAAATAATATATATATATATATACATATATGAGCCCCTGAGACCATCTTCTAAYCTCAGATGATCTGAACTTCATAGAGATGTGGTCCAGCATTCACTCCTGCCAGTGTGCTTTATAGCTCACCTCTCAGACTTCAGCAAAACCAGAACATTTTACAGATATTAGTAGACCAGATGCTGTCAAGTAAAGCTACTGCTCCTCCTGCCACCACTGCCAAACATGACCCTTTGCATGCTAAGGATCCAGACACCCAGTGCTGCTCCCTGCTCTCCTTGGGRACAGGAGAGCCGTGATGCCTCAAGATGCCTGGCCGTGGGTTTGCTCAAAGTCCTGCTCCAAACACTGCACGGAGTCTCATTTCTCCTTCCCGCTTAATATACTCTCCCTTTGGCATCCTGCCGCCGCTGTCATAACTGATTATAATTTCAGTTTGATGAAAAACTTTGGACAGACTGTTCTGAGTCATGGCAGGCAGCAACTGCATTCATTYGAGGGGTTTAGTTTTTAGCTGCCAAACTTGAAGCACACGGTACAACRAAAAAGTCTCAAAATTATAAGAGATCAACAAACTACCCATGCTGGCAACTTAAAATGTACTGGGGCTCAATATTTAACCTTGACTTCTCTAATTTCTTGTGTAAATAATTAAGAAATAAGAAAATTCTATATTAAGAGGGATCCAGGGAACTCTGGGACCAATGTGATCTCAAAACAAGCATTATTGGATAAGAGTTTCAGGTGATAATAGGAAAGGATTAGAAACACAGCAGAGTGTACAGGRTAGGCACACAGGTAGGTTAGGCTATAGCACTCACAGGGAATACAACAGATCTTCCGCCAGAACAATACCCAAGTTTTCCAGGAGTCCAATGAGCTGCCCACAACCCCAGGAGGAACTTGCACTCTCGGTACTGCCGCCTGCAGCCCAGCATCACATGGGGAGGTTTGTTTGGGAAGTCTCTAACAAGTCATTATGTGATGGGCTTTCAGACTGCACATAATTRGATGTGTCTCCAGGTCACTGATTAAGTCACGTTACTCTCAGCTAGAGAGGAAGAGCCCGACTGTCATTCCTGTAATTAGAAATAAAATCTAACAGCATATCCCTAGTCTCCTTCTATCAGACCGCAGCTGATAACACGAAGCATGTGCCAAGTGTACAATCACAGCACTAAATTTCCATAGAGAGCCCGTACAACCCAATCCGTTCGATAAGAGATCAGCATCTCAGTCCAGATCAGCTCAGCTGGTTCCTGGATCTGCGGAGCTCCCAGGAGAGGCACCATCCACCCGGAACTCCACAAGCTGGCAGCGGAGCCTCCTCCGAGCTGGCAAGAGAGCAGATAGATTCCTGCTCTGTTCCCAGGGCAGCAGCACGTTCTGCAGGAGGAGAGGGGAATCTCTATTTATTAAACAAAGAAAAAGTCTCGGGATGTCACGGCAGACACCACTTGAAAAACAAAGTGCTGTTAGGTAAACAAATCCCCCGTTGGCCACGACGCAGCCTCTGTGGAGCCGCTCCGCAGCACTAAATCCCACCACTGCAAACACAACTGGCTCCTTCTGGCCTGCTCCCAGAGCTCTGCAAAGGGCTGTGACACAAATACGATAACCCTGATACTACCTTAAAAGTGCTGGACTTCATATAAACAGGGAGAACTATCAGACCCCAGAAGAGGCTGGGATCTAAACAGCAGCTTCCAGTGTTCACAGAACCATGAGCAGCCCACAGCTTTCCTCTTAGATTTGTCCTGGCGGAGGAGACTAACAACAGAGCACCAAAGATCAGGAAAACTAACCTAAATTTCCACTTTGCTGCAGATAACCAGCTTCAAGGTCTCACTTCTGCTGTATTTCAAAAGGTGGCAGATCCAAGCACTGAAATGCTATGGTCTGCACATGCTGGTCATGCTGCTGTGACTCCGTTAGCTAGTGATTTCTTCACAGAAATACCCGTACTACCCACAGTGGGGACACCACTACACTGCTAAGGAGATGTTTATACTGATCTGATTGATTCCTTTTCCTTCCTCACTATGCTTATACTCATGTAAAGAGAGACTGGACAATGTTCAAGTGACTAGTCCAATTTCCTGAGGTACATACTACTGTAAAGCCATAAACTCAGTGCAATGGGATGGCAAAATAAATGTAAATAGAAGTCAGTGCAGAATATATAATCACATGCATAAAAAATAAATGACTGAATTAATTTTTAAAGTAATTTTATATATTCTGTACTGCAAATTGCAAAACTAGCAAAGTTACTCAAAAATATTCCYAGGGATGCACTTTTAAAAATCCCTCACTGCAATCATGTGCTGTTCTACATCTCCTGGATATTAAGCACTACTCATGAGAGGACAGTTAAGTCTTTTAGTGAAATAAAGTAGATAGTATCTCTCCATCGCACACTGGGTTGATGCTTGAGTGCCCATTTTCCAATTATAATGGTGCATTGTAGTTTTATCTAGCTACATCTGCCAGAAAAAGAGCAACTGCCAAGAACTCATTAATATCTTTCTATCAGAATGCTAACTGCTAACCTAAATTTTGATTAGCTACAGAACGAGACATTGCTATAACTGTAGGAGTATTGGGGARCTTAAATAGAGATTGAACAGTGCGGTGATTGGATTTGTAATTAAAAAAAAAAAATTGTATACTTAGAAAACCTATAGATATAAGACCATGGAGTGACCTTAAACTCCACTTGTTCCCACAAGGAGCTATGCATTTCTGAGTTATTCCAACAGATTTGTTGAGACAGGTCTCTCTTCATTCTTCTATAGGAGAAATACAAATGCTAACCTTGTTCTTCAATTCCCAACAGTCCAGAGAAGGGACAGAGAGCTCATCTGCACAGTTCACACACACCAAATCCTCTTCTTTCCCGGATAAAACACTGTAATGGCATAAATGACAGATTTATTTGGCTCATGCTGGAAAATTAGATCCAATATTTGTATGGTGACAGCCTCCATGAACCACAGCAATGGCTGTGATCCTCACTGTATGAGGACAAATAGTATTAAGAGCATTAATTAAACCACAAGATGCTTAAAATCTAAGCCAAATTATACTCCAAGTAAGAAAGTAGGACAATCTGTGACCRCCGTTCAGTCTGCAGCTTGTCCATGCTGTCCCACCCAAGGATGGCAGGAAAGCTGTGAACACCATATAGAGCCAAAGAGATGCACAGAAGCCTCAATGTGTAGCGGAGCTCTTGCTCGAGATCCATCTGTAGCACTCGGCCAATTTTCAGTGAAAGCAAGGGAACTTTCACACTAATTTTAATGGGGAAGCAAGGGGGAAAAAAGGCATGACCAAAACGGAAAAGTATGCAATTGAAGTCTGTTGACTAGAAGGTTTTCTAGCAGGAAGCGAAAGCCATGCCGATTTATAACCAAACAGGAAATGTCAAGAAAAAATGTTTATTTTTAGATAAGCACAGGAGTTTCAGAAGTTCAGTAAATGTGAATGACTAATGCATAATAAACCACCAAGAACCCACCAAAACCTGGTTTTATGCTTAAGATTTCTACAAGAATTATTTTTAGAGCAACATGTCATAAACTTAATAAGAGGGAAAAGAATCTTATTAACGAGAAAGCTGGTCTACATTTTGTGACAATTTTGCTCTAAGCAAGACATACAGCTGAACAATAATTAGGTATGATAACTACATTATGCATGTCTTGTTTCTTGTATATGAGGTTCCATTTTTGAATTACAAGAATTACACATTGTTTTAACTTTGAATTATCTATCCACTGCCATTGATATTTCCACATGCTGGCAAAACAAAACATCTCTCTGAAATAGTTTTCCTGGAGAGACTCTCCTGTATCTTAATTTTTTAACTGCTAAGAATTTCAGTAGTTACTGAATCACAAATAGATTAAACTGTTAATCTGAATTCAGCAACAGAGATGTTGAGGTTCCCCATGCTGCCATAAAAGTMTATGAAATTGATTTTAAAAGATCTAGCCCAGCAGTTCTATGATGTTGAACATTTTCCAAATAATACAGTAATACAGTAATTATAGAGATAAATTTTTGAAGCAAGATCAGAAATAGTTATTTYAGGGCCCACTTACAGGTAAAATTTAATTAGTTGCCTCAACTAGTAAAAATTACTCAGCTCCACGAGAAGGCAGAGTGTTCAGAGATGACTCAGTAGAGTTATTTACTACGTGCACTTATGGACCTAGCTAAAAGATTAAATATTTTCAGGTAGCCAAACAGAGATTTTATAAATGATTTAGAGGAATRTCATTCACTCTTCTCTAGGCAGATATTCACGGGATGGGGTAAATCTATGATTAGATCGTGGTGATTAATGTCCATCYCTTACCATGCTGTATTTTCATTAACAGGTTTCCAGCGGCTTGTGTTACATCTCCCTGAGCTCCCAGCACACTCACTCCCTGGGTTCAGACAACGCCTGCACAACCRTTAAAGACCCTGAGCACAGCAGAGTCCCACTACTTCCATGGAAAAGCATCCTATGCAAGCTAAACTGTTAGTAGAACAGCAAGYCTCTGCTTCTAACCTCAGTAAGAGCAAAATGCTCAGCTCTGAGTTTTAAGTACTGCTTTAAATTGTCRCTAGGGATGTGGAATTGCACTGAGCCACAGGATGCAGAACAGCAGTACATGGCGAAAAGCACCAGCAGTACAATTAGACTGCAATTATCCACCCTGATTCACTGTTCACCACCGTCAAATATTTGGCAATTCTTTTTTTGCTGTTGTTTTCTAGAGAGTTTCAACTAGTCTTGAAGGGGATTTTTTTAATGAAAACAGCACAGTACAACTCGAAACATGCACTGCAACATTCATTCTCGTGCTGCTGTATCTCAGAAGCCGCGTGCAAACACAAAGAAACAGCAAGACAGTGTTTGCGACCACCAAAATGAATGGCAAGAATCTTGTTCTCACAACCACATGCAGTAAATAAACACATTAAGTGCATGGATATTAGCATGCCTCGTCTGAGCACARAATTACCCGCTGCACACGAAGACGGTGAATTCCTACGCAAGCGGCCAACCAGATGCCTCCACATTTATTTGGGGCTGTAATTACAACAACAATTCTGCTACACAGAGCATTATCTGCAAGTCCCACTGAGACTGGGAGATCATTCAGAGCGTCTTTACAGTTTAKTCTCCAAATGGCTCCCATTCTGAAAACACAATTTGCAGAGGCGTGCATGTGCACTTCTTGCTATTGAAAATGTTCTGCCTTCAGGGCCAAAACTTCCRAGGGAAAATAAGCACAGTCTGTAAAGCAATTTCTTTTGTGGTGCCCAGTTAAGATGAGATCTCACCACCCCTCTGCTCCAGCCCCATCACTCCTCTCCTACCAGCACTCAGGTGCATGAGCAGTCCCGCTGCCTTGCACAGAGCAAGGTTGCCTGGGTGGGCCAACAGAGCAACCTCTGCTTGCTCCAATTGCTTCTTTACTTTACACACTCTCCTCAGTTCCTAATTTAGTCTTGGGCAAACTTCAAAGGAAGCTTCAGGCTGACAAATCGAAGGACGAGGTCCTTATTAAGCCTTGTGTTCATATACAGCAACATTGGCGTGTAAATCATCTCAAGTCTATTATATACCCACACCTCTCTGTAACAGCAGTTTTAGTAGTCACGCGGGGTATTTTTGCCTAATAAAAGTTTTCTCTTATATTGTCAAAATCATTTTAGAACTGCAACACCAAATATATTATTGTACRAATGAAAAGTATTATGACTATGATAATCATTTCACATTCACCRAATGTATCAGCGGTATTAAAAATTAACCGAGCTAGAAAAGCAAATGGGATGGAAACCCATCTCATTTTCTTCACTATATCTTTGAACAAAAGTGAGTGCACCTGGTAACCTCCAGCAACATTTTGCCCGTTTGTAGAATTCAAGGAACAGCTCATAAATTTAGTTGGGCATTAAAGACTTCTCCCGTCCAAATGTTTCAGACCAATGATCCCATTTGAAGGCGGGGCCATTTGGAGTCTTGCTTCTTTTTGCTATCCATGCTAGACTGAAATTCAAAAGGCCTGAAAATAAGTGATTARTCTGAAAGACTCCCATTAAAATGGAAACCCACTAGGACATGGGAATGACTGACTCYRGATWTCTCCTTGCAGAGAGCATGGAGCTYGGACTTTCCTCATGGAGTTAAACCAAGAAACCAGCTCTTGATAACCCTCAACAACCAGGAGAGCCCATATCCATAAATTCAGTTTTTTCCAGTGCCTAAGTACAGCAGACAAATTATAATTTTCTTTGACTAATCTGAGGCAGGCACACTAACAGAGTATTTAGGAACATTACCCATTCTTATTCATAAAGCTGAGCAATACTGGTGCTTAAGTACATGCTTGGAAAGRCATTTTTCAAATCCTTTCAAGGCTCTTCTGGTTCAGCAATCTAAAAAAAAAAAAAAAAGTGATTTTTATTTTGGAAGTCTGCCAGAGCCATGATAAATAATACACTGTCCCTGATAGCTCCCATACAGCAATCCCCTGCAAATAATTGCAGCCAAATAGCCTTCTTCTTCTGTAAACACTTTTGCTGGTTTTGTTGGCACATCATGTAAATCAATAATTTAAAGAAAAAAAAAGACAAAGCACCGCATTTCACAAAACTTTGGGAAATCCAATTATTTTGAAATGTGGCTCTGCAGTTGTGTTGTCCCCTGGTTCCAGCTGCCTGCCGGAGCTGACAGGGATGCAAAGTAACGAGAGCCACCCGCATGCAGAGAGTCCCCTCTTCCTTCCTTGCCGCTGCATTAACTCTATGTTCGGATTAGGCRGGGCTTCCTCAAAACACGCCGAATATTCCCACGTGGAGGTACCTCCGTTCACTCACGTGATCCCAGGAATTTCCAAGGGCGGATGCCGCCGGAGCCGCACAGCCAAGCGCTCGAGGCGGTATCATTAAGCTGGAGAGCATATGCTGCAGCGGCCCAAGGAACCCCTGGAGCCCATTCAGGAACATCTATATCTGGCTGCTTGTCTGGCTCGGGAGGGGAGCTCTGCACAGCTCTACACACGTCCTGACTTCTGCTTGTTCGCTAGTTTTCCACCCTATTCTTCTCCTGTTTTCTTTGCACAATAAGAATTTATTCTGCCTGTGCTTTTATACCTACCAGTGCATCCTACATATAAATTTTCCATCATTCAGCACGGTAGATCACAGGWATCAGTCACACACTACCCAGCCAAAGGAGGATTCAGAACATGTCTCAGAGTATCTGCAGTGGGGGTATGGGGGAGGCTGCAGCACGAGGGACTGGAGTAAAATCTTAGACATTTATAAATTACTTTTAGTCACATTGGCCACCTTGCAAACACAAACACGATCTCCAGAACCRCAGATGGGGGAGGTATGTGTTACTCCTCGCTCCTCCAAAGCCACGACTAACACAATACGGGCGCGCGGCAGCTCGTGCACCAGTTCTGCCTCACCGTTGTCAGCAAGAACGAACCAAAGTAGGGCACTAGAAAAGCCTGATTCTGCCCATACACAAGCACATATTTGCATAGAGAAAAACAAGCTGTGCAAAGAATAAAGCTAAAGAAATTTTTTTCTAAAGATGAATGCCTGATGGTTTCGCCTAATGATTAAAGTCCAGATTAGGATGCCTAAATTTAACCCTGTCTTTGCTATAGAGCTCCCTATGATCCCCAGGTGAAACTCAGATGATAAATCACCCAGATTGCTGTCAGAGTGTGTTTAGTCTTAGCAGATACAGTTTATTTATGTACCTTAAATTGGGTAACTACATTTGATCAAACAAATCTCAGCTGGCAAAAAGAGGATCTGACAGGAATGAAACTGACACCTTCTTCCTCAAGCAAGGTAGACAATCTTCAGCATTCCTTAGGAAAAAGGCACCAAGTGATGCTGCAATGTGAGGGCCTGTCCGTGTGGTTAGGAGGGACACAACCCCATCCAAGGCATGGGGCAATCACCTGGACCAGATCTGTCGGCCCTCGGAAAGTTCCTGTAGTGGAAAGGGGAAGTGCAAGATGTGAGGAGCACAGAAATACAGGGATTTGGTTACTGAGTCCATCTAGTCTCCTGCTATTACCACCATGTAATATAATACTTCTGGATCTAAGTATCTCCGTGAAATCAAGGATGACAAATCGCYACTTTAACAACGTTATTTGCAATAAAACTCGGGAACACTCTCTGAAGCATTATCTAAGGAAAGGGGTACTACAGAASCTACAGCAATGAAACTATTCATGAGAAAAGAAGAGCCAGCAACAAAAACACCAGCATGGGCCATAAATCAGCCAAGAAACGTATCACTACACACTGACAAGCGAACTGGCTCCATCACCAGGCTGCGTGCAATCTGTTTCCCTTGAAGAGAGCAGGACTCTGCTCGCTGAGGTCACCTTGAACTCCTCGAGGGAAGCTGGCATTATCAACAGAGCACAGAACCACACAGGTTCAGGCCTTCAGGAGGTCTCTAGTCCAACCTCAGCTCAAAGCAGTGTCAGCTSTGAGGTCAGGCCAGGTTGCTCAGGGTGTTTGTTCCATTTGGTCTTGAAAAGCTCCAAGGAAGGACATTGGCCAGCTTCTCTGGAAAGCTGCTCCAGTGCTGRATTGTCCTCATGGGAGAGATGCTTCTCCTCACATCCAGTGAGAACCTCTCTTGCTTCAACTTGTGTCTGCTGTCATTCATCCTCCTSCCATGCCCCACTGCAGGGTCTGGCTCCACCTGCCTGGTAACCTCCCAGTTGGTACTGGAAGTATTGATAGGTTGTTAGTTAACAGCCTCCTCCAAGGCAGCTCTTCTCCAGCCTGGACAAGCCCAGTTCTCCTGGCCCCTCAACACAGCRCTCCATCCACCAAGCACCTTAGGGGTCATCTGCTGAGCTCTGGTTTGTTGACAGGAGCCCCAAACTTGGTGCACTGTTCTAGCAGTGCTCTAACAAGTGCCAGGAAAGGGGACTGATCGTGTCTCACGATCTGCTCACTAAGCTCCTATTACTACATCCCTGGATAATGCTGGCCTCYTTAGCTGCCAGGACACATTGCTGGCTAATGATCAGCTTGCTGAAAACCCACACTTGCAGTATCACCCTTTTCCATCAAACAGTGGATTTTGCTTGAAAACAAATAGTCTCATTGCTTAGAGTGAGCCAAGAGGTCCCACTAGYGCCTATTCCTTGCGAGTTTTGGAGCAGCCCGTGATCATCACCCTTGTCTTTAGGCACTTGAAGCCCTTCCTTCCCAGTGGGACTCTCACTCTGCACAYACCCACTGCTGCCAGTGGCTGAGGGGTTACTCCCCCTCTTGCCCATCTTAGCAGTCTATTCCCGATACCACAGTCATAATGATAGCTACATATAACAGAAAAAATAAAGGTAGAATTGGATGTGGGGATAAAYAGAAATAAAAGGGTGGATTTTCATCCTTTTAAATGAATTCCCACGTTTAGTTTCAAAAAAACTGTCTTTCTGCCACTGACACATAGTAGAATGTATCCTGATGCAGAATTTTCCTGAACCCTAAGCAAGAGCAATCTGTGCCACCCACTTTCAGACTAGCATCTTGCATACCCCTTATATATTATCATTATCCTTCCTGGGCAAAAACACTAAGGTTTCCAAGACCAGGTGAATAATTTGCCTTCTCTAATTTATTCAGAGACTTTTGCCTCTATCTCTGTTTACAAAACTGTCCTCAAACAGATGGTACTTTTTGTAATGTGTTCATTAGTTGAAATTGTCTGACGAATAAGTTCTGTGAATAATCCTCAGTGTGCAGCCTGGTTTTGAAAATTCTTCCCCCTTTGGCTATATAGATATTTAAGTTCTGTTTCGGGAGAGATAAATTTTCTTTCTTGTTTTGTTTGGAAAGTGAGAGGGGAAAGGTGCTGTGAAGTTGAAATACCTTGTTTTGCTGGCAGCACTGCTCCTGCCTGCAGAATGAGCCTGGAATTATCTGCAAAAGCCAGAGAAACAGTAGAAGAGGATTTCAATGTCAGCAATCAAAGGAACAGAAGGAAAAGCAGCCGCAAGCTGCAAAAGTAATGAAAGTGGGATTAAAATTTTCCTCTGCGGCAATGCTAATTCCTCAAGGAGCACAAAGTGCTAGATTTACTCCAGGAGTCCTCCACCAGTTTGCCATGCACTAAGCTTATCGCTACAGAAAAACGGCTCGCGTGCTGCGGGTTATCTTCAAGGGCAGGTATTCACCTTCGTTTTTCCCATGAATACAGCGTGCCTGAGAGATGGCCTGGAGAGGAGAGAGCCCTATCTGCCAGGACAGACTGAACACGGGCCGCAGGCAGCGACCCCTCTCCCAACTTACTTCTCCTACCAGGAGTCAGCCTCTCCGGGAGGCTGTCGATCCCACTGCGGAATCTGCCAACAAAGTGGTGGCCCAAATATGGTGGCCTTTCCCATAAAGGCCATGTCCAAGATACCGTGTTCACACTTGACCATCCAAAAGGACAAGTTTCAGTTGTTGTTGCCCCAAACAGGGTTTGAAAGTTGCCTATTTGCAGTGGATAGTTCCTCTCTTTAGCTGGCTCTGTGAGCCAGCCATGTACTAATCCAGATGTTAAGGAGAGACTGATCCACACAGCAAGGATGGCAAATAACCATTAAAGTTACTCTAAAAATGTTCCCAGTCTTTACCACAGGATATTTTCCTTCTTAGAAACAGCATWTTTTTCCTTTTCTCAGAACAAATGTATTAGTATGTATTAGTATGCCACATCCTTATAGTAACAAACCACAATGACTGTGAGGTTGTGTGCTTTTGAGAGGTTTTCTCCAAGGGCATCAGAAATACTTTAATTAAGTGCAATCATCTACTGTGTCTGGTAGGTCTTTATCTAACATTTTCCTTAAATTTTAAGTGGACAGACTCATGACCTCCTCCAATTCCAGCTCTTCATACAGTGGTAGTTTAGGGGAGTTGCTTTTTCTTTCCCCCCCGATAGCTAAAGTAATCTCCATAACTGCACTTAACTAAATTGCTTTTTATCCTACCACCAGTGGTCACAGAACAATTGATTACTGACATCTTTTAAAATGTGTTTATCCATTTGAACACTGTTGCCATGTCCTGGTTTGTGTTTTCTTTCCCAGAGCAAACAAAGTCTTTCCCAGTCTTTCCTYATAACGTACATCCCCCAAGCCTCTCACAACTTTGGTTGCTGTTCTCCGAACTTGTTTGCCTACATTTTCCCTGAAGTGTAACACTTGAAACTGGCTGGAGTGCTTCAGCTGAGTCTGACTAGTCCTGAACAGAACAGAAATAACTCCCTGCGATGTCTGACATATGCTGCTCCTGCTACTCGCACACAGAACAACACTCGGCTCTCCTGCAACACGGCACAGCCCGTGATCCGCGACAGCCCCGGGGTTCTCGCCTGCAGTAGTTTGGCAGAACCAAATAGTCCTCGTTTCACGTGCGCTCTGCCCTCCAAAGGCCACGCTTCACGCTTGCCCTCCTTGAATCTTATTGATTTCAGCCCAATTCACCAATATATCGTGTTAAATCCCAGTCCTGTGCTCCATGCCCGGAACCACAGCAAATGTTATAAAAGCAAACTCCAGCTGTTAGTGAATACTGATGAAAAGCTGTTCCAGGACAAGCCCCTGAGCATGTCTGCTTGGTGTGTCCTTCCTCCTTGACAGCAGCCATCAATAAACGTTTTTAATATACAGGGTTTCACTAACAAGACTTCCTCCAGAGTCAAAACTCCTTACGAACACTCCTGCAAGCAGTCACTAAAACGAGTTGATTCCCTTCTGCAGACGGAGCTTGGGAGACGCCTGCTAGGAGGTTCTCTCAAAGTCACATAAAAACCATACAGGAATACACATAAAAATCATATCAGGAATAAAACCCAAGCTGCTCAGCCCAGAGCCCTCCGCACAACTGTCGTCCAGTGGCTCTGCCTGAGGACCATGAACAAGACCATGCTAATTCAGAAAAAAAAAAAAAAAAAGGAAAAAAAGCGTGATATTTTGCTAAAATTACCATAGCACGGGGGTTTTATTTTGCATTACCA
>PTEX01000028.1:1290766-1311559 GCA_003342815.1 Eudromia elegans | reverse complement strand
GGCGGGTGGCGGCCCCGGCCCCGCGTTCTCCGCGCCCGGACCGCGCTCGCTGCGCGGGGCCCGGCGGCCGCAGCGGGTGCCGCAGAGCGGGACGCCCTGCGCGGCTCGGGCCGCCCCTGCGCGGAGCGCGGAGCGCGGAGGAGGCTCCGGCGCTCCCGGTGCTTCCTCTGCTCCGACGGTCCCTCATAGCTCTGATTGCGAGACTAAGGACGACTCGGCTGCTGCGCCGATGGATTTGTATTCACCGGCTCCCGTTCATGAGCAGCTAACGCAGAAAGTTAACTGTTCTGGGTAGGCAACGTATTTCTGGGGATGCTTTTTCTTCCATTGTAAAAGACTTTGTGGGAGATAGAGAACAACTCCTGTGTGGCTTTCTGGCTCTTTGGTTCTGTGGCAAAAGGTTTATTTAGATAAATAAAAGTCCTTTACTTTTTAAGATGTTTAAAAGGTTGTTTAGGATGTGGCTTCATAAAATCAGGTAACAAATATGTTTCAGAGCAAAGAACAAATACCATTGATCAGTTACAGCGAATTTCTGAACATTCTTCTGGGCATTTAAGTTTTCTAGCAAACTTATTCCAGTTTTCATTGTTATTGGCAGTATATAAGCCTCAGCAACAATCTAAACCAAAACAAAAAATTGAGTTGCATTTGCCCTTATTTAGTTTGTAGGTTGCTATAACAYGCCCAAAAGCATTGACCAGATCAAGGACAGCAGTAAGCAGACCCGAGTGTATTTGTTTTTGCAGGAATGTTTTTCGGGATGGTTTTGTTTGATGCTATACATTGACCTTTATGAGCTTTACTCTGATTCGGCTAGAAGTTCACTTTGTAAGTAGGGAGCTGAAGTTTGAGCCCTGCTGTTACTACGTGAGGAGCTGTGTGAATAGGGAGGGAAGCGTTCCAGCGAGGTGGTGCAGCAGGGAAGCGATGTGTCAGGGAGAGGTGAATTCAGTTCTGCTGGAAAACGCTGCCTTCTACCTAAGGAAAGCCTGAAGGAGGAAAGATCACTGAACTGCGAGGCAGTTGCTTAGGGAAGGCTTGCTGAAAAATCACTAGATTCATTTTCCCTCTGCACTGAAACTTGTTTTCCTGGATCTACAGGCAGCAAAAAGCAAGAGAGATGATCGAGGGAGGAGAATTGATGCAGGAGTGCAGGGGGGCTCTGCCTCTTCCCTGTGCTCTTGTTGTGATCCAGGCACAACTTTGAATTGTCTGCATCACGGAACCGTATCAGGACGCCTTGCAGGAGCTCTGATTACATCAGAGATGCACTGCAGAATTCAAAATACTGCAGAGGACACTGAAGGGGGGGGAAAAAACAACCCTTGAGGTAGAATTTTAGCATGTTACTCGTGATTTCTATTTCTTTCCTTCAGAAGGACATCTTTAATAATTCTTTCCCCATTGTCTAGTAGTCTGGCACTTTTCCTGAATTTCCGCTGAAAGTGAGGGCAGAACAGATTTCTAATTCGATTTCTTCCCCAGACATAATGATAAGAATATCGTGTGGAGCAAGAGAGATTCTTGAAATGCTCTTTCTTGCTTCACATGCACACCGCGTCCTTTGGAGTCCCCAGCATACTGTGGCCTTTGCTGTGGGCCAGTTCTTCAGTATTATCACAGTTGTTAGAAGCCAGAACTATGCTCAGGGTTTTATAATGCAGTAAAAGATGGTTCTTGCCCCACAGATTTAAAGAGAAAACAGGACAAGAGGGCACTTGGAGAGAAATTCTTTGCACCAGCCGAGCACACGGTATGGGCAGGAAGAGCTGGGAAGAACAGGGATTCACAAACTCCCAAGGCAAGGGCAGAAGGTACTGCAGACAAGGAGCAGACTTGGTAGGATTTTACTGTTGGCCCTTACCCAGACCAGTTCTATTCGAGCATTTTAACACTGCAGCRCATCCTTAAAGTTCCTCTTGTTTAATTGTTGGGGAAATTGTTGCTATAGGCTAGCCCATTTGTCCGACTTTACATTCCAAAGCGTTGTCTTTAATCCTTAAGGCATCTCTTACAGCTATCCACGCTGTCATCAGCCRGCGCTGTATGAATAAAGCAATTTGCTTGTTGTTCACTCACTAGCAAAAAACCCTTCCATTAATCAGGCATCTCCTGTCGTAAAGCGGTGCTGATCATCATTCTGCAGAAGTGCTTTCCAAAGGGAAACAAGACACASAGAGAGAAGATCCTGCTTTATTTTTCTCCTTCCTCCTTTCCTTCAAGTCAGGCCTTTTCTTTTTTTTTTTTTAATCATCATTTATTTTCTCCTCTCTTCTTCTGAGATAGGAAGCTATGTGCATCAGAGGGAAAGATATGTAAACAGTGTGTATAAGGCATGAAATATTATAGTTCCTATGTGGAGTTCTCATGATGGAAAAAGAAGGACCCACCTTTTATAACTTCAGTCATTCAGTGCGTTTCACAGGGGATTAATTTGTCCAGTTTATTGTCTTGCACAGGTTGAGAGGCTGGAAGCAAAGAAATTCCCTTTCCTCACCCTGTTATTTCGCAGTGATGCCTCAGGGTTCGGTGCACATCTGACACATGCAGAACATTTACATTTCCCTCTCCCCATTTCTTCCTGTTGTGTCAACAGTGGACGTGGTAGGAGATGAAACTAGCTACAGAGAGGAGCTGCCTCTTCGTTTTTYCTGGCTGAGATTCAGGGCAGAAGTTGTTGTTAACCGACATCATCTGGTATAGCAGAAGGGAAGATGGTTAACTTAGGATTAACTTAGGTCCCATTTGTCCACAGTCTGCCATTAATCATAATCTTTATTCTCCTTGGACCAGCCCCCCCAGTCCAGGACATCKTTGAGGCAGAGAGGAGGAAAAGATGGTTGCTACATAAAACAAGTTACTCCAAGGAGAAGAGCCCCATATAAACATACACCAGGGACCCCCATTATCCCAGCTAAAGCTCATGCTCCCAGTAACATTATTTCTATGGATAGCATAGACAGGATCTTGGGGATGCCTCAATAGAAGCCTGGCTGTGGGCTCATTAGGAACGTTCCCTTTGATGGGACTGTCACCTGTGGCAATTGCCAGTTCACCTGTTCCTTACTTCTGTTCAACATGCTCTAGCTGTCCCTATCTCCGCTGCTGATCGGTTCCTCAGATTTGTTCACTTATCTGAGGTCTGCAGCTTTACCAGTTTGTTAGAGCAGAGTGCCATCATTTGTCAGGAAGTTCCGCTGATAATCCCRGTGTTGCCAAGAATTTCCTAGAATGTGGCTGTGAAAATTTTTATTTTCAAGTTAATGTGCTTTCAGAAAACAAGATTTTCAGATCAGAGGCTTCATTTTATTGCCTTTATTGAGGCAAGACATGCTGAAACAGACTGGTGAGTTGAGGGTAGGCCCATATGTTTTAGTCGTGATTTGCACTCTATTCCCTTGGRATGGTCCATCCCCTGCTGCAAGGGTCTCCAGACTCTTAACTCCAAAGCAAGAATAGAGCAGCTCGCTCTGTGAGCAAGTACACAGTGATAAGACACAGAGAGCTGAGCACCAGCATGACTTTGGCATAGGGAATAGACTACAAATAGTTGCTCTGAACATCACTGACACCAGCAAGGCACACAAGGCTTACCTCTTTGCTTACCTCAGCCCAGAAAGTAGCTCCTTAGCACTGGGGCCACCTGAATTAAGCATTGTCCATTCTTGCACMTTCCAGTAGACTTCCTTTATCCCATTCCCTAGAGGTAAGTAAACGAATGATTCCCTTTTGTATTAAAAAGTGTTATAGAAGAGGAACCATGAGATATCACCCCACACCAAGCAAGTGCTTAAGGGCAGGAAAGAATCTGTTCTTTTTAGAATACTTTCTGTGAAGTTTCAGAGCAGGACTGAGATAATATTTTATTGCAGGCAGCATTTTAATTCCAGCAGCAAAATTATTCCAAAATTTAATTCCATTGCAGCAAAAACCACTTGCTGCACTTAAACTGCAATGCAACCATGGTTTAAGTGTTCTACTGTCACGTATTCATGGATTTTTTTTTCTGTAATAGGTACGTAACACAATTGATGTGTTTTATAAACTCCAGCTTCTGAACACGGCAGTCCTGTGTTTAAGGACGTTACCCTAGCAGGGGCACATATTCCCCAGGGTGCATATCAAAGAGGAGGTAAGTACAGCCAGGAAGAGAACTAGACTATATACTGCTATTGAAGTTAGTGAAATATAATATTTATGTTCACTTTTCTGTGCACTTGGAGCTAGAAAGTCAGAATATTTTCATATTTTATTTATTGTGCAACCTTTCTAATAAATGCTTTTATCAATAAATGAAGCTCAGTAGTTCCATGCTGTAAGCGTAGCTGACCACACAGATGAAGGATCTGCAACCGGGAGTGTGTAACTCCTCCATCCAGAGGCCAACTTAGAGACTGATTTTTAAGAATCATTGAGTTAGGGAGAGAAGAATTTTGACATTTCCAGTCCCTGGCTTCTGTATCCATTTGAAGTCTATGATGATTTATTTCCACAGTCCTTGCACTAGTGTTGTGCGAGCAGAATTTGAACCCGATTCGCAAAGTCATGTCTTCAGAAATTGTTTTCTGCAATGACAGATAGCCATCTTTATGCTCAGCTACTGTGCAATACATCAGTGGCTCAGAGATCTGTCACTGTGTGTAGGGTATCAATTATAATTGAAATAATATTGTAATGTTTATGTAGAAATCAGGTATTTCTTAACAATCTTTTGCAATAAGTTATAGAGAGGAGATGCCATGCCATTAAACTTACATTAAGGGTATAGACACTAAATGTATATACAAGCATTTTGTATGTACATGCATATACATGTATATATGCATGATGTATATATCATCAATGCAAGTGTGCTTTTTTACAAATTTGTTTTCATATGGCTTTCTATAAATTAATTCTTGAAGTAACCGTTTTTAAAAGTGTGTATTTGGTGAATTATAACTTAACTGATTTCTGACTATTTCTGCATGGTTAATTGCTACTAAAATACTTAGTTTTATGTATAGTAGTTAAATGGAAAGTTTTCCACAAAACACACTTGAGTTCTGTATTTTTGAGATACTAGCTTAATTTTTATACTTTGCTTCTGAACCAGGAGAATCCTGCCACATGCATATCCTTATTTTCTCTGATCAASCCCTGTATATGCACTGGGAACCCAGACTTCTGCAGCTGAGCTAGGAGCGGCCTCTCAACATGACAAACACACCAAGCAGAGCTCCCGGATGAGAGAGAAACCCCCACAGTCAGTTCTACCCAACAGGACCAAACCAGCTTCACTAGAAACCACTGTTGTGGTTGAACAGCTACTACTATTTTCCTTCCAGTTATCAATCTGAAATATTTTCAAGCTTCAGTCACTACAGTTCTTCTAAAAGCTGGAAAAGACCAAATACTCAGTAAAGCCAAATACCTGGTTTTGTTCCAGAAGACACTTGCAGGAGTGATGTGAAGTTAGCTTCCAAGATGACTCTTTTACCAGGAGAAAATTCTGATTATGACTATAGTGCCCTGAGCTGTGCTTCAGATAATTCCTTCAACCATACATTCTTTCCAGAAACAGAAACCCTTAAGGGAGTCTTTTACCAAAGAGCCAGACTAATTCACCCACAAGAAGATCTCCTGAAAGGCATTCACGCAGATGATCGGAAGCATCATATTATTATAAATGTAGGAGGCATTAAGTATTTGCTCCCATGGACCACACTGGATGAATTCCCACTGACACGTTTGGGCCAACTGAAATTCTGCAACAACTTTGATGACATTCTGAACATCTGCGATGATTATGACGTGACATGTAATGAATTTTTTTTCGACCGCAATCCTGGAGCATTCAGGACCATCCTGACCTTTCTGCGGGTTGGGAAACTTCGGCTCTTGCGTGAGATGTGTGCGCTGTCCTTCCAGGAGGAGCTGCTCTACTGGGGAATYGAGGAAGACAATTTGGACTGGTGTTGTAAAAGGAGATACCTGCAAAAAATGGAGGAGTTTACAGAAATAAATGAAAGAGAGGATGACCTCCTAGAAAATGAAATCCCGGGTGAAACGGTGGAGGAGACAAAATTTGGCCTGTGCATGAAAAAGCTGCAAGACATGGTGGAAAGGCCCCAGTCCGGCCTCCCTGGGAAGGTGTTTGCTTGTTTGTCTGTTTTATTTGTAACTATTACAGCAGTGAACTTGTCCATCAGCACCATGCCTGACCTAAGGGAGGAGGAGGAAAGGGTAAGTTRGGTTTTGGGGCTGGAAAATAGTATGTGCTAGGAAAGGCAGAACAAATACAGGATCTGATTCTGTTGGCTTAACTGAGGATTTTGTAGCTGTCCTCAGTGGGAACAACATGAAGAATATTGCAAGTGTTACATGACTGTATTCAATTACTTGTCAGAGAAGCAACCATATCGAGTTTCCTGTCCAAAGGAAATGTTGTTAGTGTGCATTCTTCTGTAGAACTGTATATTATCTTTTTAAGCTTTGTATTTGCTGCTTGGAAAGCCTGAAGTAACTGAGCAATGTCATCTGTGCAATAAGTATAAGTATTTTTTAAATTTTGCATTTAGCTTGTAGCTGCAGTTTGTAGGATTGTCTCCCCACTACTACAGTTTAATATCTTTAATATTTTTGGTTTTATTAGGAAAAAAAAAAAAGGCAACAGCCTCTTTTTTTGTCACTCTCCCAACTAAAATACTTGTTCTGCAACTGCTGATTGCAACCTCCTCCTCTTTCCTCCAGGGTGAGTGTTCCCAGATGTGCTACAACATTTTCATTGTRGAGTCTGTCTGCGTGGCGTGGTTTTCACTGGAGTTCCTGCTGAGGTTCATCCAGGCAAAGAGCAAATTCGCCTTCCTGAGGAGACCGTTGACCCTGATAGACATAATAGCCATCCTGCCCTACTACATCACCCTGCTGGTAGACACCACCTCCGTGGGCTATAAGAAGCCGAGCTCTGGGAACATCTACCTGGACAAAGTGGGGCTGGTGCTGCGGATCCTGCGTGCCTTGCGGATTCTCTACGTCATGCGGCTGGCGCGGCACTCGCTGGGGCTGCAGACGCTGGGGCTCACGGCCCGCAGGTGCACGCGCGAGTTCGGCCTCCTGCTGCTCTTCCTCTGCGTGGCCATCGCGCTCTTCGCGCCACTCCTCTACGTCGTCGAGAACGAGATGGCGGACTCGCAGGAGTTCACCAGCATCCCCGCGTGCTACTGGTGGGCCGTCATCACCATGACCACCGTGGGCTACGGGGACATGGTGCCCAGGAGCATTCCCGGCCAGGTGGTGGCACTGAGCAGCATACTGAGCGGCATCCTCCTCATGGCATTCCCAGTCACTTCCATTTTCCACACGTTTTCACGCTCCTACATCGAGCTAAAGCAAGAACAGGAAAGAATCATGTACAGGAGAGCACAATTCTTATTAAAAACAAAGTCGCAGATAAGCAATGCATCGCAGGGGAGTGATATTTTATTCCCCAGTATCTCTTCTGAGGCTAGGGACAATGAATGAAATTTAAGTTACTATTTCTCCTAATGTCAAGTAATGTTTTGTTGTCTCARATTCCATCTTTGAATTTGTTTTGGAAGAAGAGTTTTACAAAGGTAACCCTCATATTAAAATGAAGAAAAGTGGCTATTAAGTAGGAATTCATGTGGTTTAAGAAGCCTATTATTACGCTGTTTCTTTCTTTCCTCACATTCTTGACCCCCTCAAGCAAAATGTAGAGCCAGGGCAGCTCTTCCTCTGAGATCATAGAGTGGGATTTTGAGACTTAAAAGTTCTCTGAGAAAAACAGGAACAACATATCATTATGTACTTGACAGGCTGTGTAGTCATTTGTAGTACACATTTTCCAATCAAATCAGAATGTATATAATCATTAAACAGGCTATCCCCCTTTTTTTTTGTCCTTATGTATAATGTAAATAGAACAAAATCAACGATCAAATTCTCTCCAAGCAGAAGGCCATGGAGCAGGAGCACAATGGAACTAACACAGTATATTCATCCCCATCTGCTCTTAAAAAGCATCAAGCAAGATTTGTCATTCACAAAGGTCAATGCATCTTTTCTTTTGCCCTAAACATAATAGAAAAAAAGAAAGAATTGAGCTGTTTGTATCACCAGGCAACCTTGCTAAGAATGTAAATAGTCATAGCTCACCAGCTTCAAAATTTAGATAGAGTTTTGGCGTTGATCCTATGTCACTGAATACAGTATTCCCAGGAACAACCTCTTCGAGCTTTTTATCATTTAATATTGTTATTGAAGGGTGACTAGCTGCAAATCAAATGAAATATGCCTGATAAGATGCCCGTTGTTCCTTCCCATCTGTTGCCATGTTTTTTTGCTTTCCCTCAGATAGAAACAGAATTAAAAGAGGACTGTTTCCAGGGGACACCCTACCATTACTTGGCAAATCGGTGCTGCGACTACCCATTCACATTCAGCCTTTAGTTCCCTAAAGGAGCAGAAAATATATGGTCGTGGGAAGATGCCAATGATGAAAAAAGAAAATATCATTTGAGTCATGGGGTGGGGGGATTGACAGCTTTACACTTTACTGTCTTCAATCGTGAGTGACTTAGTTAACTGTACCTCTACCATTACTACAGACACCGTCGCAAGTGAGAGCATTGAGGATAGGGTACATGAAGGCAGTTAAGTGCCCAGAACACAAGCGTGTATTCTTCATGCACACACGTGTCTTGGTCCGGGCTGAAGCCTGTGGGAGCACATGGGTGAGGGACACTCAGGTTTGGCACCTCTTTCTATGGAGATTAATGACAGCCCTCCCATTYAGCTGAGAGGGATGCAATTGGGTTGCATCACTGCTCCAGAGACAAAACCCAGAAACTTAACAGAAAAATCAAACCTATTTGTTTGMCTATTTGTGTTCTCTGAGATAAAGAAAAGCTAAATTTAGGAATTTCATCTTTTTTTTCCTTTTTTTGGTAAATTTTACTCAACATTAACTCTTAGGAGCTAGAAGAACAGTGGATTCTCCATCATGTTTACCAATACCCCTCTACCCTAACTTGCAGAGTTAGTATTGCTCACTGGCATTTCTAGAGCAGGTTGCTAGAAATGCCAGAATGTGTGATGGCTCTGTGATTCACATTTTTAAAAAAGAGATGAGATTAGTTCATCAACCTACGCTGTGTGGCCAAGCCCATGTTACACTGTTTTTCTTCTCAAATGYCTTTAAAATTACATCTGAAGTTGGTTTGGTATCCGTATTCTCAGAGGATAACTCCAAAAGTTTTAAAAATCCATTTCATAAATAGAAATAATTGGGACTGTAAGAGTCTTCACCCTGTCATAAGTAAAGAGGTCTGCAGAACATTAGTGCAGAGAGTTAAAATATCTAGGCTGAGTTCTTGGCAATTAATTACATGCCAGAACTAGGAATGTAACCAGCTTTTCACTCTCCTTCTTCAGCTTTAATTAGAGTTGGACAAAAAACAGGAACATTGTGACAAAGAAGGGACACATTTTTCATCCAAAATTTTCCAACTTCAAAAATATTTTATCATCTGCAGCATTGGCTTCAATACAAGTACCATGCATCCTTCTACCTTTGTGTCAGCATTATAAAAAGAACTGGTGATTAAATTAGTCCTGTGATCAACAGTGAGTTATATATGGATATTTTTGACAGGTTGAGCCATAAATAAAAAACTATAAGGAGAAATCAAGGGTTACCAAACCTAATATTATTTCTATTTTATGTTGGGTAGCACATGCTGAAGATCTGGCCATTTTCTTGGTGTCTTWACACTTAGTTAATGCTTGCTTATTTAAGTGTTTTTTAAAAATAATTCTAAAACTGTAGTTTCATTCTGCAGTCTTTGTCAAAACAAAACAAAAACTCTGAAGCTGGATGCTGGTTGAGGCCTGAAAGCATCTTGCCTGTCTTGCCTCTCGAGAGCTCTGCCCGAGTCTGGAGCTARTAAACTGCTCAGGATGTACCCCTTTGTAATCATGTACTTGGCAACGCTTCACTTGTGAGAATATCAACATGTTTAGCTGTGAATCATTGTAAGAAACTTGCCCATGTTTTACACGAGGTCRTACCTACTGCAGCCCTATTGCTAAATAAATCCAGCTCTGCACCTTAAGAGCACATTAGTATGAAACCCACATGCTGTGTTCCAGCTTCTCCTGTGAAGGCTGCAGGTTTAAGATGATTATGACTCTTTACAGTACATTATCTCAAATTTTAGTCAAATTCATGAAAATAATGGATCAATTCAAAAGCTGACTGTTTCCACTGATGCAGCTGACAGCTACCAAGTCATCTATCATTGCCTTCCTGTTTTTTTTCTTTTTCTTTTTCTTTTTTCTTTTTTTTCATTTTAACAGCATGTGCAGTCAACAAGAAAGTTCCAATAAAAACACTTTGTGCTTTTATGAAGCCAAAGGAATTGTTCAAACTGCCACTGCTAGGAAGTGATGCACGTCTCCCACAGAGATAGGCTTGCATTGCTATTTATATTATCCTGCGTCTSCTGCAGTAATATGTATAGTATGAAATCAAAACAGCAGTAGCTGTACTAATTCTGATTAATCAAGTTTTAGGCCTCTCGTTTGCATGTGCTCCTTATGAAGACTGTCTTTCTTATTAGAAAGACTGTCACCAGGTTATTGGTATGTTTGGCAACCTAGGGTCAAACATGGGAAGTGACCAGCAGCAGAGGGAGAATTTGTCTAYGAGCACTGCCAGCTGAAGCACACTGGCTGTGAAATAAAGCATTTATTAGGAAATAAAATTATCGCAGTATCCCCAMCTCCTCAAAAATGGTAACAAAAGCAACAAAAATCACTTGATGAGTGTAACACTGACAAGCTGCAGAGACAGACCCACAAGGCTTCTCTCTAGCTTTACATCAGAGAACATCATTTTCAAGGTGAGTTGAAATAATTTAAGATTTGTGTTACACAGCCATTCACTACAGATCAAGATCTTTGAGACATTTCTGTTTAGGGAATATATCGGTGTTGTCCTTATCTTTTTTTCCACTATATTTCCCTCTAGTTTTTCCATTGTAGTTCAATACTCTGGACTTTCAGTTAGGAGTGTTAGTAGCATCAGTGAATAGTCAGAGGCTTAAGCAGTGTCCAATTAAAAAAAGAAATTATGCAGATCTGAATAATGGATTTACACCTCATCAGATACATGTGTCTGGGAGGGAAAACTGGCATGTTCCATACATTCATGACTTGTGTGGGTAGAGTTTAACTGAGTATTGAGGCTGATGCAAGCGCAAAAACTGTTGCAGTAGGAAGGCACTCATACCAACTGCTACAGCCCAGTAATTAAAAACAAGGTTTTATAGCAATCTCTGTGCAAGTAGAACCTCTCCACTCAAACGATCTTCACCCTTTAGGCTACAGAACAAGAACCAGTCACCRAAATTAATATTAGATACTTACCAAAGTGCTTGAAATAGCTGCCTCGTTGCCAAAAGATCTGAATCATCACTRGGAGAATATATTCTCTCTATTCTCCCAGCTTCTCTATTTATAGGGAGCCTAGAATGAACTACCTACTTAATTCAGGTCTCTCATATAACCTAACCCAGTGCTGGGTTAGATGCATCACAGCCGTATTCTTTAAATGCACAGGACCACCACCATCTGCCACCACTAATTCTAAATCATTTGGCCTTTCCACATCTCACTGCATATGAAGCATCACAAAGAATCCTGATGCAAGGTCCAGAGAGACCAACTCGGTCCTGATCAGGATCACCAGTTCACACCTGACCATGTAATAGCTGTGCTCCACACAATTGCTGAATATTTTTTGCTTAGATGAGATAAAATACTGGAAAGCTAAAATGAACAGAAAGCAACAAGTATTTAGCACAACAAAGCTATGAAACTTCATATGCCTCTTGGTTTTCCAACCAGATGAAAATTAGGCTAGATATTCCTAAAWCCATATAGCTTTAATTGACTGTGTTTGATTGGGAATTAAATTTTAAAATGACAAATGTGACTTTGAAGACTGGGGCACCAATYTGTGTTTTTGCCAGCTGACCTGAGCAGTTGACTGTCCCAGGTGTCAGCGTTCACTCATCATTTTTACCTACATCAGAAGTACCTACAGCATGATATAYCTTGTCTTGATCTGCTGCTAATAGCTGCTGTTGGCTTCCTTATCAGAGATTTTACAGCAACTTTAGTATCTATTTATCCAAAAGATGACATRGGTATCAAAAGTACAGGGAAAAAAAAAAGCCTGAAGTACAATGCAGATTGTCTCGTTTTGGTGGTCCATAGGTCATTTTGAGGGCCCAACAGTGCAACATGTAGGAACCAGATGGATTCTAAATGGATGGATGGATGGATGGAGGYTAAAGTTCACCACAASATATGAGCCATGACCAAGAGATGACCATGACCAAAAGTATTCTCCAGAAGTTCTATTGCTAAATACAAAATGCTTAACATTAGATTTACCCATTTTACCCATTTATCACTCATCTATGGCATTTTAACTATCCCTTTTCAGCACTGCTAAAGATCTTGGTGTTACTGACTTAGCAATGATCATACAAAAACCTGAARAGAGAAAATGAGAGAAGACTGATTTTAATCTGAATCCTCCAATTCACTAAAGCACTTCACTAAAGCACAGCAGCTTTGTGCATGTTCTTCTGTCTTGTCTTCTCACATTAGAATGTAAGTCCTTGGGACAGGACATTTCTTGTTTGTCATTAGCCAGTAACTGTACAGCACTGTGTAAAATCACTTACCACAGATAAATTCATACATTACAAAAACTCAAGGAGAATTCTGCCTGCATTGCCAAACTGAAAAAAAAAGTTGAGTTCGGCCTATTAATCATTAACAATAAAATTAGAACTTCCTCCCCTTGTGCTCATTGTTTTTCTTTATCGTTTTTCAGTATCCTGTATCTGCTGTGATGTTCCCAAGAAGTCAACAAAGACAGAAGGAACACTGTTAGCCTTGCTGAAGGCACAGCAAAGAAAGAATTGAAGAAAAGCTCAAAAGTACCAGTGTGTTTTGGCCCTGTCCAACAGGGCTTTTACTTACTCTTTGCTCATGGGCAATAATCCAGAAGTRCATGCCATTTGAAGAGAAATAAAGTTGTGCCATAACTGGGAACACAGAGGGCCAGTTAGGATAATTAGAGAGCATTTGTTACCCTTTATAAATATTCATTCACTATCCCTGTAGMCCTTTCGACAYGAGCTGAACGGCCTTGTGCAATGCYGAAGTCTGCAAGGGCATATAAACACGTGTGACACTGTCAAGCTGAAGTTTTAGCCTCTCCCTTATTGGGCATCCTTTTTTTTAAGACTGCAGTTTAGTAGTCATACTTAATTACAATCATAATTTTATTCCTATAACCACTGTGAAGCCAGAAAAACAGGGCTGTAAACTACCTTATTAGCCTGCTCAAGTGACTGACCTGGAATACAATTACCCAACAATCATCTAGAGATTAGAACTAAAATCCAAGGGCATTTATTTCTGAAACTAGCCAGTTAATTTCATAGCCCTCAGTCATGCGAGTAGAATGGTCAACAAGTCCAGTAATGTATATTTTTCTGCTCAATATGACAATATCATTGTTATGATGTGTCTATCGAGAACAAAGTGGCATGGACTAGCATTTTTCTATAGCTATATATCTCTATATACAAAGACAATGTTTTGACATAATTGTTTCAAACGATCACTCAGCAATGTGGCTCATTTTCATTAGTCACATGTTTTATGTCACCAGAAAAGAGGGGGGAAAAAAAGAGAAAAAAAGAAAAAAAAAAAACCAAACCCAAAGCCTGAGWTTTATCAGCCAGAACTTTCATAATAACCCTGGTCCACAAATAAAGTAACTAAAGCACTTGCACAAGACCTTGACATGCGTTTAAGTTTTATGCATATTACTGATATGCAAAACCAGAAGAAGGAAAAAGTCTCTGTAAGTCTCTATAATTTGATTTCTGTGGTTATTTTCTGTACTTGAATATGATTTTATTTCTTGTTAAAATAACTCTAGTACTCAAAACACATGACAAATGATGGAGGTGGCCGTGGTCAGTCCTACTAGAAGAGTTAAGAGACTCTAAATTCATTCTGGGTTTCAGTGCTGTGGCCAAGATAATGTTTGCAGCAGCGCACAGGGGAGAACACGTCAGATTTAAGCATCTAGCATTGCCATCTATGGGCCACTCTCAGCAGCTCACTTCTGAGCCTTGGAACCACCAGCATCACTCCACGTAACTCAAGTCTTCAAAAAGATGTAGAAAATATTTTAAAATGTTTTTTAAAATACAGATGCAAATATTGAATCTCCTGAGCAGTTTATGTGGCCTCYCATTTGCCAGGCCAGGCCATTAGATGGGCAGATGTATAGATAGTGTCACTGTCACTACTGTCACTTCTTAGCTTCACRGAAGCATGTAGCATATATTGAGAGTACATTAAACACCAATAAAGCACCTAAATCCCTCATCATCTGGCTGGTCTTTTGGAAAGTGACAGCTTTCAAGCAGCTAATGGACCTTTATATGATAAAATTAAGAACCTTCAGGATCATATGCRAAAAACACAATCAATTTCAATGGTTGTTTAAGGGCAGTCCTATCCCTGATCAGCTACAATTTGATTTCTAAGAACTACTACAGGATTTGCTTGAAAGGAAACAAACACACAAACAAAAAGCCCACCAGTCGGTCAGCTGTAGCTGTGCAGCRGTTCATGGGTAAGTTGTTCAGGGGTGCCTTGCACAAGCTGCTCAGTTGCCAGATGGCTGCAGAGGTAGCGGCGTGAGGCCTCAGGGGAGGGATTGAGCTCATGCAACAGCAGATATCTACAGCCCTTTGGGAAGCAGGAGAGCTTAAGATGTTGTGGATCCTCTTTGCCTTTCCTGCCTTTATAGCAGCTTATTCCCACCTCACACTTTGCCCTGGGCAGCCTGCAGTCATTCTTGTTGCTGCATGATGGATTGCACCAGGAAATTCATCCTGCTGAAAACTAAGCCAGAAGAAAYGATTCCCTGACTTGATTTGGCTGCACAAATCCATGAACCAGACCAAAGCAAAACGCAGTGAGGGGCGAGGGAAGACCTAAGCCAGCACTGCTAAAAAGCCTCCTGTGAAACTTCTTGGTGGAAAGTTCCTGGCAGACATCACAGCAGGAGTGAATCCTAAGGAGAGATGCAGGAAAGGACAAGGTGCCTTGCAATGTTGAGGTCTAAGGATTGTGAGCAATGCAAAGACAAGGGCCTCAGCAATCTCAGCACRGGCATGGGGAAAATGCTGTCATTCTCTTACCCTTATCAGTGCTTTTTAAAGGGAAAAATGAAAATAGAAGTCATACAGTCATCTCTAGATGAGCACYTCCAGTAATAAAGTGGCCACTGCTCCAAGAGAAAAAACACAAAGCTTCTCTCTTCCCTTGAGAGAGTATCAGGCACAGATGAAGCCTGCATAGCCGAGAGACTGATCAGAGAGAAGGGAGAGAAGGAAGGCCACAGATGCTCTTTTCTCCTCCCGGTAAGGCCGTGCTTAAGTATCTGTCTGCAGCCCTCTCCAAGCCTTGCTGTCTTATACGCAGAGCTATGTTCACTGGTGAGTAACCAGAGAAGCTGCCTAGTACTCCTGGTATTCATTAAAAGAGGAGCATTAGAGCCATGCAAGTGATTTCTACAAATTGCACCTCAAGCTGAAAAATCAGTAATGGTTCTATCACACAATACCTAGTGTATGCCTGTGCTCTCTGTGTGTATATGCACACATTTATATTTGTGTATACACAATACATGTACATTTAGATCCTTTAATATCTGTTTCATATCATTATAGTAGAAATATTTCATAATTTAAGAATTTCCATTTAACATTCACGACCAGGTGAATGCCCACCAATACATCAGCATTAATTTCCTAGCTAAACAGGAGCCATCTTAATACTGGGAACAACCTTCCTATGGCAGCAGAGATGCAGTCTCCTAGCAACAGCACCAACACCCTGTAAATAAAACACCCGCTTCCTCGCACAGAAGGGCCTCATGCCAGGGGGCCACAAGAGGCTTCTGCTGCCCACTTCTTCCTTGGGTGCCCCATGGGGAAGGACCAGGCCAGCAGAGCCTTCATTGCATACATACCCSAGGGCCCCAGAGGAAGGATGCTCTGGTATCTGAGCATCTCCAACCAAGCAATAATATATACATACTTATTTCTCCTTCCTAACTTACAGGAGACAGAGTCAAGAACTCACCAGAAGGAGGAAGAGAAGCTATGGACTATGGACTGCGCTCTTAGAGGGATAAAGTCCATAGCTGCTCTTTTTTTCTCAAACCATACAGCCTTTTCTGTGAGTTTCTGCTGCTCTAGAGACAGGAGCCATCATGCCAGGGTTGGATTGGCAAAACTCATCTTCCAAGGACTATGGCTTCTTCAGCCTAGCAGGGTATTTCCAGAACTCGGATCTTGGTCCTGTAATTCCACAGCTACAGCCTGATTCTGCCTGTCATTAGAAATTACAATTTTAAGCAGTTCTGATGCAGAACAGGGATAGGTTCTTTCTCTGGCTGGAGAATCAGCACCCAGAGAGCAGCAGTAGTACCAGACTAAACTTAYATCATCTTCCTTTTCTGATAAGATTCATACAATAGATACTGTTTTGGATGGAAGCTATCTTTTGTTCTATATTAGTTTTGTCATAAGCATGAAATATTAGAATTGCAAGTACTTTGTAATAGAGAGGAAGATACAAGAGCTCAGAACAGTACTGTCACTGATATATTTCTGGAGGCTTCAACAATCAGCTAKATCAGTCAAATTAGATATATTGCAAAGAGGTTAAATTCATCCATCCAATGGCAATAGACTAGAGAATTATGAAAGCAGAAGCCTCTTTCCTTTCCTGCTATCTGGACCAAAATATAATACTCTCGCTTTTTCCATAAAGCATCAGAAAAGTAAGCAGTTTTTTAACTCTTCTACCTTACCTGAGTAAGCACAGCAAGCCCAGATGTGAGATGGCTTTTGCTTTGAGTAATAAAGTTGCAAGCTCCCTCACTCTGAGGGCTTTTCACCACAACTGCGGGTAAGAAGTTGCACCTTGTTTTGCATTCATTAGAATGATTCATAGCTCTGACGCTGGCAAAACAGGTAGCACTGTGCATATTCACTGCCTGAGAATCACCCGCCCACAGGCGGCAAATTTTCACTTTATTTAACAAGTAACTGGAAACAACCTCCCAAAATCTTGCCCCAGAAACTTTCAAAACAACTCATTGCCTCCAGCAGAAATAAGCAAGTGAAAGGAGCAGATTCCTTTTTAAGCTTTGTGCTCTGCATTGTTTTTCTAACCAGCAATGTTATTTAAGATCTTTGTATTTACATGACAGCCCCAAGCCATAAGGTGTTTTACGAGGTAATTGTTCTTTCTGAAAAACRCGGAAAGGGTTTGGCAGCACAGAGATGAGATTACATTATTCCGCTTTTTGTCTCTTCTCCCTTGGATGGGAGCTSTTAGACAATCTCCGATAAATGTGACCTGCTGTAGGTCAATCCTTTTGCATTCTTCCACAAGAAACACCTATCACCTCTTATTATTATTAAGTGATCACCTAAAGACAGCAGTTTCCAGTGTCCTATAGAAAGGAGCAGGGGTTGAACATACACTCACTTCAGAAGAAAAAGCAATTCTTTGTTCAGATGCTGATCTAAAGCTCTTCCAAGTGAGTCACAGCATTTCCACAGACATCAGTGGGTCCTAGCAGAGGATCTTTAGATGAAAATGTTGTAAAATAAAAGCCAATGGCTTAATGAGTCTTGCAGCACAGATGCTGTCAGGATGTTATTGGGACTCAAGCTYTTACACAATGAAACCAGCCAGTGCAGACTTTGTCAGTGAGTAAATAAGAATCAAGACAAGTAGTARTTGGCTACTGTGAATACATAAATATGAATATGTAAATTAACAGACAGCTATCTGTAAATGAACTTTCTCAAAGTTTCAGTAAAATAAYAGCTTATTTCAAAAATATAAATACTTTTAATTCAGAAGGAAATCCTTCTATATATTTGGCATCCACATACAGTAAACCTTTTTATAACCTTATTTCTTCACAAAATCTTTCCTCTTACAGCATTCAACATTTGTCTTTTTGTTACTATCAAGTAACAGATACAAGGAGTGACTCTTAGCAGACTTTAGAGTTGTACCAAATTTTGTGCTAATCCTTTTAATAACCCTTTGCACAATTTTCCATTTGAGCTGCAAAAGCACTTCAAGAGGCATGTGAAAGAAAAACCTCAACCTTAGAAAGCATGCTTTGAAAGTTACCCTACAGGGATTACTTCCTTTAAAATATATATAATATATATAGTACTTGCTATTAAATTGACCTCGTTTCATTCTAATTGCATAGCAATACGTTTTTGTGAAGGAACCTCAGTCCTTACTAAGGCTGGATTGCRTCGTTTATAACCAAAGAATGATTTGGTTTATAAACTTGCACTGCCACCTAGCAAACAACCTTGAAATTTTTCTCTGATATAGTTTTAAAAAGGAAAACCTAGCGCTTTCATATTAAATATATAAACACACATGCTTCCAACATTTTAAGAATCCAGCATGTAGTTTTGAACTGTTTTTACTATAAATTGTCCTATTTAGAGTGAACTTCAGTCTCTACACAGGTYGCAGAATACATTGTTGCCAGTCAACAAGCAAAAGCTGGATGGCTTTTTGAATTCCTTTTCTCAGTTTTTGAAGCCTGGGGGTGCCACCATCACAATACCCACAATTCAGACACTCTGGGTGTCCAATCAAGCAACCAACATCACGTGGGCAACTACACTTACATTTCTTGTGCTTGGAACTTTAAAAATCCTTCAGCTTCCAGCTGCCTACCTGAGCCAGACAGGGATCAACAACAAAGCAGAGCCCTGCAGCACAGAAATGCTGCACAAACCTGTGCTTTCACACAGTTTGGCTTTCACTCTGCTCCACTTTTTCTGTCRTTATGTCAACAGCACTACCTTACTTTGCTGCTGGTAGCGAGCACTTTTTCATAATTACAGAATACTCAAGGGACAACAGAAAGACATGCTGGTCCAAACAGTCTTGTTGGTAGGAACTTTTTTTTTGTCAATTCCTTATCACAGCCTTAATAGTACCGCTGCCTAGCTCAAGATTAGCAGCAGTATTCTCTTTAAATCAGCACACACAGTTACACACAGGACTGGATAAAAACTTCCAGCATGACTCTGTTGCTTTGACTCTCTCTAGACTGTAACTGCTGATCAGAAGGAATTCACAGTTTTCAAATATGCAATTAAGTAACTTTTCCAAGTTTTGCTATTAAATAATAACCAAGAAACATACTTCTATTGCCATTGATGACTTCATATTTTTATAGAGACAGAACCTAAAACATCTACAAAGATACATGATATTTCTTAAAACAAACTACCATTAAAAAAGCAACATAGAGCACAGAACCCCATTTTATCCATAGAGCAGTTACACAGAAAAGATGAAAGCAAACAGCATTTACAAGAGTATTYATTCTTTTCCAGCAATATTGCTAATACTGAGGAAATGTTGGGTCAATTTTAGTGGCCCAAGCCATAAGCCCCCCCTTAATATCTTTAGCTAACACAGAACCAAACTCCTGGACAGGTAACTCTTGCAGAATTTTTACAGCCTTCTGCGAGTCATTTCCTAACTTGCAAACCACATATACAGGAAAAGCTGCTTTGCCATTATCCCCCTGCTTTTCTTCACAAATTCTTTTTTCTAAATATTTCAGACATTCTTCATCTTTTTCTTCCAATTTACTCAAAGGAATATGGATGGCATGTGCCAGGCGACAAATATCCACTTCTACCTGTGGACGAACATCTAACAGCACATGAGGAACCTGCTCATCCAACACTTTTTTGTATTCCTCTACAGATATCCTGTCCTTACTGGGCAGCAGATACAAAGTCCTACATTTGTCTGTCGCAGAAGACCCACAAAAGGCTTCGTAATCCTGAAGGGAGGTGACGGATGGGTTGTCCCCACAGACAGCGCAGTCTGGCCTCCTGGCTCGTAGCTTGATGCTGCGGAACCGGCCCTCGCGGGCGTCGAAGACCAGCATGGTCTGCCCCAAGGAGGAGCCCATTCCMGAGGCGATCTTCAGCACCTCCAGGGCCTGCAGGCAGCCCACGACGCCCGGCACGACGCCCAGCACGCCACCGTCAGCGCAGTTGGTCACCGTGTGCGGCGGCGGCGGCTTGGGGAAGAGGCAGCGGTAGCAGGGCCCGCCCTGGTAGTTGTAGACCACAAGCTGTCCCTCCATGCGCAGGGCACTGCCAGACACRAGCGGCTTCCCGGCCAGGACACAGGCGTCGTTGACGAGGTAGCGCGTGGGGACATTGTCGGAGCAGTCGGCCACCACGTCGTACTGCTGCACGAGGTGCAGGGCGTCGCGCGGGCTCAGCGCCCCGCAGTAGGGCACGTAGTGCACGGCCGAGTTGAGCAGCCGCAGCGCCGCCGCCGCCGACACGGCCTTGGGCAGCCCGCRCGCCGCCTCGCCGTGCAGCACCTGCCGGTGCAGGTTGCTCGTCTCCACCACGTCGTGGTCCAGCAGCCCCAGGCGGCCCACGCCGGCCGCGGCCACGTACTGCGCCAGCGGGCAGCCCAGGCCGCCGCAGCCCACGACGAGCACGGAGCAGCGGCCCAGGCGCAGCTGCCCGCGCACGCCCAGCTCGGGCAGCACGAGCTGCCGGCTGTAGCGCAGGATGGCGGCGGGGCTGA
>PTEX01000028.1:1279015-1290544 GCA_003342815.1 Eudromia elegans | reverse complement strand
CCGGCGCCGGGGCGGATCTCCGGCCCAGGAGCGCGGGCCCATTGGCTGAGGCGCGCACCGCCCCGCGTCGCTTCCGGGAGGCGCKGGCCGCTGCCATGGCCGCCGCCGGTGACAAGGTCTCGGTGCTGCTGCCCACGTACAACGAGCGCGAGAACCTGCCGCTCGTGGTGTGGCTCCTGGCGCGCAGCTTCCAGGAGAGGTACCGYGGGGCGCCGGCCTCCGCCGCCACGGCGAGCGCGTCCCCGGCCGCGCCGCGCGGTTCTCCTCGAGTTCACCGAAAAAAAATAACCCTCGTTGCAGCGGCTACGACTTCGAGATCATCGTGATAGACGACGGGAGCCCCGACGGGACGCAGGAGGTCGCGGAGCAGCTGGTCAAGATCTACGGCCCGGATAAGATCGTGAGTGAGCGAGACGGGGAGGCACCGGGGGCTGCCCCGCTCTCCGTGCTCCCCGGGGGAGGCTGTTCCAGGTTTGCTGAAGGCTCTTTCAGGCTGCGARGTTATGACGGTTGTGCAGCCGCTCAGCAGCATTGCAGAGCGTGAATTACGGTCACAACCATAAATTAATGATTTCAACATGTTTTCAATGCTCTGTGCGTATACTATATTCTAGTGCATAAAATATATCCACTAGTATAAAAAAATATACTGTTTGGTATTCCTTGAAAGTAGKGATGGCAAGGAGACCTTTGCTCAGATGTATAACTGTATTTCAGATAGTGTAATATGAGRAATCCTTAAGCTATGGAGAGGGAGCTTCCCCCCACACCTTTCTTTTACTGAAAAATTGCTAATTTAAGATTAAATAAACTTCTGTGATTTATTTAAACTTCTGCTTAATGATTTTATTGTGTGTATTTTGTCAGACACCTTGCATGCATTACTGAAGTATTTAAAAATAAAAGGTATCTTTTAAAGTATTTTTATACCTTGACAGGATAGAAAGTTGCTGAAAGTAATTTTAAAAATGTAATATGTGTCTATCTTACTATATCCTGCAGCTTCTAAGACCTCGAGCAAAAAAGTTGGGCCTGGGTAAGTACTTATTAACTATTGGTGTATAAAGCGCCACAGGAATCATAATAAAGCCCAGAATGAGAAGTAGGTCTGCATCAAATATTTATAAGCAAGCAAGCTTAAACACAACAGAAGCAAAGTCATGGTGAATTTATAACAGCTTTCCCAGAAGTTCAGCCGTGCATATTGTGCTCCCTATCATTCTGTACAAYTGTGCTTTCCTGTTCATGTTTCTTATTCACTCCACTCCCCAATAACAGATTCAGAGGCCTAAATTAAGACAAATTTTGATTCTTTGTCTGAATGTAAGACCAGTCTTACTGAGTAAGACTGACTAAGTTTAATTTTAAGTTTAACCACATCTTCTGATCATGGGTTTCTGATACTCAAAGTATTTGATTTTATAGGAAATATAAAGCACGTGAAAGAAAGACAAGCTGTTCACTGACTAGGAGTTTAATTTCCTGAGTCAGTGCATGCTAACAACATTTTCAATGATTTTTTTCCACTACCATCTATTCTTTATAAAGTTAGCAAACAGATTCAAAAATAACTTCAAGTGGTGAGGAGTATACKGCAGTTTATTTTCATTGCAGTAGAGATGCCAAAGTTTACATTGATAAAGTCTAGTGCTGAAATTATAGAGGAAAGGAAAAGTAATTTTATATTTGACAATTTATACATGGTTTTAAAAGTAGAAGTATTTGGCTAATCCTTTTCTAGTATAATTTAAAGATTTTTTTGAATAGATGCAGACTGCCTAGAAGACAACATATGCTAAAAAAGTGATGGAAAATAATTCTGTACTGTTTTCCTTAGGCACTGCTTATATCCATGGAATGAAGCACGCCACTGGGAATTTTATTGTTATTATGGATGCTGACCTTTCTCACCATGTATGTTTGTATTTTATATATCGTATTTTTCAAACGCTATAATTGATTTCACCCACGCACTTCTTTTATTAATCTATTTTATTTCTGTTTCAGCCTAAATTTATTGCAGAGTTTATCCGGTGAGTGACAGTTCTAATATAAAAAGGACTTCTGAGCATTTATCATTTTGTAGTAGTATTTGAAAGCTTTTTATTATTGTACAACTATTTAACTGCAGTAAGACAACTGGCAAGAATTGCAGAAGTTATAGGACTTCATTAAATATAGCTCCAAGTAATCAAGAACATATTAGTTCCTAATTTGAACTAAGTTCCCCAAGGGTAAAGAAACAAATGGTACATTTCCAAAGTACTTCCTTCTTTACTGGTTGTTCTGCTTTCAAAGGCATATATATAAACAGCATCTGCTAATCTTAATGGGCTCTTAATGTGAGCATGTAGGGATATTGATTGAATGAGTAAAGAAAATGTTTTTTTATTCTGAAGTGTTTTTTTTATTCCTGCTAATTTCTAGGATTAAAAAACAGGTGGGATTCGTATCTGTAAGCCAACATGTTTTTAAAGTATTTTGCAAACTAATTGAAATCAAGGAGATTTCACAAGTATAGGCGAATGAGGAATTTGGTTTGAGGGTTTTTTCTACTGAATAATGATACAAAAGAGGGAGAGGTCTTGATTTCTGTAGGGCTAGGTATTGAAAACACTGCTATGTACTTGCTTATTTTCAAAATGTAAAGGTTTTATGTGGAATATAGCTAATAAAAGTAATTAAATCAATAAGAACAATTAATTTGCTTCAATTCCTTGAAGGGTAAGCATAGCAAAATTTTCAGTTTTCATGCAAAATTGTACTGGAGGTTTAAATTTTTTAGGTTTGGTTTTGCAGCACTCAGGCATGGTGTGCTGAGGATAGTTCCAGGCTTATTATTTTTCATTACTATGCATTTGTGTAAATTAATTATTTAAATCTGTATTTTAAATTATACTATCTTTTGTGCTAGAAAAGCTGCTTTTATTTTTGTTTTAAAAAATTACATATATCGGTCTATATAAATTATTTATGAAAGTCTTTTAAATTCTATGATAAAATAAGAAATTCTGTAATTGATAAAAGCAATTATAATATCTTGATAAAAGCAAATTGTAAGACACTCTGAAATTGCTCTTTATAGAGGAATGTACAGGTTTTTAAAAACATCATAACTATTTCTTGTGCTTTCTTCTTTACTGATTTGTTTAAAGGTTTGTACAGTACAGTTTTTTTATTAATGCAGTGATTGCTTTTTTGTTTTTGTTGGTTTTTTTTTTCCAATAAAACTAACTTCTTACAGGAAGCAGAAAGAAGGAAACTTTGATATTGTATCTGGAACAAGATATAAAGGAAACGGAGGAGTACATGGCTGGGATTTGARAAGAAAATTAATCAGGTTAGTATTTTTCCATGTTGTTTACACTAAAATTTGTTTTTAAGGCTTTCAAGTGCAAAATCAAACAATAAATGACGACACCATCAATTCACCTCTAGGAATATCATGGGTATTTGAATTGCCGTTCCGTGCCTTCAGTGTCTGTGTGCCAACAATGTCTTTAATGAATAATATTGTTATTGCAAAACTATATTAAATAATAGAATTATTGATTGCAATGAATGATTTGCAGATTATTCAGTTAAAGAAACATCAAGAAATAACTTAATGATGTGACCAGTTTGGTGAAATTGTGCCTAACAGTGGACAAATCTGCACTGCATCCTTTTGGGATAGCTCTTTGGCTTCATCATAGAAAGAATATGAGCAGAGGCTATGACTCTTTTCCCAATATTTAAATATCAGCAAAGCTTATCCTTGCCATACCTGTAGAAAAACACCCTAAACTGAGATTGAACCTACATCTTCTAAATCCAAGTCTGATGTCTGTCCAAGAAGCATTTTTATTCTCCCCTTACAGTGAATGTTAGAAGGAAAATGTTTGGCTTCTGCCAAAGGTGTTTCATTTGTACTGTAATGCAATATGTAATTGCGTTGATTATTCTGCCATAAGGGACCAAATTGTAAATTTGTTTTTTAAGAATCTCTTAGTTTTTTTCTTTCACAGAGAAGTTCAATAATCTGTGTAATCATCTATCTTTGCAAGGCAAAAATGCAGGGTTTGCCTTTAATGTGAACATTCTCAATCAAATCTAGTACTGGGAACATATTAGGAATATAATTGTTTCATAATGAGCAATCAAAAATTTCTTTTTTGGCTAGTATAATGGTAATTGTTTATTTTCCAGAAACTGCATGATCCTTCTGAATTGTGTACTAAGTAATTCTTATGTTCATATTTCCTTTCACAGTCGTGGTGCCAATTTTTTAACACAGGTTTTGCTAAGACCAGGAGCATCTGACTTAACTGGGAGTTTCAGGTATGGATCTGGTTTGCAAGCATAAAGCTTGTTAGAGATCAAGCAACTGTTAAACAATAACAACAAGAAAAAAGGGAATAAGAGCACACCTTTTATTGAGGACTGTGGAATTTGTTTTAGGTCGGGGTAAGAAATTTTAGATTAAATTGCAAGAGCTGTTGTTCTTACAACTTTGTTAATGAGTTTTTAAAATAGTAATGATGTAAGTGATTACAGTTAAGACACCTATGTTGATCACATACTGTCTTGATCTCTGAAATTCAAAAATTATGCCATTTCAATGTCTTTGTAATCATTTACAGGTTATACAGAAAAGAAGTCTTACAGAAACTGATGGAAAAATGTGTTTCTAAAGGATACGTCTTCCAGATGGAGATGATTGTTCGGGCTAGGCAGTTAGGATATACTATTGGAGAGGTATAGTAGAAGTACTGATAAGTGTATTGTGCACTGTCTGTGTCTTCAGTGATTTCTGTCCRTGTCCTTTAGCTCTCCCTAGCTCCTAGGATGCTTTTGAGAATCATCAAAGGGATCCTCGTAAGATGCCAGAGCCATTTTATCAGAAAGTCTGTGCCATTCTAGGCATTTTCTTGTTGCCAAATGTCCTGGCTTCTCCTCTACCATAGATCATTCCACTGAGAGCTGAGAGAAATCCTCAGTCCTGGCACAGCTTAATGTGTTCCACTTGCCTGCTGATTTCTGGTTGCAAATTCCAGCAGTCTCAACTAGATTTTTAATGACATTTGCAAATGCAGTTTTGTTTCTATGTTTTTATTCTAGTCCCCGAAGATTTTCGCACACAAACATATACTGAAGTTCTTGAATGACCATACTATATTAAACAGAGTGCACTGCTAAAGTATTTGCTAAGGTTACTGAAAAGGAGTATATTTCTAACATTTTTGGAGCAGTGAGTGAATCTGGACAGTATGAGCACGTAATAATTTCAAACATTAATTTTGATTTTATCTTTTAGCTTATGCGTAATCTATGAAATGGTTAAAAACTACAAAAGTAGGTATGACTTGTAAACATGCACGTATATTCACTCGGATATGTCTTCTAGTTGATGGTGAGGTTGAGCAGGATGCTCTTTCAAGGTAATCAAGGACATTTTGCCTTCTTGAGGCATTGATTCAGAAGTAGTGAATTTAAAGAGGAAATAAAAGGTTAATTTTGAACCCTGTAGCTTTTAGTGTATTTATGATATTAGTGAGAATAGTTTATTCAAATTGGTGTAGTAACCAGCCACTCAGTAATACCTTTAGGTTATCTTTAGAGATGAGAAAGCAAATAATCTCAGTGCTTTCCAGCTATAGGGCATACTTAAAGTGTGCCAAGTTCAAAGACTGCTTTTGTTTATAGAATTTCTAGTTATCGGATCTAGGATCTTAAAATAGTTTTGCTTCTTTCAACAGGTTCCTATCTCATTTGTGGACCGTGTCTATGGAGAATCTAAACTGGGAGGCAATGAAATAGTCTCCTTTTTAAAGGGACTCTTGACCTTGTTTGCTACAACATGATGGTTCATCCTAAATTAATTCTTTTAGAAAATGTTTTTCTAAGATCTGTGTCATTTCTAATATGTTGTAGCAGAAGCTTGATAATTTGTGGGGTTAGCAGAAGACTCRCTGCAGGTGAACAATTAAATGGATCAACAATGATATAGCAAAGATATTGTATTGCAGAATATGCYTTGCAAAATAAATATACTGTATGTTAAACTAGTCAAAATAAAGATTATATAATGCTCTGTACTATTTTTGTGGCTTTTAAAAAATAAATAATATAAATAGACCTAAATGATCTTTTGCATTTAGAAGAGAATCATTATTCATCAGGAGTTACAGATCATTCTGACACAAAGAAAAGCAAGGGCAATAAAAATACAGAATTAGTCTCATCGTTGTACTGTGAGTTGCAGAAAGGATTTTCAACATGTATGTACCAGTTCCTTTTATTTCTTGAAAAAACATATACGTGTATCTTAATGCATMTATAAAACACGGGCATATTTCTGCAAAAACTATAAAAGCTTGTACTACTSTAAACCACTTATTAGAATACCTAATAGAGAAAAACATGATCTTGGTGAGGTCAACCTCACTATAAACCAAAAAAAATCTTCATTTCATCARGGTGCATGTAGAAGGAGGCACTTGGTACTTCATGGAATAAGACAAAAATCACAAGCCTCAGATAAAAAGTGAGCATCACCAATGATTCACCAGAATATTCGTTTTAGTTCTACTGAGATAGTTATGAAGTTCATGAACAAACAACTTTTTTGAAGCCATTGGATTACATCTTAGCTCTTTTTAAGAATTATTACAATTAAATCTTAATAAGGAAAGATTTTTTTTTTGAGGCCTGGCTGCTAAATCTTTGAAAGGGAGGAGGCTCAAGAGTGCTATTGGAGGCTGCCAAAAATCAAWATGAGATTCAAAGATCTCAGTTTTGGGTCTTGGGGCTGGAGAGCTGTCTAATCTCATGAAGGAAGGAGATGGTTCCAACTTTTTTTTTTTTTTTCCTTTTTTTTAATAAAAAGCCCTACAAACATCCAATTACTTTTAGATCTTTTAGATGTTGAAAAAATGAAATGTTCTCTTACTCCATCTGCTGGCTTTACAAATCTTTTTTTGCTGACAACTGATGTTGACATTTTAAGTTGTTTAGAAAATAAATTCTTAACATCTGTTCAAAAACATTGGCTAACAAACCTTGTTAGATAAAATAATATTGTTTGATGCAAGGCTTCAAATAACAATTCTTGGTAATATTTAATGTCTCAAATCTTCTTTCTGATAGATAGTTCTACAGAAGGTATCCTTTCAAGTGTATGATTAAAAAAAAAGTTATTCCATCTCTTTCTTGACTTTCTCTTCACATGTTTGTAGTCTGTGTCAAGTGTTGACTTTGTGAATTATTAAGCTAGAAATATAACACCTGTGTGTAAATACCATAGTTTTAATCTAAGCCTGCAATAAAGATATGCCTAGTTGCCAATATAAGCAATATAATAATAACAATATATACCAGTAGACTGTGTGGGAAGCCAACAGAAGGTTGCACAACCTTCTGCATAATAACAATAAAAACACAGTGATGGCTAATCAATAGTATTTAGTTATGGGTCTGTCAAGATTCCCAGCATAAGCATGGCTTGAAATCTTGGCACAATTGAATGAAATGACAGATTGCCTTCTGTTCAACACATCGATGATTTCAGCAACAGTTTTTAAATGCTTAGCATTCTTGAGTTGTAGGCAAATCTCAATGTTAGGATCAATATGAATAGTGGATATGTAAACAAGAGGATTGCTTATCAAACCTTATCTTTGTTTTATGGTATTTCTCTAGTATTACTTCTAAGGTAATTCTGTGCAGTAAGCAGCGAGGTGGCCATGAAGAAAGAACCTGAACTTACCTTAGCACATGGTGAACTTGATGTCAGGACTGAAGTGTGTCCAGCGAGCTCTCATTTTCCATCCTGCTTTCCTTTCTATTGCTTTTGCAAGGCGACATATGTCAGGCTTTTTGACRGGCTAATCCTGTCAAAATAATTATATTACCTATTTGGTATTAGGGCTTCAATATAGGGAAGGTAAAACAAGAAAAACTGTTCATTTGAAAATGGTTAGTTATTGAAATACCTAAAGTAAGCCTTAGGTGTTTTTTTAATAAGGCTTTTTAATCAATGCTTTCATTAAGTAAATTCTCAGTCTGTGTTTCTGAAAATATTGACAACATGGAAGCCTTCAATCCTACCCACAAAAGGAATAGAGTTTGTCAGAGCACAGCAGCTCCACCTCCAAAGGACCTCCACGTCTAAGTGGAATTTGAGCATTGGTTATAACAGATAAATTTCTTACTGGCCAGACTAAGGGATCAAACCTTCCTCCCAAGTTATCCCAACCAGCAAAACAAATCTGTCACATGCAGCCCTAAGCACAGACTGGCTCAATCTGAGATTTTTTTTTTTTTTTTTTTTTGCTTAAAAAGCTAGCAGAAAAGAAGAAAGCCACTCTGTGGGAAGGGATGTATCTTCCCTACTTTGATATTAATACAGATGGAATTTGGTTCCTTCCTGGCAGCTCTTGTCTAAGTTGTCTTCATGGAAGGAGCTTGGGGGTGGCTGGCAGATCATATCTAAATGGCAAAGCAGCTAAATTGCTTATTGGGTTCCTGCGAGACCAGTCATCTCAATTCTGCTGAGCATTAACATAACTGTGTTTATTAATATAGTTAATTATGTTGGGTGCCTATAACCATTGATAGTTGTCTTGCACTGTTTTGCATCTGAATGAAAATCAAATAGAGTATTCTTGTTTAACTAGCACAGTTGTAAATGTGGGCACAATTTTGATCTAAATCTTTAGCACAACACAACTCCAAATACACCCATGCAGCCTGGGAATGCTGAATGTCTCCCCCCTGCTCTGAAGCTTTTAGTCTCTTGCAGTGCTACGATTTCACTCATTTTACAGTTGTCATAGTCTATTTTGAGAAACACCCCACATCCCCAGCAGAAAAGTTTATATTAACAATATTATCRTACATTTTCCCTTTATTTCGTATACCTCACTGTGTACACAGAGCAGACAAAAGGGCTCAAAACTTCTTTACTCCTTCTTCTCCAGCTTTTGGGTTCTATCCTTGAATCAATCTCCTAAAGCAAACTGTGTTATTTTCACCCTCATGTTCTAGCTGTGATTAGTAGTTACAGGTCACCCTGTAACTACTGTCCTGGGATGCAAGTGAGTAGGAAAACTCCCACTGAACTACATGAGACCAAGATTTTGTCCTTCCTTTGAGGACTGCCTTCTACTAACAGTCCCATTCTCCCCAAAATTGTTTTAGCCCATTTACTGCAGACTTCACCCCAAAGCAGGCAACGGCTTCCATTCACCCAACTTCTGCTACATTTTCTTTCTCACCTGCTCTTCTCTCCTCTGCATTAATAGAAAAATTTTGCCTGAGTCACCCATCCTGTGCACTGAGTATTTCTGCCTTCTGGTGCTGCTCTGTACAGTCCACATCAGATTTAATTTGTTCTCACAATCAATTTCAACTGCTAAGCTCTTTCCAAATTGTTTTCTGTACCATTTTGACCTTAATTCTGGACTAGGTACCACCATCACATAGGGGCTGGAAAGCAGTTCCCCACTGGAAAATCCCTGCCCTAGGTGGATGTTGAGGAAGAGGTTGGAGAAAACTTCTCTTTGCCTGTTCTTGCAGCCCTGATCACCCTTCTGGTACGTCACAAGAAATTGCAGTAGGATCCCAAATTAAATTTTTTAACGCCCATAAGATCTCCAAAAGCCTATCTGGTTCTCTTACTTGGAGTCCAGCCATTTCAGCTCATGCTGTTGTATCTTTTGCACATATTTTCATGTTGTGTATCTCTCCCATCTGACTTTCCAATTATTTTATCCTGCTCTGTGAAGCTTAGCTCCACGAGCCTTCAGACACTTCTCACCATATGCTTTTTCTAGTAAATATTCAACCTTTAGAATGGAAGCTCTTTGGGTCAGGGATTTGTTTCTTGGATGATATTTTATATTTACTGTAAAATCTGCATTAGCTGACTGCACTGCATAAATGCTAATAACAATTTCTAAAAATGCTTTCTGAACTTTATACAAATATCTCTGGTGCTAGTGGTGTTAGTCTTTTCATAGGGAGGCATTTGGTTTTGTTTTTCACAACATAAAATACCACTAAAATCTCTACAAAGAGTGATTTTAATATCCGTACTTCAGCTTGGATTTCAAYCAAAACAGGTAAAAGCAGAAATTTATTTTGTGTGTGTAATAAATCCATAGCAGCACCCTTAAGTATGGTGGTGTCACATTCAGTCAGTTAAATAGGACACCCTCACTCACCTCCTAGGTATAACCAGTGCCCCAAGAAGAGCTTGCAGTCTCCAACCTAAATTATTCCTTGCTGATTTCTATTTCTCTTCCCTGTTACTACTATTCATTCTCTCAGTTTGGCATTTTTCTGTACAACCAAAAGCACCAGACGAACTTACAGCTCTCAGCAGAGCAGGTGACTGCAGAAGTTTTCACTCTCCACTCCAAAGCTTTCTAAACTGTTGATCGTCATCCTTTGTCCTTGTCCTCCTGTGAGAGGAGAAGTTCATGTAGCAATACTGTATTGTACATAGGTCTGATCAATAAGAGACAAGAGAATAAATGTATGTGCCGTAATCCAGTATCAATAGAGATTACTAAAACRTTACCATTGGCAAAGTGCTAAAAAAAAGTCTTTGAAATACCAGGGTCCTGAGGCTTGTTTGGAGTTGTGCATTTGAATCTACTGCAATCAAGCCAGCTCAAGTGGTCTTCAATTTCGCCGGTAGCTTCTGAATGCCGTACTGATTTAACTGTGTTTTAGAAATATTTTCTAAGGCATTTTCATAATTGCACCGCAAAATAAATCTGCTTTTGCACGGCAAACAAGTTCTGTATGGAAACCAAAGCGGCTTCCTTGGCTTTCTGGAGCTGAGGTTCGCTCCATGTGAATCCCACGGGACTTTGGGCACAGAAGTCCCAGGAGCCGCTTTCAGCCTGGAGCACAGACGYGTCTCTTGGGTTTTGCAGCCGACGGTAAGTTTTGTGCATTTCCATTCTACTATAAAAGATGTGACTTTTGTGATATTTCATGACTTATTGAGTCTTAGACCACCAAGGTGAAGTTACCATGGAAATATATGGCAAAATACGTGTGATTTGAAAGCAGTGACAAGCACAGAGCAGCTCCCAATTCCTCAGAACGCGACAGCCCTTGGGGAAGGCTAACRGGGACCCTGCCGGGCGCCACACAGGCTGCCCAGGCGCCGAGACGCACCAGGAGGCAGCCGGGAGCCTCTGTGTGGGCCTCGCGCTTCTCTGATGCCTCAAGGAGAGCCCGCTGAGGGGAGCACCGGGGTGCGCTCGGCGGCGAGGCCTGGCCCGGCCCCGTGGCCCTCGGGGCCACCCCGTCCCCCTGCCCTCGGTAAAGGCGGCCGGTAAGCGCAGGTGAGCGGGCGCTTCCCGCCCCGCTCGGGCGCTGCCGCCTCGCGGCGCTTCCCGCTCGCGCTGCTCTTGGCTCCGGGGCGAGGCCCCCGAGGGGACCCCGCGGGCGGCGGGGGCGCTGTCCATGGTGAGCGGAGCCGCCGGGGGGCGCGGGCCGGGCAGGCACCGCCGCGGGCCGGAGGCGCCGCCC
>PTEX01000028.1:1214849-1277738 GCA_003342815.1 Eudromia elegans | reverse complement strand
CCCCCGCGCTGCCGCCGCCGCTGCCCGCGGAGGAGCCCGCGCCGCGGGCATGGCCTGAGCCCCGCGCGCCGCTCCGTGCGGAAGRGGGTTCTGCTTTTCCTCACGGAGGGAATCGAGCGCCGCTGCCTTTCCAGGTGCTATTCCTAGCCGTGCTCTGGCTGTTTCGTGCTGTTATTTGAAGAAAGACGCGTTTGAGGGGATGGAGGAGCATGGGTCCTRCCTGCGAGCGTAGCACGGGCTCCCGTTAGCGAGGCTGCCGAGCCGCAGCTCACACGGGCTCTGGCATCCAGGCCCCTTTCCAGGCCCTCCACGGAATTATTGGGAAAAACTTTCACTTGGGGAGGTTGGTAACTGTAACAGTTACAAGGGTTGCAGAGCTTTGCCACAGTTACCAGCCTCCCAGGTGAGAGAGGTGGCTCCCTCCCTCCAAGAGTCGTTTCAACAAGGAAACCAACACAGTCAGTGCTTAGGTCCTTCTTACGTGGGCATTTTTAGGTGTTAGGTAGTAATTTGGTATCAGCAGATCCACATCTAATGTGATGTTTGTCGAAATCATAGAGCATTGAAAAGGGAGAATAGCGTACAGTTGCTAGTAAAACCTGCACTTGAGCTTGATTCATTGTAACATGGTGGTTACAAGATGCTTACAGTCAATGCTTCAGTCAAAACAGAGGTGTCCCTTCTGGCAGAGCTGATAACTAGCCATCTCCCCAAAATAAGATTTTTTTACTTGTTTTAAATAGTAATTAGCCCCTCACTCAAATTTATTTTCTTTTTGATGTCTAGTAAAAATGGGGACTGCTTTTTTCAATTTGCTACATTTTTAGTGCTATTTTTACTCAGATGATGGTTAATGAAAGATAGAAAATTTCTAAGGGTACTGCTATTTTTCTTGAAAGTATATGGAATGGATTAAAGTTTAATAGTTAAGAGCTTGTGAGATCATTTGTGTTAAGTTTTAGGGGASAAATGTCATTTGGATAGTCAACAGATGAGGAAGGTAAAAGTCGGTTGCATTTGCTTGTAGGTAACAGAAGCTGTGACTGCTGCTCCCTGTRCCTAGGAATGAGAGGAGCTTCCTGACTGTTTGGAAAGTGTGTGTGCTACAGTGCTAAGCATTAGCTGCACAGACGAAATGTAGAGAAAGACTGCGTGCTTCTCAGGATGAGATGAATAACCTGATTTTTTTTTTCTGTATATGTAGGATAGAAGTTACCAGTTGTCAGAAGATGCCCATTAGCATTTTCAGAATTGGTATGTGTCACTTACAGTAGTATATTACAACAGCATTTTGTTTAAGCGCGGAAATAATTTGGCAATAGTGTCGAAGTGTCATTTGTTAGGTACCTCTCAAAGTGAACTCCACAGTTACTGCACTGACCCTTGAGTTAGAAGGGGATGCCCAGTGAATTTCTAGCTGAATGCGAGCACAGATTCTCTGTTGCAGGTAAGTTGTGCTTTTGACAGACAGCAGTGCAAATAATAGATGATTATCCCCAATCCAGCTTTAGTGTGCCATAATAATTGTAAATACTGAAAACAACTATTAACATTTTAAAGCAGTGCTTCCAGAATGCATAATCATGTAAGAGCCATATTGGTAGTCAAAATTCATACAGTTCAAAATGGGTATTTTACAACTTTACATTAAGATGGCAGCTGATTCAAGGCTTGATGTGAAGAACGAAATTGGAATAAATGATGTAGTGAGAGGAGAGAAAAGCAGTGGCTCCTGTGTTACTGCAGTTGTTTTGGGGAGGCTGTAAATAAGATTTAGTAGCTAGATAGTGAATGTATTGATTTTTATTTTTTCTTCAGAAATGGGAAGTTATCTCTCCTTGCTTACTTGAAGTAAGGTTGAGAAAGACTACATTTATACATTAGAGATGAACAAAACAGTATTAGATATGATGAGGATGATCAATAGTCTAAAGTCTCCACGACTTTAGCACCAATAAAGAAACACATTGAGTAGCTATTTGACTGAAATTGTTCRCTTGATTGGTCTGGTCCACACCTAGCACTTGATCTGCTTCATAGATTGGCAAAAGTGTGGTATTTTTTCTGATTCCTAATTTAGCAGAATTTGCATTTAAATAATGCTATTTTTTGTTTGTTTGTTTTTTGTTGTTTTTAAGATGCATTAACTCATTTAAAGAACAGCTGACTGTGTCAAACTTTATCTAAACAAACAGTAGATTATTCTTCATTATGTTAAATTAAGATTTGCTTTTATGAGCAGAGGTAGTTTTGGTATATCGGATGTCATTTGGATCAACATAAATGTATCAGTTAATGACTAATGTGGAGATAGTCTAACTTATATAAGAATGTTGATATAAATATATCCCAATACGATAAGCTGTGGGTAATTTATAAGCTTTAAAGATAACATAGTGTAAATAAAAATATATTAATTGAAAAAAAAATTCCTGTTAATATACTTTCAAAAATAAAAATAATACTTACCATAAGTGTAGAAGGCTGATTTTGACTGACCTGACATGTTTTGGGGGAAGTGCACTTTCTTTCCTAGTCAGGATGACCAAATTGAGTTGTTCATTGAGCTTTTAAGACATACTTTAGATCTGTGCAATAACATAATAAATCTTTTAGGACTGCATAAAGCAGACATTTTTCAGAAGATATACCTGAGGGCCTTGTGCCTTGAGCAAGGAGGAGAGGAAAAAGCAACTATATTTTTCAGAGCTAACATTGAAGGCAAATGTGAGGCTCAAATTCAGTGTCTTGCCTCACATTAGTACTTTTCAGTGTGAATGGTGGTTGATGGTTTTGGGTAAGAGTGGAATAAATATCATTTTTTCCTGCAGTGAGTCATGTTCAGTTACCACCATCCTTGGCTTTAAAGATAGTTTGGATGAAAACTGATACTGGCTCTTGAGTACTAAACCTGTGTAATTACCTCTGTGAAGAGATCGGACCCGCAACTTCTTGGCTGTCTAGCTCAGGTGGTGAACCATCTCATTTAAAATGTACTTCTCAAGTAGTGTCTAAAATACTTCACAAGAAATAGAAGTCACGTAACTGTGCAAACAGCCTTTCCCCTGAGGTGACACTCAAGTAGACCCTGTAGTTCATCCAGTCACTCCAGAGTAGGAGAGGGCCAGCTCTCRAACCTGGCTTCCTTTTCTCCCCTATTCCTTATCACTTGTCTGCATTTCCCTCTTTCAGGCTTCAACTTTTGAAATTCTCTCACCCTTTCTTACCTCCTCTGTTTACTGCTTTCTAATGTGACTCTGGATCTGTTAGCTCTTTCCTCATGCTGCAGCTGGGCCAAAATAGTTGTTACTGATGCAGGTTCATAATAGCAGCAACAGTAAGRGGGTGGCAAAATGCCTCTTAAAATCGAAGTAGGCAAAATACTTGTCCTAAAATGCATTGTTTTCTGAGAAGTGAAACATAAGTGTGTGATTCTTTTTATTTTTTTTCCCTCCATTCCTGCTGCTGCTGCTATGAAGCCTTTTGAATATCGAAAGTTCCTGGGTCAGTCCGAAGACAACAGTAGCTGAGGTGGATTAACGCTGGAATGTAGTCAGGGACCTGGAACACTTGGGAACTATGCTTAGAGAGAAAGGGAAAGAGGTAAGAAATGTGGCGTGGTAAGATTGATTTTTTTTTTTTTTTTTTTTTTTTTTTTTTTTTTTTTTTTTTTTTTTTTGGGGGGGGGGGGTTTTTTTTTTTTTTTTCCCCTTTCTAAGCTCACGTTTACAGACTTTACCCAATCCTATAATGCTAGCATTTGTGCATAGGATGTGTGAAGAGGTTGTGCGGAAAAATAATCAGAATCAGCCTACTTCACCAGCTATTTTTACATTTTAAATACTTAGACGCTAGCCAGTTGGCGGGATCACTTCAATATCTAATATATCTGCTATCTGAGAAAACGTGTATTGGCAGTCTTGGATGAGCTTGTGAAAGCGTTCGAATGCTCCCTTTTGTTGATTTGTTCTGCTACTTAACAGCATGCAAGCAATGCATTTTACTAGTTAGGATGCAGTTTCATAGGTAATATGTGTGACCACACTGCTGCTGAATGTGCTGGTATGAGCCCACCTTACCCACCACCCACCTCCGTACCAGTCCTAGTGCACTCCTCTGTGTGGAGGAACTGCTCTAGCTGAGAACATCTCATTTTCTGCTGGATCAGTTCTCTACTCTGACTGCTGCCCAAGTGCTGTTGCTGACATAGTTGGTGGTAATGGGAAAACATGAAAGAAGCTAGGGCTACAGTTTCTGCTTGTGGTCAGATCTTTGATTGCAGTTTTAAGAATTGGTGGAATCCAGTCCTAAATTAAATGCATATTGATTACATGCTTTATTCTAGCACGTTTTGCAGAGCCTCTGTGTTGCTGCTTTTGTGATTTTTTTTTTTTTTTTTTTTGAGTAAAAATTTCAAGATGATTCTTGATTCAATTTGAACAGTAACTGCAGATCAGGAAGTATGCTTTTATTTTATTGTACATGTTTAACTACCATCCAGACAAGGATTACTTCGGAAAATGTAAAGCATTTTCATGCAGCCTTTTTTTCTGACCACTGAGGTATGGATATCAAGGTGTAAGCAAATTACATCCTTTGTGCTTCAGTGGCTTCTGATGTTGATTTCAAATTTCAGTAAGATGGACAGGCTTTATTACATTTCAAACAAAAGTCTTTAATGGCCCTAAGCAAGCATGACTATCACAGTGAGCATGTATATTACGTATTGATTTCACTGTGTATCTAGACGCATATAAATGTTTATTTTGAGCAGTCACAAAAGACATTAAGGTGACTGCAGGTGTGAAAGCTTTCTTTCTGAGTTGATGATGCCCCTAACTTAAAACATTCTCTGCACTGATGTACAGCATGCCCTGGAGAATGGATCCAACTTAAAACTGCATCTCAGAATGCATTACACATTGCTGGAATTGCTGTATTATGTTTGTCATGTGTGTTCTAACAAAAAGTCCTTTAGAAAACATTTAAATGCAGCTAAGTAATTATTTTTTTAATCTCACCTTTTAGTCTTTGTGGTCAAATGAAATATATAGAAAACATAAGAGAAAGTTGCAGTAGAGTGTAAGGTAACAGATTATTCACCAAGAAATTAGGAATTACAGTTCCCACAGCAGTCAAAATTCAGCCATCTTGTATTCAATATTAGGGCGTAAGAACTATGCAGTAAAACTTATGCTACTCTACAAAAGTTGATAAGGAAATAGTTAATTCCCTTACAGTTATGCAGTTAGTATACACACCCACCAGATGGAGCTTCTGGCACCAGTGGAAAATTCCAGAAATCGAGCAAGAATGAGAAGTGTGTGAATGATTTGGGAGATTCTTGTCTGTTGGACTGCAGATATGTATATTTTTTAACCTTTAAAAAAGAATGCAAAATAAAAAAACCATCAGCCTTACTGATTCCTCTCACTGGATCACTGGTTGTCCGCCTTCCTCTCTGATGGGACATTGGAGCTCTTAGTGCAAGAGTCACCAGGTTGAGGCTAGACAAACTCCAAAAAATCCAAGATAAAAAAGAATTCCCTAAGCCTCTGCTGAAGATTGCTGTTTGTGCTTATGTGCATGTTAACTTTTCTGCCTAAAACTTTCTGCAAAGGGATTTTAAGTGGTGGATTTTGGTTTTTTTTGTATCAGATTTTACATGAACTTGCCATCTCCTCACCCACAAAGGAATATTTACATAGTATAAGAGTCAGAAAAGGAGGGCAACCTACTAATGTCTAGGAAGGCAGGGTGAACTGTCCTTTTGTTTGTTTGACACACAGCTTGACTTTATTTTTTTTAAGATAGCTGATTTAACTAATCTATACAGCGATTTTTAAACCCCTTTTGATAAAAAGACTTTTCAGAAATAGTTCAACTGTAAGAGGGAAGTTGAGGGTTGTTATGTACCTAATGCTGTAAAAGTCACACAGTGGAGAGACCAGATACTGAAAAGCCTCTGTTAATTTCCTTCAGTTCCCTTTATCGTAATTTTAAAGCTCAGATTTTTTTAAGGCGTTTGATTGTGGATTTGAAGATTGCGTCTTTCTAAAGTGCCTCGTCCTGTTTTGAATACAGTTACAATGAAAGGGCCACCAGGTGTGGGGTCTTGTGGTCAGTGATGCCTTAAGCATGTTCTGAAGTGCTACATCCAGCATGGCAGCTATGCAGAGTTACCTGCTGGGAATTAAATGTGCTTAGAGATAAGTTGGATTAGACAAGGATGATACATGGGCAGGAGCTTGGTGCCACAGATGCTTGAGCTGGTGTTGTAGAGGTGCTTTGTGTTTAGAATGTCACCCTGAAAAGAGTGTGCATGCTGCTACAGCCTCCATCCTAAGATTAGAGTGGACTTGAAAAACGAAGCATTAGTTGTCTGGCATTTCAGATGTGCTGTGTAACTGTAAATCTCATTGCCTTCACAGGAGATGTGGGCACACAGCCCCTCTGAAAATCAGGCCAGAAATACTTGAATATGGAGGAGAGAAAAATCCAATAGAAGAAAGAGCAAACACTTGATGTAAGCCAGCGCTGGCTGTGTTGGGAGTAAGGTGTTGGGTCAGTGTAGTGGGGAGAGATACTCAGGAAGATATTCTTACCAACTCGAGGAAGTTTTTGTCAATTTTGGTTCTCTCAGCTTCTCTGTTCTGGCTTCTTCTGCAAATGTTTCTGCTCCTGTTACTCTTATCTGCCTACTCTCCCTTGTGCCATCTTTCTGCTTCTTGACTATTGCACAAATCTGCTTCTTGCTTCAGTCTCTCGGAGTTTTCAGGTCCTGGAATACCAACCTGCATGTGGTCCCCAGGGGCAGACTGCCGTTTTTCTTCTGTGGATAAAAAAGGTTACATAATATCACTTATCCTCCCTCTGTCAGAGAAGCTGTAATTTCTATTGCGGTGGGAACCATAAGATTTTTTTTTTCTCTGCTTTTTTTTTTTTTTCCTTGTATTTTTACATATCTCGCTTATATTGTGTTGAATTAGCTTTCATGGCCAGCTTTTTAGAGCACACTACTTAATGCAACTAACTAGGCAAATCATGAGAAGTCAAACTTATTAAAATGTATTTAGAACAGAGAGTCTTAAACAAGCAAAACACCTAAAAACCAAGTCAGTTCAGTGAGCTGAAGGACATGGAGTTGCTGTCATCTAATGTGCATTATTATATTGCACTTTATATGTAACCCAAAATTTTCTTTAAATTCTAGCAAAATGAAGACTCAGGAAAATAACTTTTGGGTTATACAAGATCAGAAAAATGCTAGATGCTGGGTGATTTCAGTCTAAATGATCAACTTAGATAAAATTTAATAGTTTTAAACTTAAGTGACTCAACAAAATTTGCTTTTATAAACTTTAAATTTGGTTGTTCCTGGTTTCATGATGCTGAGTTGTTTCCAATTTGTCTAAAACTGAATTTCCATCCATGGATGATGGGTGTTGAAGAGGTATCGGGCATCTTCCTCTGGAGACATAGTACCTGACRTGCCATTACTCAACAGTTTGCTTCAGATCCTCCTACTAGCCCAGCTGTGTAATAGAAAACGTTCGTCCAAATAATTCCCTTAGGGTTGTGGTTGACAGCYGTGTCACCTGTTTGATCTCCAGTGGTTTTGTAATGTAAGTTTGGGTTGTGTTTGTACATGAACCTTCTAGGAAGAATGCAGTGCACGAAGAAAGGCTGTTGATGCAGTGCGCTCTGCCTGGTCAGAGCGCAGCGGGCTGCATGTCCTCCGACTGATGCGAGCCGAGGCCCTAACCGTTGATGTCAAAAGCTCCTGTGAAATGTGAACAGGAGYGCTTCTCTTGTATCCTGCTGGATTTGACTAGAGTAACTCAATTATGTTCTGAGTGTCAGTGTTCTCTGGGTAGCATCACCCAGAGGAATCTGTTTAAAACATAAACCTGCTAAGTTTCTGCACCACCATTTGCTGGATTACACTTCACAGCAGCTCCATGTCAGTAAAGGTACCGTATATGTGGTTTATAACAAGCTGTGGAGTCCTTCACAATGAAACGTACTTTATAAATGTAAGATTGCCCTTATCACATTTCTTATCTCTTGTTTTCAATGCTTTGTTTTGTACAGCAGGATATGATCCTTCTTCTATGTCCGGGCTTTGGCCTCACACAGTAGGTGTAATATAATCGCTGAGGTGGGCGTTCTGGAAGGAGAATTGTTTTTGGAGGCTTTTGCATGAAACTTGTCCAATGAGTCTGAGACGCCCAAGCACCATTATTTTTGGAGGTAAATACCTCATAATATATACTGAATAGAATGGGAAAAGTTAAGATTTTAATTTGGTGAAGCATGGGCAGAAAGTAGTTGAAAGGTTAGTTGTGTTTGCTTCTGACATTTGGATGCTGCACTTAAAGGAACACCAACTTGAACTAAAGAAAAATTGGGATGACAGATACATTGAGCTTCAGATCTCCCTGGCAGCTTCACTGGATTGTAATTAGTTTCCTGGCTTGTTGTTTTTATCTCGTCCCTTTTGGTTTATTAAGACCAACAGAGACAAAATTGAAATACCCTTTCTCTTGTAATAGTCAAAATTGTAAGACTTCTATTTTGTAACATGAAAGTTAAAAGACAAAAATATAACCTAAGTTGGATGTCCCTTTAAGCTGATGCTTGGAATTTGAAATTTATTTTGAAACATAGTTTAACTGAAATGTTATATTGAGATATTTTCTATCATTTGTATATAAATTGATCTCTCAAAATGGGCTGGAATGTCTCATGGAGGGGAGGAAGGAATGCTAAAGAAAAAAAGGCAAAAAAAAAAAAAAAAGAAAAACAAATGAAAGAAAATACAACAATTATTTCCTGAAAGCATTCTAAAAAGTGAACATTTTAAATGTCAGTAATTGCCTTTGGGCAGCGGGAAAATCTTTTGCATGCCATATATGCCATATAATTTTATTCCTAATAGTTATTGGAGCGAAGTCAGATTATTAGTAAAATTCTAAGGATAATGTACATTTAAAAAGTTAATAAGATTGATAAAGTAAACAACAGTAGCATAGTAATGGCACACAGCCAGTAGAGAAACTAAATTATTTTCAAGATCTGCAGTGTCTTAGTTGCGTTGATGATGTTGATCCTGGATTTTCATTGCTTCCTGATATCAGTGATAGCTGTTATTGACCACTATTTAACACATTTTAAAACAAACTGTCTAGCAGAGAGATGCTTTGTACTTTTTGTCATTTTTAGCAGAATTTGAATTTTATGCACTAACCTGTTACCAAACTGCATGCATTTTTATATTATGCTGTTTCATTTCACTGCCGCCCTTCCCTTTTAGTATTATCATGAATATTAGGAGAATTTGTTTTGAATTACTAGAATGAAAAATATATGTGATCATAAGACATAACAAAGGCAATGGACTAGAGTAGTGGGTTTAAGTCAAGGGGGAGGGATATTTTACACARGGAAAAAGCAGGTTTTTAGAATAAGGGTTTGAAACATTGCTTTTTCTGTAGGAAAAGGATGGAGTATTGCATGCTGGGAACAAGTGCTTTCCATAAGGTAGCTAAATTTTAAAAGTACATTTGTTTCATTTTATTTTAGGCTTTATTTAAGTATCCTATTCTAATCTAATAATTTTGTCCTTTCTGCAGTTTTCATTTTGATTAGACATCTACAAAAGTCTCTTCTAAACAAAACTCAAAAACAAAAAAAAACCCCAAGGCCTGGGCCAAAAGTTGAGCTCAACTTATGAGGCTTTGCTCAATGTGTGCAGAAGAGCATTTGAACATCAGTAATAGCATAAATTTTGTCTGTGATCTGTTTTGTTTTCTGTTATTCTGGACATGCAGATATTAACCGTGATGAGATGTGAATGCATCGGATGGCTAAAGAGAAATTACCAAAACTAAAACAATTTGTTAAAATGTAAACTGGATTGAAATGGTTTTAAAAAAAAAAATCATATCAGGATTGCCGTCGGCAGAAGCTCCCAGTAAACAGTCATCTATCTTTCTTTGTTCTTGTGAATATTGCAAGACATAAGACATGCAGAGAAAGTTTGAGCAAACGAGTCACAACTTCATTAACTGCAGTTAAATGTGTGGCCTGGTTTCCTGAGCAAATGAAGCTCATACAGTTTTTCAGATTGTGGCTTGTCTGTTATTCTTCTCCCCCACTTCTGAAAAAAAGTTGGCCAATTTTATCCTAATTTGACAGAAATGGAGGTCTGAAAAGATTAAATAAAATCAGTTGCATTATATACAGACTCTGGTAAGAGGGGGAGCTAGGATTTGAACACAGCTGTTTCCTTCACAACTCTCTCCTGTCAGCCTGTTCTTCCAATTGGACGTAGCGGTGCCGAATGGCCCCTAAAACCTGGGGAGGAGTTGTAAGGCGGAGGGCAGAGGAATCGTCCTGCCCGGGCCTGGGGTTTTGGGGTCTCGACTTGGGAGTGCTGCACAAGCACCGCTGCTGCGGGGCCTGTTCGGGGTTGTGTGCAATGGGACTGGCCGGCTTGTCTGTCATTACTTCATGCAGAGCTAGCAAGGGGTTCTGAAGGAAAGAGAAGCAGCAGCAAATTTCCTTGACTTTAGTAACTGAAGTTTTGAGCTCCGAATGAGAGTTGTTGGTGCCTGACTGAGTGCATGTATAGCATGTTATTCCATGGAATACAATATTATTACAGGTGCAGGAGCAGCTCATGATGCCCCGTAAAGCTTTTCTTTCCCAGAAAGAAAAGCAGGCTCGTGCCAGGGAAAGAGATATGTTAAAAAAGAGGAGGAGGCGACAAGACTATCTCAAAAGAAGCGTGGAGCCCCAGAGAAATACAGAAACGATAAAATGGCACAGGGACGATGAGAAGAGGAGAGAAAATGAGCAAGTTAAGGACAAAGATCTCAAGAAGCGGTGGAGACAGGATGAGCGAGAACGACGAAGGAATGTGGACACTATGAATTGGCGCAGGGAAGATGAGAAGAGGGAAAATGAGCGAGGTAAGGACCAAGAAGCCAAGAACCAGCAAAGAAAAGGATGAGGAGTGGGGGAAAGAGCAATGAAAGGATGGACCCTTTGAAGCAGCAGAGGGATGATGAGGGGGAGAGGGAAAGGGATAGAGCAATTCCATTCTATAAGCATGTGCAAAAATAATAGAAATTGTGTGTCATTTACTTAAAAATGTATTAAGAAATGGACATTCATTAATTACAGTTCCCAAAGGACTAATCATCTAACTAGCACCACATCAGTCTGAATATAGATGCACATAAACTCCAAGTCACAACAGGACAGAGAAGGCTGGTTTTACATATTGTTTTGGAAATTGTTTTGCACACGTGCTCATACCTAATGTTTTCATGAACAGTGCAGTTGGTAATACTGTGTTTCAGATTACCCTGAAGGTCAGGTTATCTCAGTCTTCATTATATGAATAAATAACAGCATTTAGAAGGAAAGGGTCAACAAAATGTGTTATGGGAGAAGGTGAAACGGAATTTTGTCATGATGTGCCCAAGAGGTGGTTGTCATATTGCATAGCCATTTTTTATTTCAAGAGAAGTTGCATTACAAAGGCTGTACAGAAGTGTAGAATTGAGGGTGCTTTAAGAAGTACTCAGTTCTGGAATATTTCAGTGTGGTTTTAGATCTAAAGTATTGGCGTTTCAAAGTCTCTAAATTTGACAAATGGGAGAAGCTTACATAGAAGTAAGTAGACACAATTTAAAACTGCTTTTGCGTTAAATTTTATACAGGTGTTTCTTTGTATGGAGTTACAAAATGTTTTGCAATAGCTTTAAAATCTGATCTTTGGGCTTATGAATGGGAAACAGATTTATATGGGGAGACAGTTTAGTTCTTCAGAGTACTGAGACTCATCAGCTGGAAATCTAAACCAATTTAGAAATTAGAGCCCTTGGAGTAGAAAGGATGGCGCTCCTGTCAAACACGATGACAGTTTGTTGCTATCTTTACAGCTGGGATGTTGCAGCCCTTGTTCTGGCAAGATTGAGCTCCTTTGCCTGCAGGGTATTCATAGTAAACACTGGGGGAAGGGGTTGTCGCACTTAATCATTGGTGAAATAGTGCCTCTTCTGAGCAGTAGTAGATGACTTCTAAACTGTAGCAGACTTTGGTATCTGCAAACCAGAAACTGATTCAATTGTTTTCATCTTTGGATACTTCTATGTGGCTAACTCCTTTTCTTGTTTGGCTGCATAGTTGAACTAATCTCTTTCCTGCTTTGTGAATTTAGCAGAAGAAGTTGAAAGTGTATTCCTAAAATTCCCAATGAAAGCAAATGAAATAACCAGATAATAGTTTTACATGAAGATTGGGGAATTTACTACCAATGTTGACATAACATTTTTAAGAAAAGTCCTTTGGCTTGATTTCCCCCCAAAGGATAGTTATTTCAGGAATTGGTGGCCATTTAGCATTGGGATACCTAGCCTGTGCATTCATGTTTGAGATGCCCAAGTGAAAATAAAATGTATTAGGGACCAGTTTTTGTTGATAGTATTAGGAGGTTTTTTTGTTACTTGTTGGAATGCATTTTTACAATGATGCTGTTTATGAACTGAGCTTTAATTGGAGAATTCTTAACTGGAGAATTAAGATTTTAATTGCACTGAAGTAGACACAAGTTTTTCAACTCACATAGAAGTGCAAGTGCTGCTTATGTTTTTATGTTACCTCTAAGAATCTGACTGATAAGAGGTCTTTGTTGTCATTACCTCCAGTGTCCTTTTCCCATCTTTCTCCTGCCTGCATAACTTCCTGCAAGGTCGTAGCTCAAGTTGTGAGTACAACATATTGTGTATGAGATTAGTGCTTCCYTCATAAGGGAGGGCTGTTTGCACTGACAAAAATACATAGCATAAGAAAATGTAAACTGCTGCCATATAGAGCTCTATGCCAGGTGTGCAGTATTGTATTTATATCACTTAATTTTCTGAATATTTGCATGGTAATCTTACCTGCTCTTTTGAATTAGTTCTTCAGGTGGTAACTGAAATCTTAAGGGACTGAAGAGTGAGACTGTAATAATCTGAATGCTAAACTGAATGGCTTTAAACTGTTTGAGGATAGTTTATTTTCATTAAACAAAAGGAGGGCTTACAAAACAAGTAGTAGAGCAGGAGAATACCTCAGATTTGATGATCTGGATGCCTTTAAAATAGTGACTTCAGTTGTTTCCATCTGGAATTGAAAGTACTAGCAAGAGTAGCAAGTTGATAGAAAGGTAATTTGGAGCTGAAAATCCCAGTGAGCTTATCTAGATGCTAAAATCTGTAAAGATATGTGGAAGAATTTGGGGTTGGCTAAAACGCCTCCGTGATTTTCCTGTCATTAATCTATGTGCTAGACTTTCTTTCTGCTGTTTTGTCATGTGTCAAAAATGAGCAGTCCTGATCTGCATCTTGATGTTTGTGCTGTTGTTACTAAACTAAGCAATCTTTTCTAGAACAGAGTTTCTTCCTTCTGTTTCCTTGGATTATGTTTTTTCTTTTTTTCTGAATTTTGCTCACAGTAATGCTTCTGAGAACACTGGAGGTGTTATGCAATATTTTTCTCCCCCTTTTTTTTTTTAAGCTCATAAAATTGAGTAGAGAAAAATCTCTTTGCTGTCAAGTAATAGAAATCTTGAAATCTCCTTTTTATTATAGCTTTGAATCCAACCTAAAAGAGAGGCTAAAAGCCTTTGATTTTGACAGAATGAGGCAGTGTTGCCTCTTCTAGTCTGCAGTTTTAGTTGTGCTCCTAAAACTTGGTCATAATTGCTATTTACATCAGTCAGCATGTAATATGTTCTGGTGCATTCTCACTTTAGGATGGGATTCTGTTGAACGAAGTGCTGATTCCTGCAGACTTATTAGGCTCGAGAAGTTGTAATCAGTGCACACCTGGAGTTTGAGGTCATAAAATACACGTCACTATTGCAGTTGAGAATAAATTCTTATCTCCTGGGCTGCCTTTTGGGGACTTCAGAGTCTGTTAAAACTCTTCAGTTCATGCCTTCCTATACAACCTTCTGAGAAGCTTTAGAGAGAGAAGAGCAGGGAGCATACTGCCATTTCATTCTTTCTTTCTCCGAGATGGCAGAAGTGGCCTGTAGAAATGCTATTTATAGCTTGATAAGGGCTATCTCCAGTATGGTGAATGAAGGTGATTCTGCCTGGGAGGTGTTTGCTGATTCTTTGCACTCGTGAAGTGGTTTGAGTTTCCCTAAAATGAAAGGAAGATACAGGACACAGCCACTTCCCCCAGGAGTTAATGCCAAGTTTGCTGTCACCTTTATGGATACATAAATAAACATACCTGGATTTTGTTCTGTATATCAGAACAAAAATTGTATCAAGTTATTTGTAGCATAACAAATATTACTTGGAGAAGATTAACACAAAGCATTGAAATACCTGTTATCCAGCTTAGGTCCTTTGAAAATTAGCAACTTTGCCTGAAGTTTCTACGTAACTTCATCAATTGCAGAAACTATAATTGATCAATTTTTAAAATCTTGCTTTATAGATAACGTATCCTAAATGTGCTTCTTTGATCCTTTAGTTTACACATAGAGGGTTTTATAGTGACACTGTTTTTGCTTCTGGTAGTTTTTGACCAATGGTCAGGTTGATACAAGTACTAAAATACTTAACCAGAGTTGCTTTAGTGCTCCTGAAAACCTCCTGTAAATCTTGATATAAACCCAGTCTAATTTCCTCTTAATTTCTGATTTGTAGTTGTGATGTGAATCCTAACACCCTGATCATCTTTCTGCTCTTAGGAGCGTTTCTGAAATTCACTGAGTTTAAGGATATTTGTGCTTAGCAACACCTGCTAGCAGCACCTACTTGTAGATTGCAGGACTGACTGCAGTGGTATCAGCACTATTGTGTGAACTCTGTGTTTAGTATCTGAAATTAACAGTGTTAATGGTAGGAGTTGGGGAATAGGTAACTTGTCAGTGACTGTCTTAAAGCTTTGTCTAGTAAAAGCTGGTGGGAGTGTGAATCTTACAAGGCTACTATGTAAACAGGAAAGTTATACCTTGTGTATGGTGGTGCTTTGGTTTTTGATCAGAGATACACTCAGGTACTGTAGTTGCAACACACTTTCTGTGTACTTTGCAGAAAATTCTTAGTAGGCTCCTCCTAATACAGAGATTGCCCTTCCTCCTGTGGTAGCAAGGGGAAAAAATGGCTGTAAAATCATTCTTTCTGCATTCTAGACTTCTGCTTGAAAGTGTTAGGACCTCCCATAAAGAGTTTCAAAGCTTAGGAAAAAACTGTCTACATTTAGTTGATGTAGGAAGTGTTTGGCCTTACAAAGAGTTATTTAGCTGATAAGAATCAAATCTTACTGTTCAAGCAAAGCATCATTGATGCATTGGCACACTGTAGGAATGATGATCCAAAATGCACCTCCTCATCCTCAGAGGTRATGCTCCTTATGTAATAGGCATGGGCCCACTGAAGTCTGGTAACCAGAGACAGCTCTGGTACTTAGCTGTTCTTTTAGAACCTTCTTCTTCTTTTCTTTAGGAACAGGCTGCATTTTTGTTCCTAGTCCTACCCTCTTCTCACTTCCAAAATAATTTCATGCTAGCAAACATTCGTGCCATTTTGTACCATCGTGATGTCCAGGTGACACATTGCTGGTGGTTCTGTAACTGAGCAAGCCCCTGCTGTGATGCCAGGGACATGGAGGGGGAGAGCTCCTCTACGCACAAAAGCAGGAGGGCTAGTCACTGGCAGCGCTCGGAAGAAATCTTGGTCCTAACGGTAACGAGCGGATTCGGAAATCCACATCCCTCAAAAATTTAGACTTTGTTAGTTGAAGAGCCATAGTCATTCACAGCCAATGTCATTGGAATTAATTTATCTACACCTGGAACACTGAAAGGGAAGGGTTTATCACGATGGCTGAGAATACACTGAGTTGTTAAGCCATCTCTTTTATGTTTTCTGGTGTTTTCTGTCTCAAGGGCTCTAACCAAGCTGGCAGGTTATGCTTTAAGAAAAATAGCATGTATGTCATGTATGTTTAACAGTGTCTTTCCTGGTGTCTGTAGCTGTTCAGCCATTCAGTTATATAAAACTATAAATCTATAAAATGGAGGAAACTTAATTTCTTGTTCATTTTCCTTAATCCAAGGCATTCTTGTTTTCAGTATTTTATTCTGAGGATTTTCTGTGGCATCTAAGTTGATTAAAACATTCTGTTGTGGTATTGATGATAGGGATCCCTAAAATAAAAAGAGGGGGAAACTACCCTAGGATCTTAAAGAATGCCATAGCATATCTTAAATGTGGGATATTAAGATTTCATAGGTGACTAGCTCAATGCAAGAAGCATTTTCTTCTCTGAAGAGATGCTGTTAAACCATTGCAACATTGACCCAGACATTGATGCTCAGCTCACTAATTTACAGATCACTTGAAATCCAAATGCACAGAAATAACACTTAAAAATATTTTCAGCATAGGAGGTAATTTCATGTAAACGTAAACACATTATAAATTATTTCCAGATGAGGCTGACTACTGCAGCAGTAGCTGTTACATCAGGTTTTAAGCTTCATGGCCCACCTCTTTTTAGAACCAAACAGAAAATGGGGTAGCTTTCTTAGTTCATGATACAGCTCTGAGATGCAGTGATGTGGGTAAAATGAGAGATAACTGATAATTAAAAATGCAGCTCTTCATGAGACAAAACCCATTTGACTTAAACTGTTTCTCTTGCTTTCTTTTTCAATAGAAACTATGTTCCAACTTCCTGTCAACAACCTTGGCAGTTTAAGAAAGGCCCGGAAAACTGTGAAAAAAATACTTAGTGACATTGGTTTGGAATACTGTAAAGAGCATATAGAAGTAAGTATGACAGCTACCAAGTGTTTCAGTTGAGAGTTAAGGTGCTTCAAAATTAGTGGACTGTGAGGTCTTTGGTATCTGAATTTTTAATTAATGGATTCATTTTTTAAATCTGTTTCAAGAAGTGTTAAAGATTTACTGCAAGTTCTGAAGACTGCTTCTAGAATCGCCTGCATCCAGTTCTCACTGTTCTCACTTATCTCTGCGTTCTCATCGGCCTCTGACGAGGATTTTTTAGATTCAAATGTTCAGTAGTTTTTATAACTACTAGCAGAGATGTGTGCTACCTCTGCTTTGTTTTTAATCCTACACAAAATAGGATTTAACTAGTAACTTTAGCATATGCTTGCAAGCACTTTTTAGTAAGTTAACTGGAGATGGAACTTCAGCCTGTAGATGATTGGTTTGACATAGTTTGAAGATAGGTTGTTTTTTTGCTTATGTTGGATTCCTAAAAATCCAACAGAAGATAAGGACAGAAGATAATTCTCAAGTTTTAATGAAGAGTTTCAGTGCTGAACAGTAGGTCATCAAGTTGATAAATCGCTTCTATTTTTTTCTTTATTTGAAATTGGGCTACGTGGACATCATGGAGATTTTATAATTAATCAAAAAATTCTATCTGCATTCAATCTCCATCTGATTTTCTTCATCAAAGTTAGTGGTAAAGCACATATATGATGATAAATGTTGAGCTGCAACCAGGTAATATTCAGTGCCTGCTTCTGAAAAGGAGCATGTACTTACAGGTTTGGGTTAATTAGGATTTGTTTTGAAAAATTTTTCTTCAGGTGTTTTGTGTCATTAATTGCAATTTTCCACCTCCAAAGATTGCATTTTAAATACACGTTTCCTTGAATTGATGATCTCTGCTATTTGCTTGCAGCACTTGAGTAGAGCGCGTGGATGCTTGAGAGTTGTGTAAGGGAGCAGTTGGTCTTTGGTTTTGATTCTTTGTACTCTCTTCCCATCTTCCCCTTCTCCAGGATTTTAAGCAGTTTGAACCTAATGACTTTTATTTGAAAAACACTACATGGGAAGATGTAGGATTGTGGGACCCATCGCTTACAAAAAATCAGGTTGGTAATAGTTTCTGTTGATACCTCAAATGTTGAAGACAGTTGAAATGACTGGTGTTTCACAAACAGGCCAGCAGTGTTTCCTGTGGCTTTATCAGTTTATCAGCTGCCTTCAGTTTAAGTGACAACGAAAAGCTGTGTATGTTTTAAAATCAGTAATACTGATCTTTATTTAAATATTGATGACCAAATATCGGAGTGCTGATTTTTCAAGGAATTTTACACATAATTTTTCAGTTGCATTGTGGCAGCCCGTCTGTTTTCCTCCTCAGAACAATTTCACAATCCCTCACCATCCTTTACCATCCAAAAGAACAGTTTTATACAGTTTCCTGATAATGTCGTTTCCTTTCTCTAAATCCATTTCATCATCTGTTTTCATCATTCAGGAAGAAAAGTTAAAAATTTATCTAACTCTTTCTCCCCTGTTGCTGTAGTTCTGTTATTTGTCTGTTATGCCACAGGGTCCTGTGGCAGACACCTGGCTGCATCTGGAATTACTCAGTTTTGGCATATGAAGTTACATACAGTAGAATGAAGTGGTGCTGAAGTTTTGTTTTAGATTATTTGAACCAGTTATGAAGCTCAAGAAATCAGAGTTAAGCTAGAAATGTAGGGAGGGAATGATAAAATTAGGCCTTTTCAGCATCTGAAAGATCAGGTATTGCTTGGAAGTGGGAAGCAATGATGGATTGCTAGCGTGGTGGATGTCTAAGATTCCTTTATTACTGTGTTCCATAAACTGCACTGATTTTCTTTTTYCCCTAGTTCATTCCAGAATAAAAATTGTAAGATAAAAGGAGGCAGCTTTCACTTAAGTTGTTCTATTATATCTTGTCTGCAGCCTGCCAGGTATCTGAGGCTTCAGGCGGTGGGCAGCAGTGTATATACCCACTCACCTACACAGAGTGCAGTCTCTAGCTGCCTTAGATGACCCATTTGTAACTTGATGCACAAGACTTGTTTGATGTCTGTAACTCTTTAAATTCCATGTTTTATCTTGTCTGAAATACCACATTGCTTGTGGCTATCTCCAAAGCCAGTGCACTATAATTCCAGTTTCTGTTACAACAGCTAACAAGAATTATATCAGCAACATCTTAAAGCTACCAGAGATGGAGGGAGCAGGGAAAGTATGCAAGTGGTAAATTTTCAAATATGTTTTTTTCTGATCCAAAATAAAAAAAAAAAAAAAAAGGATTGTGCTTTGAAGGAAAAGGCTTGATTTCTTTAAGGGCTTGTGTGGACCTAGTACATAACTTGGTAAGCTTAACTCCACTTGTACACTAACATAAAGTAACTTTCAATGAGCATCTTTTATCTGAAAAGTTTAGAATAGATTGAGACACCGAAATAGCTGTAAGGTAGATATCTATCCTGTATATATAGATGTTTGGCAGGTTGTGATGGGAAGTAATTTGTGTCTTTTGGACATTATCCCCCAGCAGTCATGCTTGTTTTCCCCAAGAGTGAGACTTGGGGAACTTGTTCAGCTCACTTGGGAATGCAGCTTCTGCTTACTGGTGTGGAGAAAGAGAGAGGCTTCTGATGAAACCCTGCTGACTGGGTTGAGTCTGAGCTGTGAGGAAGCTCTACATTGGCGTGTATTGGTTTTATGTCCCTGTTCAGGCAGTTAAAACTTCTAAAGTCAAAAGTTGCAGAGAAGTTAATAAAATATTTGAGGCTTTTGCAGTGGGTTTTAAGACTAATACTAAAAAGTATTACTGTTTGGAGAAGATCGTGGATTTTTTTTCTCAAAACTACTCTTGGTTACTTAGTTTTTGCTTTGTTCTTTGTTTTAAGGACTATCGGACAAAGCCCTTTTGCTGCAGTGCATGTCCATTTTCCTCGAAGTTCTTTTCCGCCTACAAAAGCCACTTCCGGAATGTTCATAGTGAAGACTTTGAAAATAGAATTCTTCTTAACTGTCCTTACTGTACTTTCAATGCGGACAAAAAGACTTTGGAAACGCACATTAAAATATTTCATGCTCCAAATGCCAATACAGCGAGTGGAGGCATCAGCACTTTTAAAGATAAAAACAAACATGATAGCCTTAAACCTAAGCAGGCTGACAGTGTAGAACAAGCTGTTTATTACTGTAAGAAGTGCACTTACCGAGATCCTCTGTATGAAATAGTTAGAAAGCACATTTACAGGGAACACTTTCAGCACGTTGCTGCTCCTTATGTAGCAAAGGGAGGTGAAAAGTCGCTCAATGGTGCAGTTCCGTTAAGCTCCAGCGCCCGCGAGGAGGGTAGTATTCACTGCAAGCGATGCCTTTTCATGCCGAAATCGTAYGAAGCTTTAGTGCAGCATGTTATCGAAGACCACGAACGTATAGGATATCAGGTAACAGCAATGATAGGTCACACTAATGTAGTGGTTCCAAGATCTAAACCTTTGATGCTGATAGCTCCAAAACCCCAGGATAAAAAGACTATGGGACTCCCCCAGAGGATGGGTCCCCTGTCCCCTGGAAGCGTTCGATCGCTTTCGTCACAGCAGATGATGAACAGACTCACTATACCAAAGCCTACGCTGAACTCTGGAGTGAATATGATGTCCAACGTTCACCTGCAACAAAATAATTATGGAGTCAAATCGGTACCACCGAGTTACGTTGGTCAGCCAGGAGGAAGGCTGAACTTAAGCGGCAACGCACCAGTTTCTATTCCTCAGCAGTCCCAATCAATGAAACAGTTTTCAAGTGGAAATGGAAGGCCTTATACTCTTGGAGGGGAACAGAGATCACAGGCCTCAGCAAGATACTCTCTGCAGTCTGGGAATTCGTCTTCTCTTTCATCTGCTCAGTTGAAGCAAACATCGTTATCTCAGTCACAGGCAACTTCAAGAGTATTAGGTCAGTCTGGCTCAAAATCTCCTGTAGCTTCTACAGGTCCTTCTACTGTCAATACATCATCCACACAAAAGTGGAAAATCTGTACAATCTGTAATGAGCTCTTTCCTGAAAATGTGTATAGTGTCCATTTTGAAAAGGAGCACAAGGCTGAAAAGGTGCCTGCAGTAGCTAATTATATAATGAAAATACACAATTTTACTAGCAAATGTCTATACTGTAATCGCTATTTACCTACTGACACATTGCTTAACCATATGTTAATACATGGTCTGTCTTGTCCGTACTGCCGTTCAACCTTCAACGATGTTGAAAAGATGGCTGCTCACATGCGAATGGTTCATGTTGATGAAGAAATGGGACCTAAAACTGATTCCACGCTGACCTTTGATTTGACATTGCAGCAGGGTAGCCACACAAATATACATCTTCTCGTAACCACCTACAACCTGAGAGATGCTCCTGCTGAATCTGTAGCTTATCATGCTCAGAATACTCCCCCGGTTCCTCCAAAACCACAGCCGAAAATCCAGGAGAAGTCTGATGTACCTGTAAAAAGCTCTCCACAAGCAGCAGTTCCCTACAAAAAAGATGTGGGTAAAACTCTGTGTCCTCTGTGCTTTTCAATCCTAAAAGGACCCATCTCYGATGCCCTTGCACATCATTTAAGGGAGCGGCATCAAGTTATTCAAACAGTTCATCCAGTTGAGAAAAAGCTAACCTACAAATGCATTCATTGCCTTGGTGTATATACTAGTAACATGACTGCCTCAACCATAACGCTGCACCTTGTACACTGCAGAGGTGTTGGGAAGACCCAAAACGGCCAAGAAAAAGGTAATTCATCATCTCGGCTAAACCAGTCTGCAGCTCTAGCTCCTCTGAAACGTTCTTACGAACATATGGAATTCTCGCTGATGAAGAGAAGGAAAATGGATGACGACGACTCCCCCTCTGCCTTCGAGGAGAAGCCTGAAGAGCCGGTAGTTTTAGCTTTGGACCCCAAGGGTCATGAAGATGATTCCTATGAAGCCAGGAAAACATTTCTTACAAAATATTTTAATAAGCAACCATATCCCAGTAGGAGAGAAATTGAAAAGCTGGCTGCCAGTTTGTGGCTATGGAAATCTGATATTGCTTCTCACTTCAGCAACAAACGGAAGAAATGTGTTAGAGATTGTGAAAAATATAAGCCTGGTGTGCTGCTTGGTTTCAACATGAAAGAACTGAACAAAGTTAAACACGAGATGGATTTTGATGCCGAATGGCTGTTTGAAAACCATGATGAAAAGAATGCCAGAATCAATGTTAGTAAGACTGTTGATAAAAAAATAAACATAGAGAAAGATAATGAAAGTTCCTCAGACAGCTATGAGAACATAGAAGAGGAATATAACGAAAGCAGTAGTCCATTTGGTCAACAAATTTCTGACATCGGTGGGAAAACCTCTTCTGAAAGCCTAGTAGAGAATCCAGAGGACAGCATATCCAAGGAGACTGGGGAGGAAAATGCTTCACAGTCCCCAGAGAAGAGCGATCAAAAACAAGAGGAAAGCTCTAAATATGAAGAGATTATTTCTGTTGAAGAACCAACAAAACTAGTAGGTGATGTTTCTGACAGCGAAGGTGATCAGGATGATCAAGATGATGCTGTTGAATGGAAAGATGGAGCTTCTGAGAGTGGGCCTGGTTCTCAGCAGGTTTCTGATTATGAAGATAATACATCAGAAGTAAAGCCAGAAGTGTGGACAGATGAATCCTCCCAGAGTGAAGATGCTGGCAGCAGTAAACAGCCTGTAGAAGCAAAAGGGGGTGGATCTGAAAGTGATGAAGAACAGTCAAAGTGGAAGAATCGTTCCTATGGAAAAGTAGAAGAGTTTTGGTCCAAGGACCAGTCGCAATGGAAAAATGCATCAGAGATGGAGGAGGGCTTGTCGAATCAGCAGATGGAGTGGCAGAATAGCACAATTGACAGTGAAGACGGAGAGCAGTTTGATGGTGTGACTGATGGAGTGGCGGAGCCCATGCAYGGCAGCCTAACGGGGGTGGAGCTGAGCAGCCAGCAGGCATGAGCTGCGCCCTCGGAAGCGGCCGCGCGCCAGCCCAGCTGCCCCTCTCCCCACCTGCCCGGCGTGGGATGCGGAGCTCCCATCTGACTGGTACTGCCTCTGAGTGCTAGGTCGTGGCGAGCGGTGGTGGTGGCCACTGCTGTTCCAGTGGTTATTTCAGGATGCTGTTGGCTAATCTTGCTGGAGAATATCTGCTGGGATGAGCACAGTAACTTAATGTGAAAACAGATAAGCTGGTGGCTCTAGAATGCACACAAGGAAAAGCAGAGGTTTATTTTATCTGCATTTTCAACATTTATTTCACTCTTGTACATGTTCAGTTGTATGTCTTTTTAAACATTATCCTTTTTCACATGGTAGTATAGGGCCAACATACGAGCTACCAGTTCAACGTGTATAGTAGACTATGGGGAAATTGATTTTTTCATGTATCATTCTGAATAGTTGAAATGTATATTTGTACAGTCTTTTAGACCTATTCAAGTGAAGCTTATGAAATTGTTCTTGTGTATCCATCATAGATTTGTTTCTCTTTTTTAGTGTTGCCCTGCTGTGTAATAAATGCTGTATCTAGTTTACCTAGCAAAAGCTTGAAACTGCTATAGTATGAATTTTGACAAACTTAGTTTTTGCACATAACCTTGTACAATCTCAAAACAGAGGCCAGCAACATAAAGAATATATCTGGACTCTATTGTATTATAGAATTTTCTTGTTCTGAATATCCTTGACATTACAACGGATGACAAATGTATTTCAGAGCCATTTTCTGAAATCTTTTAAGCTAAAAAGAAAAATCACATGCAAGAAACAAAGTTTGCAGCTACTAATTTTGACACCTTTTAGATCTGTATAAAAGTGTATTGTGTTGAAGCAGCACACTGAAACAAAAGTGCTGTGTTTTGGATATTTAGTTTTATCTTTAGTTAACACCACCAAGGTGTTGTATTCATTTATACCATCTAATATATGACACACTGTTGTAGTATGTATAATTTTGTGATCTTTATTTCCCTTTGTATTCTTCATTTAAGCATCTAAATAAATTGCTGTATTGTGCTTAATGTAAACATTTGCTTTATTACATGCAAGTACCACATTCTTGTTTGTTAAATTCTGCTTTGCTACATCCGCTCCCTCTTGGAAACAATCMGTGTGTCTCCTGGGCTGTGTACATGTAGTACAAAGAGAGGAGAAATCCTACAGAACTAACTAATGGCAAATTTAGCCTTGGAGGACTCTGGTTTATAAACTGGAATGTCACTGATCTGCCACTCCTGTAGCCTGGAGACACAGAAAGCCAGTGATAGTTATTTGCATCTTTCATCCCTCTATACTTTTATCAGTGAAGATCATTATAGATTAAATTACTGAGAACTGTGTGTCCCTCAGACACATTTAATTAAGGGGTAAATAAGGGTGAAGGTTTTTGAGTACTTGCTCTTTAAACATGAAAGAACATGCCTTGTAGAGGTAGAGCTATGGCTTTTTCTTTCCTTGGCTGTGCTTTGAAGAAAAGCTAATTTGAAGGTACAGGCAGTGAATTTGGAAATATGTTGGGTCAAACCAGTCCTGCCCTGGAGCAACTGCAATAGCTGGTTACATAAGCAAAACCTCATTGAGGTAATGTCCTACTTCAAGGAATCTAAATGTGATGAGAACAAAACTATTCTTAATTATAGCAACAGCTTTGATGTAGTAAGATACCCACCTACCTCATTCAGAGCTTGTAAAATTTCAAGAACTTATCTGTGAAACTTAATGTTGGAGGAAAGAGTTCTACTTTAAAATGTTTTAAACAGCAGAATCATTCGATGGATACTGTGGGAAAAGATGTTTGTACCTGATTTCTAGGCAGTCTCGGGAGGTGCAAAGTACACTTTCCACTAGTTCAATGCAAAGATCTACAATTTAAGCCAAAGACCAGAATACCTGTATGCCATCATCTTGTGCAGTAAYTTGTGCTGCTGGCACTCTTTGGAACGAACACTCCTGTATTTTGTTGAATTAACCATTGATTTGTGAACCATTTGTGTGCAGCAGTAACAGAAAGCAGGTACTTTTAGCAGATGGTTTAGATTTGTCTTTTTCTTTTCCCCTTTGCAGGGGGATGGGTGCTTTAGGTTTTTTTTTTTTTTTTAATCGAGCAGAGTAGATATTGGACTGTTCCTGTTTTGGAAGTGAGCATTAGAAGATAAACGTTTAACAGCAACACAGAAAAGATGCTTTTGATATATCTGTCGGCAAGGCTTCCTTGTGCTGCTCTGCTGGAACAGAAAACTTGGGCCTCAGATCTCATTTTGTTAATAGACATTTAAAACTACTTCATTGAAAATACCTTCAAGTCAATTGAATGCTCCTTAGCTACCATGTATAGATGGCAAGTGGTTGGWACACACCAAAACTAGCTCTTGGAAGCCCTAGAAGAAGGGAGTTGCTGCTAAGAGAACTTGGTTATATTCTTTTTGTGATGGCTGTTCTGTTCCACAATTGCTTACTGTCTGAATATGTACTAATATTCCTGTTTTGCATTGTTTCACTTAGGCTCTTAAAATTAGGTGTGTGGGTATTTTGGTTTAGGTTTTGTTTTGAAACTTTTTCCCCAAGCCCCTTGTTCCCTAAACCTCCTGCAGTTTGCAGTTTGGTGCTTGTTGGCTAAGGCAGCCCTCTCCACTGGCAGTGTAGCTGCAGGTCTGCATCATATTGACTTCAGCACCTGGCAAACCTCCTTCAATACTGGGGGACCATAAACTGAATTGAACTAGTCTCAAAATTCCATGAAACTCTATTAGTTTCATGGAAGCTAATGGAAATAGTAAAGATATAAATTATGAGCTGTTTAGAAATGCTTTATTTACCAGAAAAAAAAGTCTATGACAGGAAATGCCATTTTATGAAATGATTAATTTATAAATCTTGGAGAAAAATGCCCCTGCTTAACAGGAATATAAGTAAAGATTGGAGACTGAGCAGGGAAAGCAAGGATTAAACATTACCATAAACTTGGAGAGATGTCACTTTAAAACCCTGACTTCTTGATGAGAATTCCTTGCTAGATTTGAGGCTAACCACACTTGTCACAGGTCACTGCAGCTCTGCAGCAGAACTGGGGTGGTGGGACCACTGCGCTTGCACAGCAGCCAGCCCAAGCTGAAAATAAATGAAATTCTGCTGCTTTGTTCAGTAGGAGCCCCAGAAAATGGCAGGTTTTGTCTAGCACAAGAGAGCAGAAAGATTAACTTCAAACTCTAAGGAACTTGTTTCACTTTACCTGAACTGAAGCAAAGCCCCATGTTTCCATCTTAAGCACTGCTGCCTGGATTTTGAAGGTTTAACAGGTGAGAAAGAAGACATCACTAGCATACACATTGGGTTTAGATATAGGTCAGCTCTGAGTAACAAAAAGAACTATAAGAAATACAACTTGAATTTTGAACCAAAATAGCTGATCTTAGCAGGGATGGCTTGGGATTTTAGGAGCATCTGTGTCCTATATGATGCTTGTACTCCTGTTTTTATTGGGTTTTGTAGGGTTTTGAAGTAAGTGTATTTAAGTTGCTTTTATTGAGCYGACTTTTTTTTTTTTTAGTAAATGTCCCTGTCCCCTCTCCCTCCCCCTTGCTCCCTGAAGCGCAGGTCCGGCCCCCGAGCTCTCATCCAAACCAAACTATTCCTTTCCAGTAGGGACAGAGAGAAAGTTTTTGCTAAACTCTTAGTTTTCTAAGAGCTGCATYGTCTGCTGCTGCCACAGTGGAACTCAGCATATTCCTGTGGGTAYTGTGAATGAACCCGTGATCGAAACTGGGATTTCTACAAGATGTTCTAGAAATATCTGTATTCAAGTTTTCTTTCATAAGCTCTCAAGCACATGGAAAGTTCAAGCAACATTTATATGCTGCCATCTCTGTTCAGCTGCAGCATTTTTGTAACAAGAACTTGCCAATTAAAAAATGACTCTCTGACTTGAATTTCCAGGGCCGAAGAGACACCCGAGTATCCACACAATACTTTTTATAGAAAATTTCAGCCATTCTTAGGACCAGAAAATTTAGGAGACTTTAAATATCCACTAACATGGTTACAGCAAACAATTTACTATTTTCTAGTATGTGTATTTCAGGCACACTGCTATGGCAAAGCTTAAACTAAACTTATTTCTATTTTACTCAGACAAAACAAAACATTTAAGCAGGGTGTGCCTCCTGCTGTTTCATTTTTGTTAATAAAGAACCTGACACTTTATTAAACAGGTTGGTATGATTAGAGTATTTTGTCCCTTTCATAATTAATTTGCTTCTCTTATGCTTGCTTATTTGTAATAATCCATTACAATAAGCTGCATTGGCAGGGCAGAGATGGGCTAGGTCTGTCCATTATGCTTTATATTTTAATTTGCCTTTATCTTCCAGCATCATTCTCACTAATAAATATGAAAAGGTTAATTCATTTCTGCATCAGAAAAGCCTGCGTCTCCATGGTTACTCAAAGCCACGGAGCTTTACTTTYACCAGAAGCCTTTCTCTTTTACAGAATTTCCAGCGGCTCCTCCATCTTAGCTTTTTGCATAGGTATTTTTGTAACAAGAGCCTCTGCTGCTCCATATTGCACTACCTGCAAAGCTGATTATTCAAAACACTATTTCAGAAGTGGGTCTTGACCAATACCCATTACTCTTATCCCAGTGAGGTTTTCTGTATATAAGGGTGACAAACACAATCTGAATTAAAGATACGACATTTTTTCCTAATGTTCCTTACTCAAACAGTGTGGTGCTTTCTGTTTCCCTAAACCTGTTTCATGGTTTAAAAAAAATGGGGCCATGAACTATCCTACTTCTGCTTCTGGTGAAGTAATATCTCCATTATGAAACTTGCACTTCCAAAGATCTGTATCAGCTTTGCAGAAAGTCTGTTTATACCATTCAAGTTATCTAACACAACAGCTTTTAAAACCCTAGTCCTGTTTGAAGAAGAATGCTGCAAGTTTCAAGCATGTGCAGTTTATTGAATTTCAAAATTATGACACTGATTTCATGCTTGGTTGTAAAATCTAAACATTTTTTAAGTATTAATCCATTACATGACAGCTTTAACATGCTATACTAAGAGCACTCTTCAACAGTCTGGTCATCACAGGTATAAAAGGATTTTTAAAGTGTAAACAAAGTGAGTTCTTATACATTTTCTTCACTGATTTCCTAAGTTTATGGAGCACTAGTATGATCGGATTGCAGAAGAGATGTTCCAGGCTGCGTATATACCCGTACTATGATTAAAGCGTTTCAAGCTTCCCTTAAACATGCTAACCACAGCTCTGTAACAGTTGCTTCTTTCTAATGTTAAAGTACGAACCATAAAAACAACCCCAGGGAGCTTTTCCTAGAAAGCTGTTGCTAATCAAACATTAGTGGTTTTGATACTTTTTACCTACATAGTTCATAGGAAAAAAGTCTTCTGTTCTGTAGAGTTTAGGCAGATCACAGGCGTATGCTGCTGATGGCTCTGAAATAAAAGGAGAGAAATTAAGCTTATTGTCAAAGAGGAAATAATATATTAAATTCTTTAGTCTGTGCAACAAATAAGACAGAAGATACAGAAGATGAAGGGGCAGATGGAACGTTTGGAAACTTGTAGGCATGTCAGAATAAAAGGAGGAGCGAGTAGCTTTTGTGGGAGCCTAATATAAGCCACTCGGGCCACTATAAGGATGTAAGGTTAGAAACTGTGCTTGAATTCAAAACTGCTACTTCCTRTGTTCTGACAAAAGACACAACAGGCYCCAAATCAAAACCTATTTTGCCATGTTTTCAAACCATATATCCCAACATCCTTCTTTAATGTTAAAACATGGGTTTAAGTTGCATTTCTAGAAACCTGCTTTATGACACTACGTTGTCCACCATCGGAGAATAGGGCTTTCCCTTTCTTTTTTTCATGAGTGGGTTCTCTACTTGCTCTGTCTCAGGAATGTGCTGCTTGATTTCATAGCTTTGAACCACAAAGAAGAGAGTTTTTAACAGTTAAGCTGTAACGCGTGACAGTGTTCAACATCCCATGCAGGTTATATCCTTGCTGAATCTGACACAGAAAGCGAGGCAACACCTGAATAATTGCCCTGAAGACCGCAGTGTTCATCTAGCATGGCAATGGTACCTATTTACTAACTGTTTTCTTTTTATATATAAGGCAAAATGATCACCTAGATCTGCACGTGTACGTCATGTACAAGAGACATCTGTGAAAAAAGCAGCATCTCAGAAGTTACTTTCAAATGTAAGTTACTGGCTCTGTCAACAGTGCCGAGAATGGGAAGTTGTTTGCGTTCACCCCTGATTCTATAGACTTGTCATCATCTTAGCTGGCATGATACTGAGCTGTTAGTGCAGAACACGGGGGAAATCAGTTCTAAAGCACAGGTTGAATGCAAATGTGTTAGGAATGGTACAGGAAAAGACTTTAACTCCAGAAGAAATACAGAAAGAATTCTGGTTTTGCTTTTAGAGATAAGAACCTAGGCATAAATTGAGATGATCAAATACTCTTTAYGCAGTACAATTCAAACCTCTGCCTAAGCTGTGGGGTTCCACTGTCAGCGTCAGGACAGGCAGGATGAGGGGGATTCGCTCCCAAACCTGCCGGGACAATGACACCAGGCACAGAGAGAAGCCCTTGCAGCTCCTAGGATCTACACCCCGTGCAGTGGGGAACAAAGATATGGATTTTCATGTCAATAATCAGCAGCAGCTGCCTGTGAGTTTGAGGTTTCTATATACACACCCAAATAAAAGGAGATCAGCTCCTTTTAACGAGCAGAATATTGGAATCTTTAATGTAGATGGTAACTGTCTTTTTTTTATCTACAACTGAAAACAGATGCTCAGTCACAATCTAAAGACGGGCAGAAGAGGAGTATGCATCAGTGGAATAAACACTAGCAACAAATGTCACTTCTGCAAAACACAAAGGAGAAAAAAAAACCCCACCCACAGCACAGTAATGGCAGTCTGTGTTCACAGATGAATACTGAGGTTCTCAGCACCTTCCAAAGAACTATCTTGAGAGAAAGAAAATTTAGAAAAAATCAACCTTGGTTTTCAAAATAAAATAACCTGTCCTGCATCTTGAGAGCAGCATTAACAGAGGCCACAATAAGAGAACACAAGGTGGAGATACCGTTATGAACAATGGCAATTAAAATCRATGTGCTGAGTGGCAAACTGCTTGTCCTGATCAAAGGAATCAAAGGACCGGTAGTAAATATGAGGAAATAATACCAATCCACATGACTGGACAGTATTGTAGAAGGAAAGAATGTTTCTTTCGCAGTGGTACAAATACAGGGTTAAAAGACGAGGGTGCAGGGAATCTGCAGCCGTGCACATCACACAAAATGAAGATGAAATAATTCCTTTGTGGTCAGGCTGCCGCAAAACGTAAAGGAAAACTGATACGGTTGCTTGCCAARAAGAAAAGGAAGGGGGGCAGGAAATAGCTTGAAATTCCACTCAAAGCCTATTGAAGGAATGACACGATAAAGGCTTAAGMAGTAACAACTGGCTTTTCACCTCTAGCTCCCTTGGATTCATGTCTATCACAACCTAATAAGGGCTGGATTATGCCCTGAGCAAGAAGGGGCTCTCACTTCTCCCCAGGAGGGCATCCATACCATAAAACAGAGCCACGAGTGGCACTGACCACGGCAGCAGCTTCCTGATGGCCAGGGACCGTGACTGAACCRCGGTCATGTCTTAGCTGCTCTGTAAAGGCTTTAGGGCAAAGCTTGGTCATTCTCTTGGCCTCTGTGAGCACCTGCAGCACAGAATATGTAAATTCTCACTTCTCTCCTAACCTCACAGGYCCAGCTTTGAGGGAGCTGAGCACAGTGCAGCAAATTCACACCATGCCTGAATGACACCGGCAGTACTGGTAGAGCTGTCATTCTGTAGCCTGTCACTGGCCTTAAATCCACCCAACAATAAACCACATTTCCAAACTGAGAAGTTCACAGTAAAGCAAGTATTTCAAGCCAGAGCACAGCGGAAGCTCCCCAGAAACCCCAGCCTGCCAAAGCAGGCAGAGATGGGTCTTCATTGAACCTATCTGCCTTATTAGAGTTCCTAAAAAGGAAACAATGTTGAGAAAGTCAGCAAAGCACCATCTGGAAATAGATCTCTGGTGGGATGCCCCCTACCACCACAGTCTTTCTCTCAAATCGGAAACTATTAATTAACTTAAACTATAAAAGTCCCACTACAAGGGAATAAATTGAGGAAACAAGGAGTAAAGAAGTTATCAAGGAGCATAACATCTGGAAGGAGGAATAACAGCTCCAGCTGAATCTAGCTCAAATACTTAGAAGAAATAAAAAAATCAAAATGTTTTAGAGAGCTTTTGAAAAATGAAGCACAAACAACAATCCACACTGGCAGGCAAGTAACAGAAACTGCATGTAGAATCATGCCTCAAAGATTAACATTTCTGGTGGCAGCTTTAGATACCTCAGTCCATTAAATGTTACCAGGCAGCCAAGTTATCTAGGGAGACAAGTTGTACGACATATTTTCCAGGGCACTACAACCACTCCTTGAGAAATACAGTGTGAAGCCCCTAAAACCCAGGCCCCAGCTGATAAAGCAAAACACCCGAGAGCACCAAAAATATGACCCATTTCAGAGCGCGGTGCTTATTTTTGACAGCTGCAACACAGCATCGGAACAGTAATGCTGGGTCAAAAGGTGCTCAGTTGCAGGTTGTATCACATCCAGGAAACAGCTCAATCCACAGACAGTGGGCTTGACAGTCTAGTGAAGAAAAAGCTCGGCTGCATGTGTCTGCTTGCCCCACTGCATTTCCAGAGCCAGACRTAGGCAGCCTGCTGTAGCTGTGACACTGCAGCCTTACAATGAAGGTGAGCACTACAAGAACCCCTCCCATGGACAAGAAACAGCTTCCCTCCCATTCAAGTACTTACGGATGGATCTGAATTCTGCTTTGGCACCATCTACATCATGCAGATGTAGGGCCACCAGTGCACCCAGACAGTTGCTCCAGCTTCTGCAGCTAAGAAAGAATAACAACAAAACGTCTTGTCCACRCTGCTGGACTCCAGTGCTGACTTTGCCTGAAGTTCTACTAGTCATATTTCCCGTGCTCCTGAATCCCTCTATTTCACATCTGTTGCCTTCTACCTGAGCCAGCACTAAAACACCTTTCCCTTGACACCACTAAGTATTTTTGCTCATGTTGGTTCATAGAGGAAGACCTCCCAGCTTGCTGGTGTGGATCGGCACCACCGCCAGCAGACAGGAAAAACAGAGCAGCCAAGCTCACTTCTTCACAAACAGCTTGACAGCACCTGGGACTCTGATTGGAAGGAGGCAAGTGGATTTTTTAGGGAGGGAAAAACAATATTYATGAAGCAAGGCAGCCTTAGCACTTGGTTGTCTGGCAATAACTATTTACCAAGTTTGATCATTCTCACAGGTATTAAAAAGTTAAATAGCTGCTAGGTACCAAGATAGTAATTTCATAAGAATGTTTTTAAAAGAATAACAAGACTTCTGACAATTCTGATCTCACTTTCATGGGGCTACCAAATAGACAGGCTGAGTGTGGCTGCTTCTTCTGTCACCAAAGCAGCAACACTCACATCATCTGTGCAGCTGTGGAAGGAATAAGGAAGGGCTTGTGCCAAGGGTTCTCCTGAGCAAACCAACAGAACTTCTCAACTAAGAGAACTTCTAAAACGTTTCTTAATGGTTCTCAAAGTACTTTAACCAGCATCTTCTTTTAATTAGCAACTGCAAAATACTTAAGATGGAAGATTAATCCTAACAAAAGCCTTACAAYCAAGGCAAAGAGGATACATGATACGTCCCAACAGACAGCAAGCCAGGACAAAGACCAGATTTAAATCAGGATTGACAGAGGAATTCTGGCAAATCCTGTATCACTGGTTTAAAACTTCACAGCTTATAGTGATCTTCCCTGTTCCTCATCCAGAGATTATTTTTCTCCCAAAAGCAGCATTAAGAAGTGTGTGTCTGTACCAGGGCCACTCTAGTCTGCAATGTGCCCTGAAGACAAACATACATTGCCAAAGCTATGGGTAAGTTCCCATCTTCTCTTCAGGATAGCAGCTTCTGAAAGCAAGGCAGACAGAGTAAGGCAAAACTACCCCACTTTTCAGAACATAAACCTCAGAGATCAATTTATGGTTATCTCTGAAAGTTTATACATATTTTTGCCCAGAAATATGAGTTGAATTCCAGTCTCAACTTCATGCACACACAAAGCATCTTTACTTTTCCAGCAAGGAAAGAAATTCTATCATTCTCTAAACCCCAAACATGTCTGGATCAGGTGCTTAAGCTGCAGATTTTCTGCAGCTCAGCTCTGTTCTGACTTTGGTAGCAGCTCCTGTGATGAGCTGGAGTCAGCCAAGCTACAATTCTGACCTCATGCCCAGCATTTGCAAAAGTTTCCAATAGCAATCCCTGCAAATTCACTCTTTTGAGGATTTTGTTCTAAGACCATCTCACTTTCTCCTTTTCCTGCAAGTCTCTGGGATTACTGCAAACACTTCACAGACKGTTATTTACCTTTGCATCCATTTTATTATCTCTAGCACAAACTCATRCACAGAAGGGCAAAATAAATAATTCTTCCTCCAACCTGTTACTGTCTCCTAAGTAGAGGACAGGACAACCCTTGAGCCATGTTTCCAAATACTGTTTCCAAATAGAAAGTAGTCATTTCACTTTCTAGTACTACTTACACATCTCCCAAAAGCACAGTAAATATTTCATAGACTGACTGAGCAGGCTGCATTCTTTAACTGCTTGTGAAATAAATAAGACACAACAGAAAAGGAAAATTTACCTATTAAAAGCATGTTCACTTGACTCCCTCCTTTGTAACTCTCAAGGCACATCTTTTACTTTTCTCAGCATGATCATATTCTCAATCCTCACCACTGCTGTAGGGTTCACTTTCTGTTCTTGCTCTTCAAAATCTTCCGTGTAATCATGTCAGGGCAAGGACAATTTCCTGCAAGCTCCAGAAAGATCAYATGTATCTTTTCGGCTAAAATGAGTCATTAATAACAATCCTTTACTTATGATTTAAGACTAGGAACTCTTCAAATGAAAATGTATGGGACCAAGGAACAACAATCAAACAGCTATTTTACTCCATAAATTAAAAAAAAAGCCAAGGGATGCCCAAAGTCACAAGAATTTAGAAGGAAAAGGCCCCTTCTCGTTTTTCGTCTCATTCGCTTCAGCAAAAATCTATTCAAAAAGTGGCCAAACGATGTTCGCAATATCCTTCTAACACAAGAATTCTCATTTTACTAACAGAATAACTCAATGCCTTCGTTGCTTTGGACTTTACTGGTAAGGTCTGTACCTGGACCTCCTAGGTCCCTGTCTCCAGTGTTAGAATCTAATGAAATGAAGTACTCCTCGCAACAAAGTAAGATCCAGTTAGGGATTTTCAGGAAACGGGTCCAAACAAGCAAAGAAAAGCCATAATCAAACAAAAAAGAAGTGCATGGAACCAGATGAACGCATTTGAAAATGCTAAGGGAGCTGACAGGCATCACTGCAAGCTTACTCTCTGTTACCTTAAAGATCACAGCCATCAGAGGAGATCCTTGATGACCACGAAAAGGCAAATGTCACATTTAAATTCAAGAAGGTCAAGGRTAAAACTAAAGGGAATTATAGGACGGTCAGCCTAACCTCAGGCCCAATAAAAATATGAAACAAATCATCCTAGAATTCCTTTGATTACTACAAGGAAAGGAGGTGATTGAGAAGAGTAAACATGGATCCAGCAAGGCAAACCATGGTAGTCAACCCAAGTGAAAGGTCTCTGCAGGAAAAGTGCTGGGTAAACAGTTGAATGCAAGTCAGCAAGTGCCCTGGAAGTACTGAGAGCTCAGAGCACATTGGGGTCAGCAAGAGCACAATGGACAGATTGAAGGAAATGATTACTCCTCTCTACTTGACACTTGTGAGACTCAATCCAGAGAGGTGTCTCTGGTTTTGAGCTTCCCAGGACAAGGAGGACACTCTGGACTGCCCTACTTGGACCATGTCCAGCAGACGGCCACCAAGACGCTGGAGGATGGAGCACACACCCTGTGAGGAGAGGCTGAAGCAGCTGAATTTGTTCTGTAAAAGAACAACTGAGCCTATGTCTTCAACTATCTAGCAAGTGAAGACAAAGTTATTTGCAGGAAGAGCTAAAATCTTCTCTGAATAACACTGCAAAAGGACTGGACGTACTACGCAATGAGGTGGTCAAAGACTGGAACAGGTGCTCATAGAGGCTGTAAAACCTCTATTCTTGGAGATATTCAAGACTTGACTGGAAAAAACCTTAGGCAACCTAATTAACTTCAAAGTTGGTCCTGCTTCCAGGAGGGGWTTGGACCAGATGACCTCCAAAAGTTCTAAGTTCTATTATGCAATGATTCTAACTGAGGCAATAAATTACTTGAATTCTGCCTGTTTTCTTGATCCTGTTAACCCTGGGCTAAGACTCAGCATTTTTGGGCTATTCATTCCATCCTCTAACTGCTGAGCAATTATCATGTGGTATTAGGGTAAGGCAGGTTTTGGTTAAGTAGGTTTTCTGCCTTCCTGCACAAGTTAAATTATAAATTTAAAAAAAAAAAAAAAAAAAAAAAAAAGTGTGCTGCACCCACATTATCCACTGGCACCACAGGCTGATCAAAATGTGCAGAGTCCAGGTCTGCTACCATGTCTGTTACTACTGTACCCAACATTTAAAAAAGAAAAAAAAATCAATTTTCTCATTACTCCCTAATGTATTGCTTGCTGACAGTCTGAGTCCAGCTCCTAGTCACATCCCCAAAGCTTCAAAACACATGTTCAATAGCTTTCTCCACAAAGACACTAGGAATGTCTGGAGAGCCTGAACTAATCCTCTTCAGGACATCCCAGATTTCAGTGCTCCTCCGGCAACGAGTTAAGGCATAAACACAGACTCCGGAGCTGTCAGTCCTATACTTTTATGGGCACTTATCTTCTCTTTATTATTATTAATGCAGTGTTTTAGTCAAGCACATACAATACCAGCATAGTAATAGCCTCAAAATATAGGTCCTCTTGCAAATCAATTCACACCAACAGATTTTCTCATCTAAGGCATTTAAATGTTTGGCATCTCTTGCATATATAACAGCAGCTGAGATCCCCGGGGAACAACCCCAACTGCTTTCACTTTCTGGAGTAACAACACAGACAAGAGGTAAACAAAAATAGTATCATCCATCTGAAGCATGAGGCAGCATTATATTCAAAAAGAAGTCTGTAATTATAATGGGAATTAGATAAGGCTAATAAGAAATCAGATTAACCAGAGACAAGACAAAGCACAAGAACTCCTCTCTTTACTTCTCTAACTTGGTGAATGATTCACTTCGAGTCTACAACAGTAGCCAGCTCAAGGACAGAGTTTGCTCCCCAACCTGGCTTCATCTTTCATTACTGCTGTAATAAAAAACATCCCGAAAAAACATTACCTAAGACTATGAAAAAGCAGTTGGACAGTGGGGATCTGAGACAGAACTGAATTCAACAGAGCTTCTACACCCACTGTCAGTCCCAGCTTGAGACAGGGCAGAGGTTGGGCAACCCAGCCGAAGTACAGAGCTTAGCAGAATTGTCAGATTTGGCCAGATTTGCATCACTACATTCTTTTACTGACATCTTGAGAAAGATAGTCCTTCCAAATGGACCTCCCTGTTCAGTGCTGTCCACACACTTCATGAGGCACATGCTGTCTTCTCCTCTGGCACACTGAGCAAGATACTAGACTCCTGTAACTCGCCTCCTAGAAGCATCCAAACCTTAAATAATCATCCTTTGAGCCCAATAAGCCAACCAGATTTGCACCTACCTGGAAGTCCACCCTCCTAGATCATAATGGGATGCTGAAGGAGACTGCATCAAAAGACTTATTAAATACAATGTACTTGATACCCACTGCTTTCCTCTCATCCACAGTCACACCATGCCTGAGAATTCAGTCAGAGCAATGTTCCTAAATGAGAAATAATGTCAGAAAAAGTTTCCCAGGGAGAAGTATTAAAGCAGGTACTGATCCTACTCCATTTCCACTTCAGACAATGGGAACTAAAAACATTCAGTGCCTTGGGAGAACCCAACCTCCACAGATACTAGAAACATGGCAACAGGAATGGAAATGTGTGTGTGCACGTGCACACACACGTAAACTGGCAAAATACACAATATTCTAATGCTCAAATGGAAGGTATCCAGAGAAGGAGACAAACTGACCCACCCCCAAGTCACAGGGGACTGGAAACTACACTCAGTTTCCAAATGTGATAGAGCAAAAAACAAAGATCAATGAGGTATGGCTTATATGTCAACCTCTAGCCAGCAGCTGTAATGTTATTCTACGGTAGTACAAGGAGAAATCTGTCCACAAATACAAGAATAGCCAGGGTGCCTACACTGTCAAATCAAAGCTTAATAAGTTGTCTCCAGCTGAGAGCAAAAGCTGATGCTTAGAGTCTAAAAACAGGGAAGTATAAAATGTTGCTGCCTTGAATAGTCTCCCAGCCTACAGGAATTTGCAGCTTAGAGGATTCCAGAACTAGAAAATTTAAAGCTGCTAAATGACTTTGTTTCACTAAACATACAGACATTTTTCATTTACAAATGTGACAATAAGCTCCAGTGACACATTGCACAAAAATGAAAATCTTGTTTCCAGCCTACCTCTTAATAACTTCATTTGTTGGCCCATGGAGCCTTTTTGCTCCATGAGAGAGCAAGTAATTTCCTTTTAGCTTCTCATGCAGTGTCAGACTTCAGACAGCTTTAAATGCATAATTCTTAAGTGTGCAAAAGTAGTAGCTAAAGTTCCAGTTTGTTTAGCTGTTTTTCAAAGGGAAGTAGCTCCATACTTCTGGATCATCTCTGTTGATGTTCCAGATGCCATCTCTAGTTCTGGTGAAGTAGGACCAGAATGATCCACCATATTAAAGATGAATTTAGGGATTTTCACAGTGTCACACAGAAGATATATTTYATTTCTTGATACCTTTCCTAATAATTCTTAACATTTAAATTTTCTTTTATGCTTACTACTGACCAAGCAAGATGATGGTTTCCATGAAGCCATCTGTGGTAAGTTCAGGATTTCTTTCTGGGTTAAAAACACTAGTTCAGAAATCAATAGGGTATGCATAAGGCTCACTCACATCACCATCTGCCTCACCTTGTATCTATTTTCATTTCAGCTACCAATCTTTCCCCTCAGTCTCTCAATGTTGCAAGGTCTGTCTACAGCTCTCTGCAGTTGGCATTCATGTCTGTGCTCTCAAAATAACCTCATCAATAAGCGTTCTCCTCTCTTTGTACGCCTCCTTTCCCAAGTCATCTGTGAACACAGGGCAGCATGCTAGAGACGGGATGCTGGCAACCAAAAGGCTTCCTCGGAATTTCTTCCAAGCCCCTTGGAGCCAGCCCGCTTCCCGAGCCAGCCGCGCTTTTCAGGTCCGTTGGGGGCAGTGACTTCTAGCAGCCTGACTTGGTGCTTCATAGGGAAAAGACACAGCCCAAGGGAAAAATAATAAAGTGCACGGGTACCACCACAGACAGAGAGAGTTCCATTCCTTTCCTTTCTTTTTTTTGTAAAAAGAAATACAGAGTTTTTGTGGTAACTGATACCAAAAATAATTCTTAAGGACTGTAAATTACTATAATAATTAGGTTTTACTAGTCCATGTGACTCAGTAGAATAATGCTTTGGAAATGAAAGAGTTAAAAGGGAATGTTTGGAGGTAGATGGCTGCAACACAGACTAAACAGACTTTTCTGGAAGAGACACTGTGAATGGTTCCCCTTCAAAAACAGCAAAGTTAGGTCAACTACTTATGGATAAAGCACCATGTGTGTGATGGTGCAACGCGAAGGTGCATCCAGGCTGCAGGTACTGGGCAGGGGCTGAGCACATGGAGCTGCCAGGATGACCTGGTTGGGCTGTCTTGGCTAAGCCCCCAGGATGACTCTAGCCACTGGAGTCCCCCTTTTCTCGCCTATATTCTTCCACTTAAGATCTCAGTAAATCAGAGCAGTCTGGGAAACACCTGTAGTCCTGGGGAATTTAAGCCAGAGCAACCCAACAGGGAGCACACACTAGTTGCAGGCAGCATTACTGCTACTCCACAAAGAAAGCCCCTTCCACRATGACTATTTCACAGCACACTGGCTGAGCTTTCTGTGCATTTCACCATCCAGACGAATCACAAACCCAAAGACAAAGATGTTACTTTCACACCYTTTTTTTCCTTCCCCCCTCTCCAAGTCATATTGACACATGGACTCTGCAACAAAATGAATGCTAAAGAATCTCCAAAATATCCACACTGAATATATTATGAAATAGCTTTTAAACTGTGGTCTGAAGCAGGTCTGATTGGCTGCCAGCAATGTCTGCCATCCCGAGGCAAACGCAAGGCCGGGCAAGCATGTTTGGCTCTCGCGCTCCGGGTGGGAAGCACACGCCGCTCCTGCCCTCCCTCAGGTAGCTGAATGCCCGGATGCCACGCGAAGCACCGACTGCTTCTCCCTATGTGAGAGGCCTTCCTGAAAGGTACAGTAAACCCCCGTCAAYTCGACGGCACGGGATACACCTACGCAATTAATTTGGTCTTAGCTGGCAGTCACRGTGATACCGTTCGAGCCCGAGGCGAGATGAGGATGGTGCCCTTTTCAAAGGGGAACTTGACCTTCAGCCCTGATCAACTCAAGAGTTATTAAAGTGAGCAACGTATTTGTGAAAAGCCCTAACAAAGCACAAATCCACTGTTTTCAAAAACTCAGAGACTAGGTCCAGAAATATCAATTCAACCTTTAAAACATACCATTTTGGCACAGGCTGCTCAAGCAGTAAAATATGTTAACTCCTTCCACGCTCACTGACTGCTAGACAAGGAGTACTAGTTTGCAAGTTCAGAAGATGCACAGGTAGCTTTGACAAGCTGAGCATTACATGTACACAGGGATTTGTTGTATTAAAACACTCATGTATCTGTACGATGCTTAATCACCAGCAACCAATATTTATTTTGCCTCTTATTGTGTAAGCAGCTCTGGGAGCTTCTGGCTTAGCTTCAAAAGTAATTAGGTAGATAGCATGCAGCGTGGTAGTAAGAAGTCTTACACACAAACTGGAAAATACTCTGAATTTGATCATACTATTCTAAGCACTTTTACTGCCAAATGTGGGCTTATTTATATACAGCAGCCTACTTAATAGTTTGCATTCATATTTCCAAAGCAAGCACACAGGCAGACCACACAGAAATATGGAAATGTTGCCTGATTCACTGTATAAAACTGTATTTATTTTTCAAATCCTTGTCTAAGGTTTATGAACACACAGTAGAAATAAAACTGCAAACTACATGGCTAGACTATGGAGCTACTAATATGGCATGCTATTCACTGCATTGTTCAATGCTGTGTCACTCATATACGAGAGAAAGCTGTGCACTGCTATCTAATATGCTATGTTCTGCTTCTCTTTTCAGTTTCATATTCATGGCAGAAATACTAAAATCAGTCATAGGGGAAAAGACCCCACAAGCTCCATGTCTAGAAACCTCCTGTTTTCCTCGATTACTCCTAAAGGATCCCTTATTGCTGAACCTCAGTACATACCACCAAATATTTCAAGTGGAACAAATTCATTAACTTGTAAACACTACTTAACTAACTGAAAGCCAGCGAGAGAAAGGCAGCGTGCTGCTAAATCAACTTCAGGCARGCACTGCACTTCATGTGTTAATACTTGCCATCTGCTTGCGGTGCATTTTTTTACCTCAAGAAAAAAAAAGTGACTGCTGAGCAAAGGCACTTCAAAAAATGAAAGCGGAGAAACCTGGCCTCACTCAGCCATAAACCCRGGGTTTATTTTTTACACACAGATGCACACACATACAGCTAGAGAACAGACCCTCAGTAAAACACCCCTTGGAGCCCTCGCTGCTTTGTAATAGCTGCAGTAGGAAATTTAAAAGATAAAGGAAGTGCCTGTGCATGTTTGGTACTCCAGACAGCAAGAAATTTGCCTCAGGGAGAAAGGCAGTGTAAAGAAGAGGGGGAAGGGAGCCGTGTGCGCCAGGGAGCGCGGCAGGAGCGTGCGCGGGCGGCTCCTGGAGGCTGCAGCCCAGCAAAGCCCTTGCCCGCAGCTCCACCGCTGCATCCCAGCACGTTTGACCCCCAGAGCCTGGCCCAGGACTTGAGGATGCTAAGACACTGTGATGCTGGGTTTTGTTTTAGTTATGGCTTAAGTTATTTTTCATTTAAGGTGCAGTATGTTTTCAGTAACGTTCCTAAAAAGCATGCAAGTCTTTCAGTGATGCAAGCAGAAAGCCATTTGCTGTGGAAGTGAGGTCACCAAGGAAGAAACAATATTACCAAAGTTGTCTGCCAAAACATTCTGATTCGTTGGTGCCAGGAAAAAAAAAAAAAAAAAAAAAACAAACCAACCACCTTTTAAAATCAGCATATTTTAAGTGGATGCTTATAAAGAAAGCATCAACATGAACTATGGTTCATGGTTGGTTATGGACATTTACCATTAGCGTGCAAGATGCATTGAGCAGCAGCAAGGAAAGAACTAGTGGTCTTAATCTAGAAGTACAAATTTAACAGCAAGTTTCCCTAAAGAGGTGGTCAGGAGGGGAAGCAGACATGGGGACAATCTGTGAGGTGGAATCCTATTCACTGGAAACTGGACAAAACCTTTCACCAAASTCACTGCACAGGAACYGTGTGTGAACCCTGGCTCCAGCAGYTGCCCCTGACTGAAGTCAAGTCAGTGCAYGAAATCTGGAACTGTCTCTTCTGTTTGAAGATCTGCTTCATCTGTCTCTCATCACTAGTCCTCAGAAATATCTGACTTTCCYACAACACAGTTTAGTATCTTTGGATGTTTCCTAAGCCCCATTTTACCTAACAGGACTAGCATTTGGTAAAGTGTTATTATCTGATGCAGTCCTATTCCTGATGACTGGAAATATTAAAAACAAACAAACAAAACCTGTGGTCATAGCCAGAGTGAACCAATTTTCATCTATGCTGCACTCAACTAGAAAAGCAGAGGAATAGGATAGTATTCATGCCACAAATACTGAAACACAAGAAATTCTTTATAGTGGAAAAAAAAAAAAAAAAAAAAAAAAAGGGGGGGGCTCAGATCCCTCCTACTTAAAACTCATGCTGTCTTGCTTCCACACTAGATCCATCTTTCCACTCCACAAAGGAGCAGCCCAGGTGTTTCTTGAATTCATGTAGTATTTCCAATCCTTCAGTCATTCTCACTTTAATGAAATCCATATGTTTAAGCATTACTGTCCTTGGTTTTTTCCTTTTGCCACCCTTTTCTTGAGATTTGCATTCATTTTCTGAATAACCTTCTCTGTACTAAAAAGAAATTGCACTGTTTTTATTACTCTCCTGATTTTGAAGACTACTGTGAAATTGATTGTTTTACTTGGGACAGTTTTGATGCTGGAAAAGAAGATACCAGTTTCTCCTATTACAGCACTGAAATTTCTGTTTTCAGAAGTATAYCAGATTAAGAATACTCCTTGTGCAAATACCCACTTCAGAGCTAGCTGAAGAATGCTTTGGACAGGCTGTAGATGTTAAATTGAAGGCTCAAGGTGAGGACTACTTACATTAGGACAGCTGCAGTGATTTTCACCCCCAGCTGAATTTCCTGCTTCTCTTTCTAGCRCTCCTGTCCACTGCAGGAAGAACTGCTAAATTGCCCCAGCTAAGAGCCCAGGATATTAAAGACACCTAAGCTTGGTTTAATTTACTTCAACACACCAATAACCAGTGCTTCAAGAGCGGCTTCAAAACCCAGACAGGCTGTAATCTTCATGAGAGGAGCTTGGTATCCATTTCACCCATGGGACTTCTGGTAYGCCTATTTCTCATTACTGCCCTCTAATACCAGTATTTATTCTAAATGCATTTACATTTACGCATGGTCCTGGATGAGTACAACTCTTTAAAAAAAAGAGGTCCTCGAAAAATCCAAGCTAAGAAAGCAGGAACAAACACAAAGACAAGAGCAGACACTCAGGCAAATGAGTCAGAGCAGACGGTTCAAATCCAAGAGATGACTTCTACGTGTAGCCGTTTCGCAGACGGAAAGGTCAACAGCACTGAACACAAACCAGGAGTTTAAAAGGTGGTGGGTGTCCAAGCAGGAACACCCGAGTGGCAGCATGGGAGGTGGAGGAGGCGGGGGAGCGAGGCAGCGAGCGGGCTCTGTGTGTGGAGCTGGGGGAGGGCAGACAGGAAGGTAGTAATGAACTCCATAAGCAGACCCCGCCGCAGGGCCAGAGCGGAATTCCAGCTTTACTAGGAACATGGAAGAATATGCAGTTTTTCAGAAGAAAAACTGCCTGTGCAAGAATGCAAATACCTTCTAATTGGTTTTGCTTACCCCAGACAAYTTGGAAAACAGGCAATTTAGTAAAAACACTCATTTTGCTTGGTTTTGCTTGTTTAAGAATGATTTGCAAACTAAATACACTAAGGTGTGTTCCTTTTGAGGGAAAGGTATAATTCATCTGAAGATTTCCCAGCACCCAGTCTCTACATTACGTTTATTAAAAAAGAAAAAAAGACCAAATTTCTCCAATATCTGACTACATCTTTACCTTCTAACTTGCACACAAATTACCTCAATTATTTTAGTGAAACTAAGATTCAGACTGATTTCACAAACAGCACATTTTGGTAACTGCTTCTATGTACATWGCTATTAGCACTTATGGCTAACTTCATTTGAAAATATTTATGCAGGATCTTTCTTTTTCCCAGACGCCCTTCATATTTCAGTCATTTTACTCTATGAAAATACTTCCAGAAAAGTAATAAAAATAACTTGATTTACAGCGAAGGGCACTCTTGTTTAAATTTAGAATAATTTGAWGATCCACAAGATATAACATGCTCTGTATTGTAAAAAACAAATCAGATGAGAAATTCCTTCCCAACATTTCCTCATGCCAGCTTCAGCCAAACTTCAGAATCAAAATTACCCCGTGTGGAATGTGTAGAGCAAGGATTTTTCTATATAAAACCTTTCCTTGCTCATGATATTTCCTTGGGTCTTTTATGAGTTTATCTATCCAGTCATGAAATGTTTGTACACTCACCTGTTTCTAAAAAGTCATGTCTTTGCTGTAATACTTTAGAAAAAGACTTTAAGTGAAAAGTGCAATATAATGTGCAGTGATACTTCAAAAGTCTCGTGGAGAGAAAGTCTGCTGTGCTCTAGGTTTATGGTYCAACCCCAAGAGAGTACTTTTATTTCTGTATGCCTCAAGTTCCCATCAGCATGTATTTCCTTTTGCCTACCCTTTACTTGCCTGGTRTGCTCACCCAGAAAGCTGTTTGAGCCTGGAACTATTGTCAATCATGTGCTTGAAGATTAGCACCCTGATCTCAGTTAATCCACCTAGACCCTGCTATGAATTTTAAAAAAGTAAAATGTCTGGAAATAGAAAATCAGTTAAAAGGCTTTTTTTTTGGTGCAGAATTAAGAATATGCACAAAATAAACACATAAAATATTGCTTTTGTCAGAGACCACAATTTCTGCAGACATTGCTCTGACAAGATACTATTTCTAAAGTGCATATTATACGGTTACAGCACTAAGCGGAGGAGCATACTATGCTGTGGAGACAATAATCCACAGAAATATGGTAAAATAAAATCCTAACAAGTTCACCACAGCCAGGGCTGGCAAGAACATAATCTCTCAGAGAACTACAATCCATCTGAAACGTTTAACCTCAGCATTATGTAATTCACAGTATGTTTCTGCATCTCAGCTTGGAGTTTAAAATTTAGCTAAAACATAAATCAAGGAAAGCAGTATAACCCAGGAAATCCCAAAATAGGGAAAATAGATATCCTTCTCTAGCAAAGCAGAAGAGTTTAATTATTCTGGGAAAACGTGTGGCTAATATCTCTTATCACCTGAGGGCTGACACACCTCTAACAAAGAAACTGGGATGTAGTAAGAAAAATCTGCTAAGAAATAGACTCAAGGATGCCCTTCACAACATGCTGGCTCTACGGCACTCATGCTACAGTCTCAGCAGCAAGTTTTTGCTTTTTCTTTTTCATAGTTTGCAGATTTTTTAAGAATCTAGGGCAGCACATCACAGGTTTATGAACAGAGGACTGAACCACTAGAATGAGGAGCCGTGCTAGCATTTCACACTCATTGTTTTGCAGCGTGTACAGCCTGTTCAACAACGGGTATAATGGCATGTAGCCATCTATGGAAGACAAAAACGTAAGCCCCTAGACAAACAGAAAAAGGTGATACAACTCAAGATATCTTTATTGCCTAGATAGGCCAGTGAAGATCTGAAATTCATAACATGCAAATGCTTAAATCAATAGTGCAAGCAGTATTTACGGCATTCCTTACAGCAGCAGCCAAAGGAACAAGAAAATAAGAGGGTGAAGAGACATTTCCCTCTTACTTTCACTGCAGCAGCTAATCCCTTTTCTGCAGCTAATTCACTTTATCTCTGCACAGAGCAATGTTATATAAAACATTTCTAAAGCAAGATTTTTTTTTCTGCCTTTCAAGACCCAGCATCAAAGCCTCGTAAGCCATGTACTGCAGAATATATTTAAAGCTCAACAATACCAATCAACAGTCACTGAAACTAAACTGGGAGGGAGGAGCTCTTGATGTGCAGAGGCTGCGTTTCAGGCCCACATCATATTAGCTTACAGAAAGGCAACATTTTATAAGTCTTTATATATATACTTAGAAGCTTTCCTTGGTGAAGTACAATTATAGTCTAAAAGCAACTTGATAGAAAGGAGAAGAGAGCACTTATGCAGGCAAGTTTTCTATCAAATCAATTTTTTTCCCCAACAGCTTCTATTTATTCATTCAATTTCACTATTGGAATTTTACAACAGAAATTGGCTCAGGCCCTTTCAAAACAGAAAAGGCTTTAGTCTCTCCAGTGAGCAGCCAGAAGCCAATTGCAGTGTCGATTGAAAAGAATTTGTGCTGTTGCTTTAACTTGCTTGTTGCATATGAGCTAGGGGATTTTTTTTTCCCTCTTCTGCCACCACGTCAGCACAATGTTTCAGGTAAAAGGTGATGTCCCCCCTTGGAGGTACCTGCTTAGACCACGAGACACTTAGAACCAGCTTGTTCTCTGCCAAGGAGCCCATTGCCCATTTTCCAGTGTTGTCTTTCTGAACACAGAACCAACGTGATCCTCTTCGGGGCCCCCAACCAGCTCACGGATAAATCCACATGAGAAGGGAGCTGAGCTTCAGGCACAGCTGCGGGCAACATCCCCTCAGCCCAACGAAAGGCTGACTCAGCCTCTTTTCTACTAAATTTGAGTATTCAGGTACATGCCAGATTTTTAAAATTTCTGCTAAGATTAACAAAAGTGTACTCGTATCAGCACCTGAAAATTAATGAACTCTAATGAACCCTCTCAGAAAAGCCTGCTGTGACACTACAAGAATTTTAAAGTATAGGTCTCTTTTTAGATATTTAGTCATTATAGTTCTGCAATAACTTTTGCTTCTCTGTGAGCTCATATGAACTAATAAGGTAACACAGAGAATATCATTAATTTCACATTCGTCCTTAATAATGGACTTTTTTTTTCTGTGCATGTGACGAAGACTGGCGAATGCTATGGATCTTTTCCATTTATACATTTTCTCAGGACCCTATCTGTTTCATCAAATACTGACTCCAATTTTGACTTACAGAGAAAAAGGGATAAATTTTGTACTATATCCCCAGCAGCAGTACTGCAGTTTCAAATCCCTGCAACATTGTTTTAGTAGCCCGGTAACTAATGAAATCACACAGCAGAGAATATTTGCAGGATGAGCAGTTTCTGCTATTCAGGAAGTATGCTGCTCATTTGAAAATAAAAACCTCCTAAAAATATAACAAATGTGAACTTTTTCTTCATAATTTTGATATAAGACTCTTTGAGGTTAAGATTTTACAAGTCTGTCCTTGCAACTAGGCAAGGGTTAGCATTTACTCTATAAATATTTGCCAAGATCTCATTTGCCAATGACTTTAATGGCTGAAGTTTTGTGAAATACATAAATACTAAATACTAAAAATAATAAATAACGACATGCATGACAAAACAGGAAGAGTTGGTGACACTCAATTTTGTTCCATTGGAAATGACAGTGCTGATTTATTTTATTTTTTAAACTCTACATGCTCAAGTTTTCTAAATTATATTTCCTGTTCTTTTTCTGGGTCTGTTGAACCCTGTTCACTCAGAGCACAGATGACATCTGTGGATAAAAGATTTGAAATGTATGAAAAAAGAACAGTTTCTCCCATACAAAGCCCAAGCTTTAGAGAAGAAAAGCTTTTCTTCCACAGAGCTATGAACTTCACAGGAGAAAGTATTTCCTCTGTTCTGTTCCCTCAGGGGGTGATATTTTCTGTAACCTGTCACACTTAGACAATCATATAAGTTTGTAATTTATATTTAGCATAGGGTCATTTGCAGTTGTCTGCAAGATGCATCCTATAAGTTACGGAATGTAGAACTACTGAGAATCCCAGAACGGGAGAAAGAAAAAGAAAAATAGAAGGAAAAGGAGACTTAAATGTCCATTTCAAAGAGAATGGAAATTTCAAAGCATTCTAAGCATGTTTTTTAAAAATGAGTAAAATAGTTTCCAAACTATATGTGCAAAAAATTTGTTTATGAATACAGGCCCTGTCCCCTGCAACCTTTCCACACACACACACACATCCATGGACACAAAGTGAAACAGCCTTAACTTGGACAGCTACACGAGCATGAGGCACCGTAAGAATACACACATCTACGACTGAAATAATAAGCMGTACAATAGGAGACTGAAAAGCCTCCCATACTCCTGGCTTGGAACATAATGATTCTGTTAATGATTCTGAAAATTCAGTTCATTTTCAATCTTTTATACACGAGTTGCAACAGATTATTACACTGGTGGCTAGTTGGGAAAAAATAAAGAACCCATTTCTCTATTTGCCCACCCAGAGTAAAGGTTGTAATGGAATTTTATAGAAAAATCAAGAGAATAGGAGCTTTAGCACAAATGCCCATCTTGTAATTGCAAATCACAGCACTTACAGAAAGCAAACACTATTTCAAATTACAATATAGAAGTTCCAGATTCTGTTTCCAATCCTTCCACACGTTTCCTGCTTAACTTTTTGAAGCTCTAACTCCACATGCTTAGTACCTTGTCCATATGGCATGAACCTGTACAGTCGCAGGAACACTTGGTAAGAGTTTCAAATGTTACAACGGAGTGTCCATGTTCTTATGTGCTAACAATAAATGTGCATGAAGTAAGAAGTTCTCTCAAATTTCCAAATTTCTTGTATGGCAAAACCTTAATTTCTTTTCATACCACCTCTGAATATTCTTAAGATAGAATCAGAATTCACTGTGAATTTTCATTACTCAGTTGTCTTTCACAGATTTGACATCTTTCTCAGAGTTTTTCTGCATCATAAGTCTGTGTGAAACAACTTCTTGAATACTGCAAAAACACAGCCAAAAAGCATAAGCATTTTTCTTCCGTGAATTTATCTAATTGYTTTAAGAAGCTCTATCACCTTGTGGACATGAATTCTATGGGTTATTAGCATAAAAAAGTATCTCCCTCTGTATGTTGTGAACCTGCCTCCTGAATATGTCACTGGATAATRTTGTACTTGAATTAGGGAGTTCTTGAGTGGTATAGAATGAATAATCAGTCTCTAAACACCTGCTTCAGATACAGAACATTTTTACAAAATTCCATCCGGCTGTATCTTCTTTGTTCAAAAATTCTTGCGAGGGTACTACTCCTTATCCGTGTCATCCTTGTTATCCCTYTCACCAAGCTTCTAGTTGCTGTGTGTTTTGAGGAAAGGATGGCAACAAGATAACAAGATCACTCCAGATACACTGTGAAATTACACTATTCCTTATTTATTTTTTATCATTTGTCAACTAATATTATAATACCAGAGTGACTGCAAACATTGACACACAATTATGTAATTATTTTGCTTTTTTTCTTTGCAGCATAAGTAAAAAAAAAAAATCTATACTAGAYTGTAGTTGAGCCCAACTTGAGCCAGCCTCTCAAGCAGATTGCCAGGCCTTCTCAACATTCTTCTTAGCATCTAGTTACACAACATTATTTGTATAGGCAGACCAATCCTGCAAAACTTCCAGCTGTTTATAACTTTGCTGTATTTTCCAGACTGGGTATCTGCTGGAGGCTCAATGTGCTTGGAAAGTTTTAGGGAACAAAAATCAGCCAATTCAGATAATGAAGTTAAGGAAAAGTATGTGTTGTTTAGCTCTTTTGAAAAGCACCAGTGCCTTCAAAAGCTACAGCAGAGATTTTAAATTGGCAGTAAACTGCTGTTGTATCAGGGACATCTTTTACCAGTCCTAGGAAAATATTACCAAATTTGGCCAAGTTATAACTCTTCAGTAATGGCTTTCTAAAGCTGAATTATTCAAAGGCCAAATCAGTATGCACTATCTCCTCTCAGCACCTCTGTTAAATGGGCCACATTTTCATTATGCCAAGAATTAGGGTTTGTCCCGGACTCTGCAGAAACCAAACAGTACTCTTCCTATAGCTGAAGCTGCCAGATGTTGCTATGGCATCAGATGGGAATCAGAAGTGGTTAAGCTGTCCCTACACAGCAATCGATACCCGTGTATTATTGTCCATCCAATATTATGCATACTGGTATGGAAGCCCCTTGGAAGAAAAGGAGGAAAACAACATCTGGAATGCAGAGGGGACACAAGAGAGCAGGAAAAGAGCCGATATTAGACAAGGAGCTCAATAAACTTATGCTAAGACTGAAAACAGTAAGTATCAGACCAAGATGGATAGGGAGGAACGAAAAGGATGAGCTCACAAATGCTAATTCAATACTGAGACAAAGAGTTGGAGGAAATGCCAGATTTAGAGAGAGACCTGGAAGCTTAGAAAAGAATAACAGGATAGAAAGATAAATGGCATACAGCAAGACTTGGAAGAGAACAGGCACAGAAGGGACAAAGAGAGCATAAGCTTCCTTCAAGGCCTATATTAAATCTCATTATTGCTGACTCACAACATTCTTCTCCCARCAAATATCACTAAAATTCATTGACAAAGAAAGTGTGCCTCATCCCCCTCTAGTGCTCATCCATGGACTACCCTATACAAATAATGCAATTTCAAAATAAATTGACATAAAAGGAAGATTAAATAGAAGGAACAATCTATGCTTATGTCTCTCACTGAAAGATGATGTAAAACAAGTGTCCTATTTGCATAAAAATATAGAGAAAATCCTCTCAGCAGCAAAATGTAGAGATCTCTGGAAATTACTACTGAGAAACTACTCAATACTTACGCATTTCTGAAAATGTCATATGATTTCACTGAAAGAAAACTTGTCAGGCCTCATTGATAACAAAAACAGTATTTAATATCATTTCCTATAATCAACTTTGAAAATACTCACGTTTTTGGAAAAAGATGATGTACATTGAAACAATTTGCAGACAATATTAATAAATGTGCCAGTCTTCCCAGCTTCAAGAACTTGCTCTTCTAGAGAGGAAACACAGTGTGTGATCATCTTCGCAAACGTCTGAGGAGAAAGAGAGAAGCACCTAGTGAAAATTATCAGCATCTGACTGCGTCTCAATATTGGCCTAGTCATAGATAAGAAAAGTCAAAGCATCTTAGAGTCTAAGATTTCAAAACATACTGTTACTAATCTGAAGACCTAAAGGGCATATATATTTATAAGTAGACTACAGATGTTTGCAGTCATAAGAAGAACAGTGACCTAAGGGTATTTTTCCTCCTCTTCTAAGAGCACAGTTTGGCTCCCTCCTGAGCACACAGAATGAGCAAGCACCTACAAAACCAGCTAGAAGTTGGGCAACAGCTCAACTGTGAAGAGACTCTCAGACCTGCTACGAGCACAGCTAATACCAGAGGCAGACAGCTAAAGTAGTAGCAGGAAAAGAGAAAACAGAAGAAAAGATTCTGACATGATTTTGACTAAAAAAAAAAAAAGGAATTATTGACCCAACACACATATATGTATTCAATTCCAGTAGAAATTTGAGCCATAAGGTAAAGTCTTTTAGAAATTATACAGTATTTCTTTGCTAAGATACAAAATGATATGTGGAGAGGTTCAAAATCCTATATTAATCATTAAGCTTTACTTTTTCCTCATGAGAAGCTGAGCACTGCTCATTTTAGGGATGAGGTCAGTGAGGCAGAACAGGCAAATTAATTGCCCCAAATATATCAGCAGTTGCATCAAAACTAAAACCCAGCAGATTTTCTTCCTATTTAGCCWTTACAGTCCCTCCCTTTTCTACTCTGGGAAGTCCAACTTAATTTCTACCTTGAAAATCCCCATGGATACTAAGCTTTAAATTTAAAAGTTGTAATTAAAGCATTAACTACTGCTCAAATTGCCAATTTAATCTTGTGCTTTCAGATTACTGTCATTATAGTGGGTAACATTAGGCAGAATACTGTCTTCTAATCAATCCATGGCATTAGCTTCCTCCGATAAGAAAGCATCTCCAAAAAACGCTGCTGTACTTTCCAGCAGCAACCTTTAGCCTRGTACAAAGACTGGTGTTGATGTTCCAAATCATTATGTATCCAGCACTGTACCAACAGAATGAGCTGAGAAGGCACGAAGGGTTTAAATGGTGACAGAAACTGCCACACCTTAAAAGGCAAATTTGAGACATCTTTGGATTGTTTTATATTTAGTCTGTAAAATCAAGTAAAACCAGGGAACAACTGCCAAGTGATGGTCCACACAAAAAAAGACCCTCTCAAGATTTGAAAAACAAAACAAAACAAAACAAAACAAAACAAAAAAACCCCCACATTCTCAAGCTAAAGAAAACCTTTTCATATACGGTAGTCTGTAATGGAATCAAAAACAAGAACATCTTCAGTGTATAATGACAATGGTAAGTTTAACATTCTTTAAAATTAAGTGCTGAAGATGCAACAGCTAAATATTAAGCATTAGTTGAAAGAAAATCCTCTAATATATATTGGAAGTATACTGACAGATATTATGATTTAATTATTGGAGGGGATTGTTTGTTTTTTCTTTTGTTTGTTTAAAGAAGYTCTGTTTTTATAAGCCCACTATTAATAAAATTGCACATATAAAATGGCACACAGTTAGAYTGTAGGATATTTTTATTACCAGAACAAGTACATATGGGTCATATGCTTTTACTCTGCTATGATTGTTCCTTAGTAAGAGATCATACATATCTATCAAAATAGCAGTAACTTTCTTTTGTCCAAAAGCCAACAGCTTCTCCTTCCATGTTACTGGCCTCGGCACTAGATCCCCTGTATCTCCCTCAGCAGTGACACAACTGCACATGCAAACACACACTGTAATCTTTATGGTGTGCAACTTACWTCCCATGGAAAATGAGCACAGATAGTTAGGCAGGATCCCTGTAAACGAAGTCAGACTTACATTTCCTAATGTTAAATGAAATATAAAATGATTACAAAATAAAAGAGTCAAAGCAGATAAGTTCCAGGCTTGTTCTGCTCAATTCTTTAGTCTCAGCAGTAGCCAAAAAATACTTTTKTTGTGAAAGATACGTAAGAAGCCGGCTGCTGATCTGATACTCTGATCAGCAACGTCAATTAAAATTCCATCCTGAAATGTCTGTGTGGAACAAAAACTTGTTGCCTAATGTTGGCCTCCAAAAGCACTAGGGAAAAGCCACTCTTACAGCTAAATGCTAGATAACTACTGTAAATACAAGCACAGTTTGGGACATAGCCAGAATAAGGGAGATGTTGTACAGACCTACTATAAAAATATGAACACACCAAGGTTGGAGCAGATATGGAACAAATTTGAACCCTCTTTCTTTAGCAGTAAAAGCAAACAACCACTACAAGGCATGGGAGAGCAGATTTTCCAGCAAGCAGCCTGTGATGAAAGGAAATGATATGCAAATATGATTCAAGAAGAGCCGTTCTGCAGCAGCCTGCAGAACCACAGCAACAGAGGAGCTCAGGAGGAGTGRGCACATGACAAAGGGAAGTGATTCTCCCAGTACAGCAACCTCTCACGAGCCACGGAATGCAGGACTGCTCTGAAGCTTCATCTTATAAAACTAGATTTATTTCCCCTGGTGCAATTCCTTTTACGTTATCTTGCKGCAGATTTAGCTGAGTGCTCAAGCACAAACGCCAGAGCACAGTGGTTTGTGAAAAAGGCTTCCACTTAGCGGATTTTGCTCTGCTAATTGGAGAAGGGGGTGAGAAGGAAAGGCTTGAACTTTGTCTTCTGACAATTCAAGAGAGCAAAATTAAAGAGAAAGCAAACCAAGCACAGAAAAGTCAGTTARGAGAGAGCAAAAAGAGCATACAGATGATGAATTAACACATAAAGCAGGAAAAGCATATTACAGATAGGGCAGTGAGACCTGATCCTTGTCTATGCTGTACCAGCTAAAACAAGCACAGACTCTGTTACTTTGTAAAAAAAAAATATTATTTATTAAGAAAAAAAAAAAGCTGGAGCCACAAGCCAAACATAGGACGCAAAAAATCTAATCGTTGCTAGGGCTTGGTTAATCTCTCTGTACACTTTTTTTTTTGTCACCAATTCTGTATGTTAACATAAAGTRATATAAAAGAGTCACCAGTAAAACTAACCACTCAAAACTGAAGAGCTCAGTGGTGAGAAAAGGGAAAACTGAGGTCAGTGTGTTCCTGGGGAGTTAGCAAACCCATGCCACTGCAAACCAAGCCAAMCAACCTCTTCCTCTCTCTTCCCTAGGTTTCACACCTAGGATACTAGGGAGGATGTTCCCAAACWGTATATCCTTGAGACAAAAATAAACAGCAGTTACTTTGTGAAACCATATTAAAGCCCAGTTTATAAACACATCATTTCTCTGGCACTTATTCTGTGTGAAAATTCAGCRGTTTGAGAACCACTGTGTAGTTTAYAAATTAGTAGGTATGCTGAACATACATACTTAACAGTAAGAAAAGTTTCATGCATGCAGATATCCATATACCTACAAATGCTCTTAAATATTAGAAGTAAAAGAAACTGGAGTAGTGTATTTTTACRTGCTATTAAACGAGGTGTGCATTTCTGCACGAGACACACGAAGGATTGTATCTAAAAAGGCAACCAACTACAACCCACAAAACCAATTCAAGAACAGAATGAACAAGGGTCTGATTATTGTGAAATCCTTTGCCTTTGTGTCACTGGTTCAAATCACAACTCAGTTAAAATCCTAATTTAATAATTACACTTGAGTGGCTCCAAAGCCACTTGAAAGTTGTTAATTCACTGTGCKGAAGTCAGCAGCCTAAGGAAGACATCACAAAAAGTCACCAATTGCCACTATCATCCTCCCAGCACAGCCAGTTCTTTGCAAGTGCTCCTTCCACAGGAGGCACATGCTGGTGTCTTTACGCTGTCACATCGCCTGGCCTACTCTACACAGAGTAAGTGCTGTGCCTAGTCAGGAATAATTTATATAATYGGACACTAGAAGCAGTGATTTTTCTTCCTAGAACCACAGATTCAGGTTTGCAACCACAGCAGTATCCAGAATGACAGAGTACTTAAAAGGGAAAAGCAGCACACACTTAAAGGAGAAACGCTAAATTCCTTCCCAGGACTACCTTATGGAATACCTGATTGGAATAARCAAGATTCCCCTTGCCTTTTGTTGRTATGGACAAAAGAGCAGACTATTGCTATGCATAGAAACTGCAATCAATTCAAACACTACTTTGTATTTATCAGATTCTCAGATRCCACTTGATGTACAGCTGAAAAACCTCACAGTGTAGGTAAGCCACAGAAAGGCAAAGAATCAACACACTGCCTGCGGTTCTTTGATATTCCCAGATAAGGTCAATAATCTGCATACTGGCTAATTATTCACAGCCCACAGGTTGTGGAAAAATGTYTTCATGGGCAAAGATAATGTCTTGAAACTAGATTAGTGCTTTTTGTAGAAAAGGCTAGCAAGAGAGGTTGTCTCACACAAGGTTTTAAAGCTCTCTGGATCATCAGAGCAAGCTAGCAATATTCCATATGTTAGAGCCAACAATGCAAAGGGCCTGTCTGACTGATGGGTAGAAAATACAAATCCTTAGCCAAGACTCCTAAACAGCAGAACTGAGTGAATAAACTTAACAGTAAGGCAGACAGAACACAATCAGCAGAGAACAGCAACTGATTCAAACCACTTGCTTTGAGGACGCTGATGTCACACCTCTGAAGCAACCCCCATCTTACCAAAAAGAACTCAAAAGGACTTCTTGGCCCAAGAAGTCAATCTCTCGTATTCTACACTTTGCACAAACTGAATGTGCCATAGTAGAGAATCTAAAGCTGACAAATATAAGCCAAGATATATCAAAAACCAGACTGTGTCTTCTGAGGTTTCTATGCTCCTTTACAGCTATTTTTGTCAAAAGCTGAATGGAAAAGAAATGCTTAAACAGCCACTAATACTGAACCATCCTTTCAAGATAGAGAYTTCTTTTTTTAGGTCTCTGTAAACCATGTGAGAATTTCACGAGCCAAGCTTTTGTTTCTCTTCATTCTCTGTCACTTCTTCTGGAAGTAATGATGCTTCCTTTCCATAAACAAGAAATGCAAATAACAAACCAGAAAGCTCCAACCGAAGTTAGAACAAATAACGTGCTACAGGGCTGACTGACTCGCCTAGAACAAGGATGGTCTCACTTCTCTTGAATAGGATTCATATTTAAAGTGCAAGATTGTCCCATAACCAAGCAGTTATATAGTCACTAGTTAGCTGATAATATTTTACATAAACTGCATCACATGTATTGAAATGAGTATGCAAAAGATTCTTGCAAACCACACCAGACTGCTCTATGGCCACCTGTGCCTTTTGAGGTCCATCCTTGTGAGTAAGCACAGTCTTTCTCCAGACCACATGGGGACAAGAAGTGGAACAATGCTCAAAAGACATCTATAGACAGAAGACAACATGCAGAAAAGCCAGAGCAGCAACACCTTTCATTTGTAGCGTAAAGCTAGTAAAAGTAACAGGAGATAATTACTTTTCAGATGCCTAATTAAATTAGGCAGCCAATTTTGCTTACGTCTCATTTTTTTCGTGTCCCCCTCTGTGCAATCCCTAGGAATCATCCCACAAAATCCCTCTTATGCCTAARTCACTGTGGAGATGCTGGTTGGCCACTTCTTGCTGTTAGTATATTTAGTACTTCCACGGTACTTTAGCAACAGTTGCAGTTATGAGTGACACATATATTATACACAACGCTTCTAAAGAGGAGAAAAATATAACAGCTAGAAAATGAGACAGTCTGTACATCAGAGAGCAGAGAAGGTTCCTGTAGTAAACTGGGTCTGTGCTATGTGAGCTCTCCCTAAATACATGGTGAAATGCTCTGGAAGATTTAAATTGCAGTAAGTTTAATGCAATTTTACTTTTTCCTGTTGGGGTAGGCAAAGGTGACTGCACAAGCGCCATGTGTTCTTACTTTTTACATGAACACCAGCCCCACATCCTGCTGAGGGCACATGCTTGTGCGGACAGCTGGGGCAGCCGCATGGGCTCCTCATGGTCTGGCACCAGCAGCCAGGCATGTCAGTCCTGCTCCTGCTTGTTCGCTTGTGCTCCACACTCTGCGATTCTGCTGGACCATCTCATCGCTGCCAACTGGGTGCGCAGGCCCTTGGAAGCACCCAGGCTGTGGCTGCTACGCGCAAGGGTGTCATGCAGCCAAACGCACGACGCCATCTCGGTGCGCGCCATGGCCTCAAGTGCAGTGGGTGGCCGCGCGACTCAACGCGGGTGTGATGGCATCATGGCGGCACACGTCGCGGCGGGCGGGCCAAGAGATGAAGGAAACGCCGGGCACGGCCCGCGGGCCCACGGCGGCCATGGCGGCTCCCGCGGGCGGTGGCCGGGCGGCTCCGCCGCGCGCCCCGTAGCGCCACCTGGCGGGCGCGCACGTGCGCAGCGCCACCGCCCACCGCGCSGCCAAGATGGCCGCCCGCCCGCCCGCGCTGCCGGCGGCGCCACAGCGGCCTCGGCGGCCTCCCGCCTACCTGCTCCTGCCCGCAGTGCCCCTCTGGCTGCCGCCCCTGCAGCTCGCCTGTGGCTCCTTCCAGGCCTTCCACCTGAAGAGAGCAAGAAAAAACACACGTGCCCAGGCTGATCAGTTTGGTTCCAGCACTGCCGGGCTCGGGTCTCGGCCGCGTCCATGTGTTGTTCCGGACAAAACCTGGGAACGCGCAGAAATACCAGCGAGGTGGCTGTAGGAAGGCTTAAGTAGGAAAGTTTATTGTAACATCTGCCTTTGGGCATAGATAACACACAATTTATAAAAGCCAACTGGAAGTTATGGCCCACATGGCCCACACAGAAAGGAATGAATGTTTTAAATATATATATAAATAAATCAACAAATACCTAGAAGAAAAACCTTGACTGAAGATGGTCACTATGGCACACAAGCCATTTTTCACTTTGTAAAACCTTTTGCATGTAAACAGAACAAACATTCTATGCAAAGCCTGAATCAGGTTTTCCAGCAGAAGGAAAATGTTCTCCTAGCTCAGACACCTACTTGCAGCCAACTTCTGTAGGAGAAAGATGGAAGGGAACAATTTCAGGTGTGGAGGTAGCCCAGGAAGCAGCTTCTGCATTGCCACCAAGATGGTCATAGGAGAGGGAAAGCTGTGKGCTGGAGAGCAGAGAGGAGAAACAAAGGCGGAACAGGAGCTGTTGGTGGGGCCAGTACACATATCACAGTAGAAGGGTGTCCTGAAGCAGCTGCTGGAAGCCATCCCGGAATGAATCACATGAAGCCAGGAAACTAAATCCACCACGTGCAGTGCGAGTTCCCTGCCAGGTCTGCACATCACACAGCTGAGGGAGCAACTCAACAGCCAAGACCCTCCTGCCTCCAGGAAGGGACAGGATTCTCAGTGAACAAACAAGATTCCCACTACCTGCACCCTACTGTGACTGAAACAGCTCAGCAATAACCAATTTGGCACAATGAACTTCCATGTATCAGTGGGATGACAGTTCATATTTAGCTGAAAAAGATACACGGAGCAATTGTGGAATTCTAACAGAAGTACGTTGAACTAACGCACTCTAAAGACGCGAATGTATGTAAGAAAATAATCTTTGACATAAATACTTGTGCTATAATTCTTCTCTATGAAAAGCTCTTTCACGCTTATCACCAGCAATCTGAGAATGTGATTTAGTGTGTTTATGACGGCAACTGGACTGAGAGGCCGCAATGAAAAACTGCCACTGCTGTGGCCTTCTTGGTTAGCAGAAGGTAGTACTTCCAAAGCAAGGGCAGGCACATCTAAGAACAGTGCAGTCAGATTCAAGAGAGTGGTTCAAAAATTAGGAGAAATTATGAGACCACAAAGAGGAAGGGAAGTACAATAGAAAACCTCCAGGCACATGAATGAAACGGTGCCTGTTTTCTTAAGGGCAGCAACRCACTACTAGGCTACACAAGTGAGATCAGATTTATTCATCTTTTGTAGGTGTCATCTTCTATTGAGTCACAGGGACCAAACCTGTGAGCCTATTAAAGTTATTTCCTTAGGTGCCTATTTCTCACCTCCATGGTGGCATTAACTGTCACACCATATTCATATTGTAATTCTACCCATAAAACATTTAAGAGCTATCCTTAGAAGTTTTGTGGTCCCTTTCTTTTTGTGTGTGTACTCAACTGAACAAAAGAAACCTCAGARAACATTACACTCCACAGGTTTATCAGCAGAGACCCATGGATGCCATAGGTCAAGGCAGGGATTTCAGTGGTGCTACATAATCCACATCCCTTCTCAATCTGTTCCATACCTATCTGTGGTAAAGATCTCTGCGCAAAGGAACAGTTTTCCTTTTGCTGAAATAAAGGAGTAGAATAGGAAAAAAATAGCACTTTCACCCTACTGCACCCAGGCTGGCTCTACAAGGACTACTGATAAACACAAGGGGGGAAAAAAAAGGAAACTTTTTAAATAAGAAAGAGTTCTCGGTGACTTTGTGTTGTTAATGGCCACATTTAATTTATKAATAACTTGTAAGCATTCAGTCTGAGGCCTGAAGCCATTAATACAGCCACACCTTCAGGACTAAACACATATGACACAAAAAAAGGTCCAAAATTGATACCAAACTCATAACTTTGAAAAGACTGGATGATAGTAGCAATCATAAAATGCATGAATGCAAAGCAAGCATAAATTCCATGCATTTAATAGACTGTGCATTAGAAGACATCTGCAAAAATAAGTTGCATTAGCCCTACAGACTACTATTTTCTGACTGGATCTGCAGACATGCAGTCAGGTTTAGACAAACAAGTTACCACCATTTATTTAAAAACATTCTGCTATAGAGAAAACTAGGAATAAACAAAGCCAACATATAAAGTTTTAAAAAGGACTTGATTGCAAACATTCAGCAGGTCTACATCATTTGCAAAAGAAGAAATAATATATGCTTAGGGGCTCAGGGTATTTACCACAGTCAGAAATAGCARAGAGATGCCCGTTAGCAATCTGCAGTATAAATAACATATATTTACCATAATCTGTAATGAAATATTTACTAAGCAGATCCTAACCAGCTTCTTCCAGGTGATTACAGAACTGATTGAATATTTATCATTAAGATCCAAATTAAAACCTGCTAAACACTTTTCAAAGTTATGATGCAAATAGGGGTGAAAAGTGTTCATTAGCAAATACTGTAACTTCACAATCACTTTAAAATTATATAAGCTGGCACTGACAGTAAGAGCTGTCTGCCTTCTCCCATCACTCAGGCATGCCCCTCAGGCCAACCCTTTGCGTTGCAAGAGCACAAACRTTCACACAGTGAAATGGATTTGGTATCTCATCTAGTTTAAGAACTAACCATTGATTTCTTTGCTAAACCATTTTRGCTCAGATGAGTTCTCCAATTCATTACGCAGAGGTGTTACCGTCAGGGATTGAAAAAAAACCACGTAGCTAAGGGATGAGTGAGGTTGGGTCATTCAAAATCAGTGTTAATCTTATCATGAAACTTAGCCAAACACACAACAGTGCCATTTCCAGGGGCATTTCAACACTCCCCTCTATCCCTTGTTGATTCTCCGGCTTAAGGACAGAAAGTAAAACTAAAAGAAATTAAAACCACAACTTCATTTTGAAACCTAGAGGGGAAACATATGCAATCTAGCCTTGAGGTTAGCTTTCCTTTCAGACTCTCTTAAAAGCAGTGCATACTATACCATAGTAATATCCCTTTCTTACCACTTCCCTTTACATGCCTTTGTTTCTGACATCAATCTCTACTCACCTTTCTTCCAAGCCCTAGATAAACCTTACATTTCCCCTCAGTACTAAGCCTTTGGTTTTGCCTCAGCCTCACTATTAGGCTCCCATTTAACACTGAAAAAGTTTRTCTGCCTTTCCCCCAGATTTCGTTTGTTTTTTAATTATTCCACATTCTCTCTCCTTTACCCAGGAATTTGGATCGTGGATTCTACACTGTCAATGCTTCARGACCACAATTCATTAACACAATGCTGCGACATATATACTTCATTAAGGAACATAGGGAAAAAAAGAATGAGTATTAGGTCTTTCCTCCACAGTTCTCCAAAAGCCTTAAGCCTCCACTCAAAAAAGTTAAGTTGCCTTTGACAGAGCTTGAGGTGCTCTCCTAGCAAGTGTCCMACATGAAAAGGCAGGCACAAAAATTTTTTTAAAGTAGCCAGAGCAGAGAACCACACATCTCTATAACTCTATAGCCTCAAGGTTTGTTATATATTAACATTTTTGAAAATTAACAGTCTTCATTAAGATGTCTGTCTATGCCAGCTTCAGAATACTGAGAGGAAAAAACCCCACAACTATGAGAAGAAAATAACAATGCATAAGGAACAGCAGAAGAGAACAGCACACTAGTTTTCAAGGTGAAAACTAAATCCAAGAAAGTCTTTCACAACTATTTTAGAGTATAATCACATCAGGCAGAATGATATTCTATCATGCAGCATAGGCCTGAAAGCTTTAACTTGGCAAAATCTTCTACTGAAAWATGCAGTACCTAATTTCATGTTCTTCGTTGTTGTGGTTTCACGTGCTATGATTGTTACACAGGCTTAAAAAGCATAATGAATACCTAGAATTATCTGCTAGAGAAAACTGTTATTGCAGTTCTCTCTGTGGAAAAGAACTGGAAGTCCTTGTTCCGATTTCAGCGATGCTATTTGTGATACGTGACGTAGCTGAGCTAGCAAGGCAAGGCCCGTAGGCAGAGACACTTAAGAACATTCCACAAATACTGTGATTAATCCATGAGTATCCATTTTATAATTTTAAATATTCAATATAYATCATTGCTTTGAACAAGCAATTGATATGTGCAAGAAGCAAGAGGGAATAATATAAAGAAGTGGTTTATGTCAGCTGAAGAAGCCTGAAGGAAACAGAATGACTTGCARGCAAGGAACAGCTGAAGTTGTTTCTGTATTCCTTGTGAGGACAGACAGACTTGGTGCTCAGGTACAGAAAAGCTAAGACCTGCTGCACAGTGTCACACAAGAAACTTGGTTTATTTATTAGCAGGTCATCTTTATTTCTTACTTATCACCAATAAGTGGCATGTTATAAGATGAACTACACTAACCAGYACTTTATTGAAGCTTCTTCCTTGCTAAATAGTTCATTTTCCACTGTCAAGTCAATTGAGCTTAAACATTCTTTTTTTGTAATTACCAATAGCATTGATAATACTTGTTTCTGGTCCACTACAGTTGTGCAGATCACTAATAGCGTGTATCTGAATCCAGAAGTAAGACAAAAGCTGCCAGTGGTTTAACCACAGGAAAATTATGTGGACATCAACGACTAAGCATTATATCATCTTCTTRAAAATGCTGAACAGAAAAACAAGACAAAGATCTAACAATTTGTATGTATGAAAGCCATCTGATTTACTGCAAACCACAGGTAATCACGTATGGGAAGATGACATTGATGGAGTGATGATATGAAGGGAGAAGTGTTAAGGAAAAAAAGACCTCTAAACAGTTAATCTGAAAGAAAGTTTTCCTGCTCTTTATCTCCTGGAGCCAATAACATTAGCATTTAACTGCTGAAATGAACGAGGGGCAGCTGTGTAAAGACAGTGATCTATGATGATTGTCCCCTCGGCAAGGGGCAGCTCCCGCTAACCTGCCCCRGAGAACGTCCTTCACCTCCTCACCACCTCCGTGCTCGTGCTCACACAGGAGGCTGCCTGCAGGACCGCGGGGCGCTCGCAATCCCTCTGCTTCTCCCAGTTTTCCCACAGACTTTGCTCTTTTCTGGGTGAAGAAAAGGGCACTGAGAGGAGRTCTCAGCCTCCCGCTTTGCTCCTGAGGATCCTAAGTGTCCCTTACACACCCGATACCCTTCAGCTGTGCGCCAGCAGCACCGCCCTSTTGGTACCGTGTCCTGGGAAGAGCCTCGTCCCGCAGGGTCCCGATGCGCTCCAGGCCGGCCTCACTCCCGCATCTGCGGCAGAGCCAGCTCAACTTTATCCCGCTCCACATCCAAGCCACGAGAGACAGGGCTCTGCCCGTCCAGGGGGAACGTAAATACCGATATAAAGGAGGGGAGCGCGGGGGGCACCGGGACCGGTGCCATGCCGGGCCGCAGGGAGGCAGCGCCGCGGGGCCGCAGCGGGTCTCCCCGCCCGGCCCGGGGGGCGCCRCACCGGGAGCGCTGCCCTCAACGGCCGCCCGCGACCGTTACAGGCGGCGCCGCGCGGGACGCGCCG
>PTEX01000028.1:1156623-1214558 GCA_003342815.1 Eudromia elegans | reverse complement strand
CTGGCAGGGGCGGCAGGGCTGCCCCGGGGCGCTGCAGGCGGGAGCAGAGGGGCTCGTTCCACCTCCCCGAGGGGCAGGAGCCGCGGCGGCCCCTTTCTGCACCCCACGCACCAGGCGCCCTGCGAGGGAGGCATTCCTGGAGGAGGGCAGCTTTCCTAAGCCTGCACTGCTACCTAGAGGGCAGAGGCCACACTGCTCACCGAGCGCAGGATGCAGGAGCCCAAGGCCCAGCTGCACTCAAAAGACATGCTCAATAAAGCAAGGGAGCTGATGCAAAGAGCCATCCGGCCTCTGCTCGTTACCCTTTCCGCCTCCTGTGAGCAGGASCGAGGGCCTCTCTGCGCAGGTTGCAGGTGGGTCGTGCAGGGATTCAGAGCAGCAGGCAGCATTTCACAGCCATTGCTTTGAGGCATTACCTGATTGAGAAGCTGTTTGTAGACGGTCCCAAGTGAGGGRCAGGAAAACCCATTAGAAACTGGGTAAAGATGAAACCTCCAAGAAACTAGATAAAATTTGCGGCTTACAGAGCACAAGGCCACAAAAGACCCCACGCTATTATCCAACTCTTTTCTTGGCTTTTGAGAAAACCAAGTTGACGATAAATTTCTGACATTCATCAAAAAGAAATACCTAGCTTATAGCAGTATGCCTAGCAGGAAAGAAAAAGGCTTGAGGAGGTACCTTAAGCAACAGGAAGAGTAGGAAGCAATATGCTTGAAAAGTCATAAGATATTTGCAAATCCAGACCTTCAGCAGAATCCACTGACCTTCAACACAAAGAGAAACACACTGCATCTCTATGCCTAATTCTCCAAATGTGTGGGAGTTTCAGCTGCAGATTCTCTATGTCTGGAAAGATTTCTCATTATGCATTTGCAGAGTCATTAACAACATAGACCTCATCTTTGATGAGCCATTTAGGTATCAGTCATGCTGTAGACTCCAAGCAGTCCATATACTGTKTGAGAGCAACGGTTCTGTCGGTCAAAGACAGGCACCACAATGAACTGCAGATGAGGTCTTAAAARCATATCTGGGAAACTTTAACAGATCAGAAGAGGACATGCTTGAATTCAGATATAAATAAAACTCTGATACTATATAACACTCAASACACAACCTTATCCGCATTCCCATATTAAATTTTACCTCCTTACAAACTTGAAAAAAACGCTATTTCACCTCTTACAGCATAAAAAGGAAAATAACAAGAGCCTAATTAACAATGCCATGATAATATAATTTCTGGATTATAATTGCAACCATTTGTGGAACAGTCATGGAATAATCCAAAACCCACAAAAGTCTGTGTTTATATATTCAATGCTTTGTCCTTAGCACTATAAAAAACTAATATCCTCTGCATCCTCCAAAAGAATGATATAGGAGAACTGTAAATCCTTACTGCAAGTACAGTATCTGGAATAATAGCAAAAAAAACCAAAATCCCTGGACAGAACTTGCAGAAGAACCCTTGCTGCAGTTCAGTGTCTTGCACCAGGAACATTGCCTTTCACACCTAGAAGTAAAATTGTTATAGCCATGAGAGTCTAAAGAGAGAGGCAAAGCTTGTAGATAGTGTATTTTACTCAGTCAGGTAATAGATCTTAATATCAAACTTCTGGCTACTGCAAAGTTCAGCATTCCCCTCTGCAGTATGCTGGAGCAATCACAGCCCTACATTAGCATATGTATTTGTTTCCTACTTTTTGCTTTCCTATTTACTTAGCTCCATTTTGTTTCACAGCTGTGAATAAGTAGGGCGCTTATTTTCAGAATTGATTTAAGCATGCCAGATTATAACACACAGGATTTGTCTATCATATAAAAAAATTTACTGGCATGGCTACAAGCATGAACCCCTTCCCTGGATGAGGAATAAAACCCCTTCCCTACCTTCTCCAGCTCCTTCCACGCTTTCTGCTATTCCCATCTGCCCCTTGAAGTCTGTTCGTTATTTCTGAACATTACCAACAATTTTCTGTGACAGAAACAAAGACAAAAAGCCTCATCAGTAACTCAATACCTAGGCGTTTCCAGGTGCTCAAAACAAAACATTCTAAACAAGTCATTGCATCATAAGGAACAAGAACCACAAGAATCWTGCAACCCTATGGAAAGCAGAGATGGGTGTGATGGATAAACTGTTACATGCTTTCCTACAGATAAYGTAATGCCCAATACAAGTCTATCACTGATGAAAGGCCACTTTCCTTTGTACTCTGTCTTCAGAGTAATGGTTCAAGTAGACAGGAATGCTAATTGAAAGGACTAGAAACTTTATCTTATTAAAAACACTTGCTGTAAAAAACACGTAAGGCTGGTAAAATAGCACAGCACTTCAAATCTGCTTGTGCACTGTTTCTAAAGCACTTTCAGAAATCAAGCATACTGCATTTTGTCCTCAGACAGATTTATCTTCCATTTGAGAAGGCAAGTACACAAGCGATCTGTCACAGCTACACAAGGAATGYGAGTTCTTAAATCTTGACTATGATCTCACCTCTCCAAGAACTCAGTGCAGCATTTCTTGCATACTTCTACAGCATCTAATGAAAACCCTATTCTAAGGATTCATCTAAAAATTCCCTCTCCCTTCAAACTAGTTTTGGAAGTCATTTATGAAGCTACCTTAAAGCTGGTTATTCCACTTTAGCCTTGCCACATGCCAGTATTACATAATAGTATCTGCATACTGATAGCTGTATTGCAAGGAACACACAGATGCTCATCAGAAGCAATGCCAGCAAGTCTGATACTGCAGTATCACAGCTAGCTTCAAGATAACATTTCTTCAARGGTTATTTCAAGTTTGAGACCTGTTTTGTGAGATATATTGACACTGTCTCCAAGCAGAGCTGCACAGATCAAGTGCYAGACTTGTCTCCAGTTTCATTCTGTCTTATATAGAGCATGAGCTGTATTTAAGCCTCTGATCATGCACGGAGGATAATACTTGGTTGGTTGAGCAGCTAATGGCTAGAGATACATATGGATGCTGGTTGCTGTCGTGGTAACTACCTGGTCTTCAAACAGGACTCAGGACTTATTTGCAGCTACTGTGAGCATGAGACCAACACAGGCCTGTCAATAAGCCTGGAGGACAGGGTTCTTGTAGGTCCCTGCACACCTCATCAACTAGTCCAGAGAAGGGAGCAGAGGAAACAAACATTTCAGATAGCTACAAAATACAAGTCTATTTAGATCCCYGAATTAAAATTATGAACCACTTTCACACTCTAGAACAAGAGGGAATATAGTTTTCCCTCATTTTGACTTACCTGCCAAATTAATAGAGAAAAAAAGTCACTTCTATATCCATTTATTATTCCAGTTTGTAAAAATATAAGACTAATATACAACTACAGCTAGCTTGATTTCATAAAATCAATCTTCATTCAGTGAGATAACAATGTACATCATACATTAAAGTTGTAAGAAAAATACTGATATTTGACATTTTAAACAGGTTCATTCATGTAAAAATCACATTGCAAGTAAAATTTAATTAGAAAATACATAATATTGACAAAAATACACATATGTTAAAGACAGCTTGTGAGAACATTGTCCTAAATTTATTTCAACTGTGGAAAAAACATATGATTCACAGTTAGGCTTGACTTATTCAGTACTGTAGCAGAACTTCAAAGTAACTGTATCTTAATTCCATTAAGAATTTGCTTTCTTTTTTTTCTCCCTATTAAGGTGCACTTATAAGGTTAATCTGTCTTCAGTTTTCCAGACACAAGTAAAGAATGACTTGTTCCCTACTGTGCATGTATACAACTGTATAACACTATTCACAGGAATTTTAGTTTTTCATTCTATTTTGAAATAATTTGGATATTTWTAAGTTAATTTATAAAATCTGGACTGAAAATACAATTTACACATATTAGGATACTTAATACACAAAGAATACATTGATAGCAGCTTAATATTATCAATCATGCACAGTAACCTTGCAATCACTTTTAGATTTTATAGCTAAAAATAAAGTCTATATAAAACAGTCAAGCCTTTAAGTATTTTCTTTCAAGGAGAAAATCATAGAGATGTTAAAAATTTAGGAGGTAGTGAATGAAAGGCTAATAATATCAGCATAATATTTTAAAAATCTTATACTGAACCCCAGTACCACTTATGTATAAAATTTAGCCATTCACAATCTATAGTTGATTATCCTGACATAATGATTTAAAAATATTTAGTAATTAACAGTGTATGYATTAGGAAGATATGGAAGAACTTCAGAAACTTATGGTAACTGCAGCATTAAGCAATTACATGCTGTGCAGTCTGTCACTGTAATTGTAAATACGCCCTTTAAAAAGCCTATTTAGATTTCGTCCATACGTTTTTTCCATCAAGTCTCAAAAGCGTAGTTCTATATTTATCGTCAAATTTCTGCAAAACAGAACATTGCATTTGCTGAAAAACAATATTCTCACGCATTGAAGAACATAGAGTTTGGAGGAAAGGTCCCAAGAGATGGATTCTCACGCAGTTTTAAACAGGACCCTAATATTTCTTAATTCCTTAATACTGGCGTATATATTTTTTCAAAATAGTCATGCATCYGTTAAAGGTACAAACTAGGTACCAGAAAAGGGTTTGGCAGCACACTAACCTTGAGCGTCTGTACCTGAGCAATAATCTTGTAACATTAGCATTCTCAGACTCAACCTTCCTGTGCAAGTTAATAGCTCAACTTGCATCCAAGCAATGCACATACTAATGTTTCCCATTAGAGTCATTTAATATTTCCACCTAAAGAAAACATCACACCTTCGCTGAGTGTGCTGCCAGTTTGTCTTCTGCATATGCGTCCCTCTTTCTCTGCTTATCGAAGTACCTTTATTACTTTGATCATTCACAATACATTCAAGTAAACTAAAGGCAGAGAAGTGCAAACTAGCATAATAAATGAAAGTTGCCCTCCGCTGATGAGTTCATACAGGAAGGAAAGTCCTCTGATAAAGAAAGAAAGAGACATTTTGAAGTAAACATTCTTCCTTTAGTAAAGGAAGTGTTAGAGCAGCACTCGCAGAAAATATATTTAATTTTTATGTTGCAAAATATATAAGCCATATCCATTTTCCTCTTTTCATAGCAAATCAATATATTTCAGGTTAAAGATTATYAGCAAAATAAGTCTAAAACTTTAAAGATAATTGCTCACATTAAAAAAATCCAGGATCTCTTGTGCATACTCTGATAAAACCACTAACAAAATAGAGAAACTCTGTTTTCCATTGTTTCCAACTCCATAATGGAAAATATTACCCATTATGTCAGTTCTCCATAAATCAGGAAGCGCATTAATTCGATAGAAGACAGCCTTTCTTGAGTCTGCAGGACTCAAAATCCAATGTTACTGACAGCTTGGGGGGGAAAAAAGCTATTCATAACGCACAAAGAACTTAAAATCTTCATTTATGAAAAATGAACACTAATAATTGAAAATAACTTTCTCTACATCAGTTTTAACCTCCARTATACTATAGGGACTTTTATAGTGGCTTAGCATTATACTTACAGCTAGTCTTATGTTAAGAAAGTTACCAGAGGTAGATGCTTTCCCAAGATAGACTGAGATGGGGTGCGGAGAGAAAGGGGTTAGTCTCGTACCTCCACCCCACAGGGCAGAACACATTTGCAGGAACACAGACTGCTGCCTCTAGGCACAGCACAGGCTGTCTGCATCCTCCTTGCCTTTTGGAAGCTGACTTAGGCTGCAGGATCCCTGCTCATCCATCTTTCTCCTCAGTCACTTTACATAGCATCTTCTATTTCCCTGCCCCAGCTTGCACCACAGCAGCAAGACAGGACACGGAGGGAAAGAGAATGTCAAAAGCCTCCCCTGCAGCTCTCCATGCAAGTCTGCAGCAGATTGTACACACCTGTGCCTGCACTGCAGTATCAGGACTTTGTCAGCAGTTTTGCATATAGTAACTCTGTAATATCGGAATACCCAGTCAGTGGTGCACAGCGAGGTGAGCATGTACAATTAGGTCGCTATAATGAATAATGCTAATGCCACACAGGCTCAAGCTGCTCTAACCTGTTAGGTCTTAAGTTGTCTTTTCACACAATTTTGACTCTGCAACAAACTTGACAGCTTCTATGAGGAGTGTGGCATATTCCCATGGAATCTGCCATGTGTGTTATTTTCATAGTATTAAGTTTACCTTTGATTTCTTTAAAGTATATCATTTGATTTAGTTACTAATCACAGTATCCTTAAATACTGTAAACTAGAATTAGAACAGCTCTTCAAGACACATTAGTTTTAAGACTTTCACATTTGAATTTACAAATCATAGTGTCATTAAAAGTGAGTTTACCTGGCCATGCAAGGCAGATTGAAAACAGTAAAGGTGCACGACTAACGAGCCTGTTGTTGCATATTCATTTCCAAGCAGGCAGTCAGCTTGAGCAGCCTCTACTTCCAATCTGACTGTTATCTAGCTGCAGACCACTGCTCTATATACATGTTGCTCACAGAATCAGTCAGAATTGATTTGATCAAGCACAACTCTTCCTACCTCCCCCTCCTGCTTGTTCTTCCATTTCCGGATACACAGAGCCACCCAGTACAATCAGCACAATAAAGGCAGCAGCCCCCAACAGGAATGAGGTGGCTAAAGCAGCACTTCAGCTGAATACGAAACAGTACATTAGAATAAAATCGACCTCACACAACAAGGGAAATTTGCTTCTATAGAATCAGTAGCATTCCACATAAACAAATCAAGTACCTACAAGAGAAAGCTCATGGCTATCTCTTAGTTATCCTTCATTTTCAGTATAAAATTTTCCTCATCCAGTTCCAGTCAGTTGCAAATTRTCTTTTATCTTCATGACGTATTTACATCGAAGTGCAGAATTAGCWGAAGTTAGTCAACTTATATAACTTCAAACTTCTCATCTCCATTTTTGTTTCCTTTAAGTCTAATTGCAGTGCTCAATAGGTGGAGAGGTATAAAATATATTACATATTAAGCCAAATTAAAACATGTATGGCATTCTCAGTTAATACCAAGTACGTCAATGTAATTTCATAGCGTTATTATAGTTCCATCTTCTAACGATTTATGATTTGGATGCTGTTCTTCATATTCCATATTAATGCTGCCTGCTGAATAATTCAAGTTTGTCTCACTGGAAGGAAGGAAACCATTCTGCGTCGACTCCTGAAGAAGTTCCATTTGTGTCAATGACTCCAGGCTTTCACTGGTATGGACAGCTTTTGGAATCTGCTGTGGCTCACCGCTGTCTTCAATAATAATGTCCTCTTCATCACTCTCCTCTTCTCCTTGCAAGAAGTTTGTTACAATATTAGGTGTGCTACTTGGAAGGCTAGATTCAGTAGACTGACCAGAGCTGCCAGAAGTCCGACTGTTCCTGACCACATTGTTTCTCTGGTTTGCTGGCCTCACTGTAATGATCAGGTTACGGCTGTTGGCAATCATCATGTCTGTAACCTGATCAAGGCTCTTTCCTGAAACTTCTATTCCATTCACCTCCAGTACTTCATCATTAACAGCCAGCAAGCCTGTACTTTGAGCCAGACCTCCAGGAACAAGTCTGGATATGAAAATTCCTGGAACTTTCTCCAGTCCTTGTGGCGTTACTCTGACACTAGAGCCATCTCGTATGTAGAATCCCAGGGGTTTGTCAGTTCCATATTTGTAAAGTCGTACCCTGCGATGGGTTTCTGGAAGAATATCTACATCTATGATAGAAGATACGGGTCTGAAGTCTTGAGGCATGCTAATGACAAGGTGGGGTTTCTTCTTGTGGTTGTCTGGACGCAACACATTTGCTAGGACATTCTTCTTCCTTGTCATAGTATCTGTACCAAAGGCACTGTAGTCCGCATCTTCTGTAAGACATAGTGTATTGATGATTAGATTGTGATAGCAATGCATATACACCATATACGATATATTTTAAGGCAAGAGATTGAAATACCTAAACTAGAAAGTTCTCAACTTCCTCCAGTACAATTTTCTCTCTCTAAATATAAAACCGTCTTTTACATTATGAGATTCAGATAAGCTCATAACAAGCACTTTCTATTATCAAAGGAAGCAGTACACAAAAAATAGAAATAGAAACAGAAATAGAAGCAACAACAGAAAAGCAGAAAAAAGTATTCTATCTGCTTAAAAGAATGTATTTTAGAAACAAATTTTTTCAGAATCATTCCACTTGTTAGCTTCCTCTCCCAAGGTTTCAGACCATTGGAATAGGGGAGAAAAAAAAAAAAAAAAAGAGGGAGTGGGAAAGCAGGCAGAGTGCCTATGACTGCCTCGCTCCTGGACACTAGCCAAGTGACCTGGATTCAAACTCCAGAAAGCTTATTCCATTCCACACTCTCCCCCACCCCCATGTAGTGTAGGTAAAATGGCTGAGGAGCAGAAACAAAGAGCTCTTGCACAGAACTACTCCAGGCTAAGTTATTCATACAACATTAACTGCTGCAATTTGATTCAGAAGTGTGCAAATTAGTATTTTTTCCCCATTTAAAATGCTTATATGTGTGAGTTTAAAAAAAAAAACCAAAACCCTATGTAGAACACTTCAGATCTGATCACAGAAGCAATTCCGATATCCAAAATGCCCCTTAGTCAAAGAAAGTGTCCATTTTTGCATTTAACATAAAATCAGCTTCACGAAGAGTTGTGGTAAGTGARGAACTGAAATCCATTCAGATCTGACTGACGCCCCTCAGATTTACACTTGTATTTCTGCAGTGTTACATAAAGGTTTAGAATCAGAGCTGGTTTCTACCAACCTGGAACTCTAAGAGGCTGGGATTTCTTTTTTATTGTACTCAGCCACCACTGGCATAGTCAAGAAACGCAAAAGGAAATGCCATAGCAGTGTGAAAGTTAAACAAAATTGTTGATGAAAATGCCTCTAGATTACTATGTCCACTCTGCAGAACAATTTCTATGCCTGCTATTTCTTAGATACAGACATCTTTTCAGAGTGAGATTCTTGCATGAACTGCTGCRTGAATAAAGGCAGCACTAACACAGGTTGCCTTCTACATGCTGCTGCTTAGGATGAACAAGCCGCAGTACTGCCATTTCACATGCAGTGGGGTGCACCCCAGGGATTCTTCCTCTTCACCCAGGCACCCTGCGAACTCTGCTTCTCTGATTTCTGAGAAAACGATCCAATAGAAGGAGGCAGGCAAGGAATAGCAAGGAACAGTATGAGGAAGAGCATGAAGGCGGAAGCAAATAGCAAAACCTGCCCTAGCTACAACTGAGCAGGTTAAAATAGGAGCTTGAAAGTTTCTAACCCATAGAAGCAAGGAATTGTTGTTTCTCACCTAAAACTTTTAAGTAATAAACTAAAAGCACTAGTTTTCTATGCTTACTTAGATTTTAAGATCAGAGAAACGTGATTTGAAGTTTTACCCTCACGTATTGAGGGTCCAGCCAGCCAGTTACGAGTTAGATACCTGGTTACCATTTTGAAAAGATTTCTGCAACTTGAAGAGTTGTAATAGAGCTGCTGTTCTAAGTTGGAAGTACTACTGTTTGCAGAACATGGAAAGTACTACTGTTTGCAGAACAAGGAAAAAACGCTTAGAAACAAGAGTAGACAGTAGACAGAAAAGCCTTGCTCTAAGCATGTCTTTACTGTTGAATACGAAGTAATACAGAACACCAGCACTTTGACAGCACAGGTGATGATTAAATAGACAATGGTGCCTTGAATATTATAACTCATTARGAGCATTAATGAGAACAAAGGCTATTTCTTAAGCCACGGACTTCCCCTTTCGTCACCAGCATTTTACATTGATTACTGTGATCTCAAGCAAAGTTAAAAACAAATTTGTGCAGCACATGCCTCTAAGTAGCACAGGATTCTGATACTGCACAACTCTGTTTTTAGTGTTGCAAAAAAACACAGCAGAACTCATGAAAAATAATCCATGGAGCAGCGATTTTGCACAAACAAGTAATTTTGATTCATTTCAAGCACGTAACTTTTGGTTTGAGGTAGTGGTAAAGACGGATACAAATTTACCACTACATTGCTCTATAAGAGCTCTTTATTGAAAATTGCTCCAAAGAGTCAATAAGTTGGATTTAACCTTGCTCTTGCCAAAGATTCAAAGAAGAAGGTATTTTACACATCTTCAAATCATACCAAATCTACAAGTCTTAACATAGACCTGCTGCTTTTGTTTTTATTTTTAAAAAAATCACTACTTAACAAGTTTAGTAACACATTGTTGCAGTAAAATGGTATTGTCAAACTGCAAATTACGGCAAAATATTTAAGTTAACAAAGGTGTCATATTATAGTGAAGTCTTAGTWTAATAAATCAGCATTAGCAGAAAATAAAGTAACATAAGTTCAAGGAGAGAAAAARCATCAAAAAGTAGAGAACAAAAATTCATCTCTCCATATCTCAGCCAAACAGCATGACTTTGTTTAACCTCTCCTCCACTGCTAAACAAATTTTCTAAAGCAATATTCTCAAGTACAAAGGCATCTTTGTCCTGGCATCCAGCTAATCAGTTTAAAGCTGCAGTGAAAAATACTTGGCATGAAGCCAAAGGACAAGGTGTTAACTTCAGATATGTTAAGGAGAATGTCCACATTCTCCTTCTCTTCTTTTTCAGCTGTTGAAGATTCTGGACACAACAGCTTTCTGCATGCGTGTTACAGTAAATTTAAAACAAAAGTTCACAATACTCAAATCTGGTTTTAACTCAACATTGATCAGCACAAAATATTTAAAATTATGTTTTTCTGGTCTACTTACAAAGCAATGAAATTACCCTTCATGAATTATGTTTTCCAAGCCCCAGAATCATATAGAATACACATGTAACTTAGCATTTTTTTTTYCTCTAAATATTCCAATGAATCAAGTCTCTATTTATTCACAAGTTATAATGAAACAMGTTTTTAAGAAACTAAACTAGTTTTTTAGAAAAAGGACTCAAACTCTTTGGATATTCCAGAGTTAAGAAGTCAACTTCTCTTATATTTTTACCAGATAAGTTAATATTCTATGAGACTTTTTAACAGCGAAGAAGTCTAACTTAAAAGGCAGGAAATTACCAAGTGTTTTTTTCCACTTTTTAATATATACGATGCATAAAATTTGCAAAAACGGTTGTGCTGTAATTCATATACCTATAAAACTCTCATCATATTAAGTGAACTACACCTTCCGTTTATCTATTAACTATTATTATTCTTGTATTTACATAGCATCTACGCTCCAGAGCCCATAAGTCCCACCTGAAACTTTTTCTCCACTCTGCCCCACCAGCCCAAACATTTTACCCTTCAGTAAGATTTTTCTCAGAGTGACTCCCATACATYTGGATTTGATCAGGTAGATCAGTTTAACCTTTAAATTCCAGATGTCAACAGTACCTGTTAATTTGTTAAACAAACTGCAGAATGAAATTCCAATAATCTGTTTTTCTCTTAAAAAACAGCCAATTGGTATAAGAGATTATATATGTAAAGTCAGTAACAAAGTAAAGACATATGGTGTTAAAATGTAGCCTTTATAATCCCAGTCTGACAGGTGGCTTATCTGTTCTCATCATATGGCTACTGAAGGAGATTAAATGGCCTTTTCTACCTGTAGCTTCCATTAAAGCAAATGGCTCATCTCCTTGGTACCTCGGAACCAAAACCATTCAGACATTACCATATTATCCTCAACAAAATACATACACATTTTGCCTGCAACACAGCACCTGACCAGCAGCCATACTATTTTCAAATATTGCCTTTGTGCAAGATCATTGTGGAGCTTGTTTTTGGCTGACTTACTATGATAGAGATGTATGTGCACATATGCACATATTCATAATAAATTAGATTTTCTTAGGTTCTCTGAAAATAAAAGTTTCAAACAATTCCACTACATTTCCCCCCATTTCCATATACTGAACACTGTCTCCGTGACCAAAACAAATACAAACCAATTTTTTCTCCATTAATAAAAAGCAAACATTAGAAAGAAAGGAACAGAATTTGTGCCTAGAAGATACTATTTATAAAGGCAAATTGACAAACTGAACAGCACTTATATTTGARTTTGCCAATGGAAATAACTCTGTCTCTTTGAAAGCCTCAGAATGTTTTGTTAGGAAAAAATGCATTCAGTGTAACATATTACAAAGTTCGTAATTAATTTATGCTAATATTTAATACTTTACATTTTAAGATCAAAATTAATGTGCAAAGTCTTATTATGTCTTCTCCTCCTGTCCAAAAAAAGATTTGACTTTTGTGTGAAACTTATACGTAAAAGGAAACTAAAAATAAAGTTTATTTTCATTTACTAATACAAAGCAAGAGGCATTACTAGAAATAGACTCAATTTTGTCCAACTGAACTAAAAACACGAACAGAAAACACAGTATAAATAGGTTGCTTGCGGAAACTGTTGCAAGAAAGTTCTGAATATATTATTATCCATAATTACTATGGAATTCAACATGGTGAAATAGGACTGAAAGTTTCTTTTCCTCTAAAATTCACACTGTTTACTGCAGCAAGGCATACCTGGGTAAACAAACGGTTCACATGCAAACAAACTCACCTTTCCTTTGAATGAAAATCCTGAGTATAGGATTGGCGGTAGAAACTGCTTTATGATAATTGTCATCATTATTGATAGGCAGCAGGTCTCCATGAATGTCAGTATATCCCACTAAGACATCAACATTTGGTATCTTATGCACATGCTGCAATAATCCATAGAACTCTTCAAACTTCCCAGGTTTTGATCTTTCCAGAGAAAACCGTCGAAATTCTGCTCCAAACTACAACAACAAAAAATATATCTTAATTTATTATGCTTAAACAATAGAATGATTTGATGCAACATCAGAAACGGTATGGAATTGAAAGTACACTAAGAAACATAACTTATAAACTGGAAACGGTTTTTACGCCTTTAAGATATTTATTTTTCAAAGATTTTGCTCTACATTTGGTCTTCATATGAGTGTGCTGTAAGAATGTGTGCAGACTGTTTTTACTGTTCTGTTTAAGTCGAAACATTTGCTCATAGGGCTGTCCAGCAATAAGGTATCATATCAGTATAAATTATTGTAGATTCTCATATTCTTACGTTGCAGCAGCCACACTCAGGGTATAGGGACARAATACACACTCACCACTGACACTGGTTGCTCAAGGACAAGCATATGCTTAACTTCCTAGGGTATGTGACTCCCTGAAACTTTTCCAAAGAAATTCCAGAGCACTGGAGAAAGTCATGTAACAGACGCATTATTTTTTTCTAGCATTTGAAAATCCCTAGTTTTTCAGGCCAGAAAAAAAAATAATCTGAATAATACAAATGATCACTACAGACTTTCAGTACAAACTAGGTGCAGCAAAGCTTTAATGAGCTAGACGGACATTTAAACTAAACCCTCCCAAGCCTTAAGTTACTTCTCCAGTTAGCCAAAGAGAAAAATACAGAAGACAATCAGCAACAGGTCTTCAAAAGTATTCAAATATTCTGTCTGTACCACTAATGCTCAAAATTCCATTGAATTACCATTTATAAACACATGTACAACACACGAGGTTTGGAAAATTTACTGGGGACACTACTGGCACTATACTTTTAGACCATGCATTTAGTCAATTAGTCAATTAGGCTTCCAACTTAAACATTTCATGTAGACTAAAAAAAAAAAAATAATTTTCATAGGTATAACTGACTCAATTACAGAGTTCTGCCCAATGCCTGTAGCACATGCAAACAGAGCATCAGATTAAAATAATTTCAGAACTCCAGGAACTGCACATCAGGCACAAGCAACACACCAGCAAGGACATTAAAAATAATGAAAAGATTGTAGCTGCATCCAGGCTGCAAAAAGCCAGCTAGGTCATGGTTATTACCATTTTAGACAAAGACAAAAACAAAATAAAAACACCAAGTCATCTGGTGATATTTTTTGTCCATTCTATTGCTGATCTATGATGAATTTAAATTATTTCTTCAGCAACATTAGTTTTAACCAGAACTCAGTGGCACATGGAACAAAATACTTGGCATGAAAGTTTGAGCCTCAGTWTCACACCCTTTGGTTTATGTTACACTGTAGATGTGAAGGTGCAGATGACCAGGCTTCCAAACAGAGCTCCTCCCAATTGATTACAACCTTTTAGAAGATTTAAAAGATTTAAAAATCCTGACATACAAATGAATGAAAATAAAGGAGATGCTTTTGTGAGCACATTAGCACCACACTAACAGCTCAACAAAACAACCTAAAAATCTTCTGTACTTCAACTCTCTACCTTCCACCAAAACTCTTAAATAAAAGAATTCTACATTAACRTTCTTCTATAGATACTCTTAATTGCAGCAACATACTCTAATTGCAGCAACATTAACTAACAATAAGGTAGCAGGGAGGACTCATTCCTTATAACAAAGTAAATAAAAACCTGCTGGAGGAACTCCCTCCACGTCAAAAACCTGCCTGCTTCATAATGACGTCAGCTTTAAGAATTTATCCTATCTCTCTTAATTCTTCAGTCACTTAAGGCAGGAATATCACAGAAGTTGCCCATTCACTGGCTCTAATTCACTATGTTTAGTTTTGAAAGACTAGCCAGTCTAAAGCACAAGTAAAAGCTGCTTAAGAAAAACCCACAAACATCAATTTGGAGCAACTGCTATGCTACTGCAGTACAAAATGCAGACAAAGAACCAGATTTTGATAAACATGCATTTTTTAAAAACACATGATAAATAACAGTCCTATAAACATTCGATGCAAACACTAATAATCTGGCTATAATTCCTATTATTTTTATATGCTTATATGTCAAAGTAGATTAAGACAATGTAGAACTACGGAATTTCATGGTCAGCTTATTTTAACTCCCGAAAATGTTTTCATTTAATATAAACTGTTACACTCCATTCCATTAAGCAGGTTGTACTAACAAAAAATTAATAACTTGGAAGAGCTCTTAGGAGAGATTGGGAGAGACTGAATTGAGAGACAGCTACTTGTCACCAGAGCTCTTTACAAATACAGGATGTCAGGATGTTTCACTGGTAAGTCATCTGAGAAAACGCAGTACAAGCTACGTCAACATACTAAGAAGTTATCAGAGAGGCTTACAAAAGTGCTACAGTAATATACTAAATAAAATAAATTTTCTTACAGAGAACAAAGATGTCTCATCTCATAACATGATACTGGCACTATACTATTAGTAGCCTCCAGCAGCAATAATAGAACATGAACTACAGCAACAAACCTAGTASAGTAGATTTCATTCTACAAATAGAAAAACAGGAGAGGAAAGAAAAAAAAAAGCAGACACGTTCATTTAAAGACTTTCATGCTAGTCTCAAAACCTCTAGGTTGAGGAAAAAAACTTACTTGGCTAATATTAGAGAAACTGGGATAAAAGTACTATGGGGATCCTCAAGGCAAGTTCAGACCAGTTACCTAAATCCAACAAGCTGAGTACCAAAAAGATGTTGCTCCTGTAACTGCAAACACAGCCGCGTTGTGCTGGCACAGGCTCGCARCTGGGGCAAGATACTGACTTGGAGTACTCACATGAAGAGCTGCATATTGCTGATAAGGCTGAGCTTCAAAGCCCAGACCCCTCTACAGCAATGTTCCCCTTCACCTCCCACGCACTCCTTTCTTACTCCTCCTCCTCTTTCAGGATCGTTTTTACTCCCATAAAAGGGAGAGGCTATATTAAATCAATGCACTTTTAAACAATCCATTAGCGTCAAGTAATTCTAGGAATGTCTTGAAGCTTGTTTTGCAATATGGGCATAATAGATGGTCTCCATTCGTGGGAATTTTTAAATTTTCCTATACAAACAATGAGTGCATCTCACAGCTGATTCCTACATATATTCACCCCATTTTTAAGCAAAATGCATGATGGAGGAAGCAGGCAGGTGCAGTTTTGGGCTTGAGGCCTTATTTTCCTTCTAAGCACACTGTTTTGGCTATTCTCAGTCTCAAAAACATGTAAATGATAGCAAGAGCTACGCTTCTCCAGCACTTAGAACAGTGGCTACCAGGTATTCCTGTGCTTTTTGATGTTGTCCACTTGAAGGCTATATTAACAATTCTTCTTCTAAAAATCACTATCACCTATGCAACTTAGGCCTTCTCCACGGGGAAAGGAAAGAAAAAACGGCAGTTATGTCAGGGTATCCTTAACAACGACAACAAAAACAAAAAACACAAAACAAGTTAAGTCCTGGCTGATGCACAGCTCTAACACTCGACTAGGAAAAAAAAGAAAGCACAGAAAGCAAATGATAAACAGACGTTAAAACATGTCCTGTTCATTTTTTTATACCAATGGGGCAAATCACATTTCCATATAGATGCACTTACAATTTGCCTAGACAAAGCATAAAGGTTTCTAACTTAAGTTGCATATCTTCATTTAACTAATGACTTGACACATCAACGACTATCACAGATCAACACCTTTACAATTCTTAACAGTTGAACAACAAGTGAACAAACATAAAAAAAAAAAAAAATAACTAATTCATTTAAAAAGTCAAGGCTTTTGCACCAAAACTATGCCTGATGCCTTAAGCAGCAACACTAGAAAGAAATGGGTGCAGACACTTTAATGAAAGGCATTTCACGAAACTGTGCACAGATTTGACAACAAAAAAAAGCTCTTGGTAAAAGCTATAATATAGATATATGTGCACATTAAAAAGAAAAAAAAAACATTATGAAATTCTTGAAGAGTCTCCAAAAGGCAGCAAGTTTTGTTTAAGGCAAGTAAACCGTGCCTTATCTTCACGGGGTAACACAAGCGGAGTAACAACAATCTCTGGCCCACTTGAAAAAAGGAACGCAAACACATGGTTACCAAGTTAAACCGAAACCCTCGTTTTCCTCATCTAAGGCAACAGCAGGTTGGGCAGTTCAAGGATCACGAGGCTAAAACGCTTCCAGGTCTCCCCAACCTCTCCCAAAGCCCCTATCGCGCTGGGCGTCGCTTTAGCCAACGCTGAAACTGAGGGGACAAAGCCACAAAACTGCTTTAAAAATAAATAAAATTAAAAATAAAAMCAGGTGAAATTAGCGATTTCCCAACCACCACCACCACCCAGGAGAGCGGGCATGCGGGGAGCGACACGAGGCGGCCGCCCCCGCGGTGCCTCGCGCAGCGGCCCGCGGGCGGCGGCGGCCGGTACGGGCCGGCCGAGGCGGTGGGAAAGGGACGGGAGGCCGCCACCCGGAGCCCCGGAGCGGCCACCGGCCCCGCGGGCAGGTGAGTCAGCAGCCCTCCGTGCCCCGCAGCACCGCGCCGGGCCCTGCGGCCCGAACCTCTGCGACGGCYGGACCCACCTTGCTCTTCACCTCCATGGTGCCGAGACCGCGGCTGCCCGCGGCGCCGCGCTGAGGCCGGCTCATACCGCCGGCGCCGCGCCGGGGCTCCTGGCTCCGCCGCGCGCGCTGGGGGACGGGCAGCGAGACAGAAGACCGGGTGGGCGAGCGGCGCAACCCCACACCGGCCCCACGGACTCCCGCCGCCGCCCTGCCTCACAGCGCGGGGGAAGGGGAGCTCGGGGCGGAGCCTCGGCGGCCGCGGGCACCTGCCGCGCACCCAGCCCGCAGCCCGCCGGGGGGCGGGGCTCTCTCTCGCGCGCGCGCTGCGCCTGCGCGGCGGGGAGGCGCCGCGCACCTGCTGCTTCTCTGAGCATGCGCGGGGTCGCGCGCGCAGCGGGGCTGCGCACCTGTGGCAGGCCGCGCACCTGCGTCCGTTGCGGTGGGGTCGCAACATGGCGGAGGCGCSAGGGTGAGGAGGAGGCGCTCCTGGGAGAAGGGCTTTTATTGTTATTGTTGTTGTTGTTATTGTTATTATGATTATCATTATTCCTCTTTCTCCCATGATCTGGGTTCTCGCAGGTGTGCAGTGTGGTTTGGCCACCTTTGTGCTGGAGGAGCCGTGTCTGGTGCAGCCTCCTTCCCCTCAGSGGCTCCCGCTAGCAGCCCCAGTGCCCAGGCACGGCCTGTGAGCGGAGTGCCAAGTGTGAGGTGATTTGTGTGTGGGTTACCTGCAACATGTGTGAGCCTTGCCTGAAGTTTGAGCTGTTGCGCTCAGGATACAGCTGTGAAATGTGTCCTAGCTGGGCATGCATAGCGAAGCTGAAGGTCGTGTTTCTGTTCTAACCGCACCTCATATTGATGTATTGGGCAACATGAACCAGTGTGGCTCTTTTATCTCATTTTGTGTATAGCCATAATCCTGATGTAAAACAATTACTTTAATTCAAAGCCTCTATTTCCCTACACTGCTGGAKTTGATGAAAAATCTCCTTACAGGGAGACTTCAGCCTAAAGAATGCCTTCATGCTAGTACAACTTCACATGTGTTGATAGGGAGCCCACAGATCAGGATSAACCATTAAGTTAGTGTGTTTCTTACATACAGATTGTTTCCTGGTAGAAAAGAACACAGTTTGAGGCACCATCATGTAGACTTTGCATAAAGTGTTATGAAGGGAGTTCCAACAARCAGCTCCTTGCAGTTCAGACAGGTTATGAGTGTCTCGTCAGTTCACGTGTCTCAGTCGCTAATTATTTTTTAAAAACATCCAGTGCTGAATCACTTTTAAGTCAGCGCCGTTTCAAACAACCGGGCTTAGGCCCGTCATGCCACAGGCAAAGAAATTGCACCTATCACTCAAGCCAAGACAAGCACTAATTAGTACGGAGGATGTTGTTAATTGTTAAGTATAGTTTGCCATCAGACAATGTCTGGGCAAGTTCAAATCTTCACATCCTTTATCCAGTATGTTCTGTGTTTACACGGGGAAAAAAATGTTGCATAGAGAGATTAGTCCCTAAATTTAGATAAAATCCATGATGTTATGATAAATGTAAAATAGCAGATTGCAACTATGTGAGCCAGATGCAGGTAAAACSTCTTATTATGCCACTTTGTAGTTAGGAGAACTGAAGACATTTGACTACTTTCCATTTCTAACTTCTACAACCTACTTTGCTTATTAAACTGCAGGAAAGCAGAGGGAAAGTGTGCACAACAGAAGCCAACAGTGCTTTCCTGGGTTTTCTAAAGCAATTGGTTTGTCTTTTTGTTTGGAAAAAAATCAGAATATGTGTCCCTGGCAGTGCTCAAGAAACAGGTAGATGAAGCACTTGGGGACATGGTTTAGCAGGCATGGTTTTTAAGGGTTCATGGTTGGACTCGATCTTGAAGGCCTTTTGCTATGATTCTATGTGCAGTACTTGAAGCCAACATACAGTTGGTTGGGTTTACTGCTATAGATTTATGGGGGATAGGCTAAGATACTTTTTTTTCTACCTTGCATTCCTAGAATTGTTTGAGTGCCGTGCCGTAGTGCCGTGGGTGTGGGAGCATGCTTAAAGAGTGAGGGCAAATTCATTTCAAGTCACTGGAACCAACGTAATAAAAAGTATTAGTCACGGGCTTGCTTTCATCACAAGGAGATGATGTATGAGGAAGGAATGTGATAAACAACTTAATTTAAGATAAAGGTAGGAGAAAGGCAAGCTTTTTGTGCCAGGATTAACACAAGTTTGTAGAGTTATTTTAGTCACAAGCTCTGTAAAACCTGTGATTCAGACCTGATCAAGCTATTCATGGCATGTTCAGTTTCAGCTTTTATGAAGTTGAAAGACAGGTTTGGTTTCCTAATCTGAGAGATTTGGGAAGTTTTTTTGGGAGCTACCCGTCCTTTTTTTTTTTTTAGTTTGTTTTGGTGTGGAACTTGGATCACTAAAACTACCATGCAGCATAGTGAGATTCTGCTCTAATGCATCTTCTGCTTCTCCTTTTCTGGCTAGGAGTATATTCTGTGGGTAGGCTGTATTCTGTGATGATAAATTCTGAAGGTTTTTGAACCTACTTTCCTATAAAGTCAAAAGTTCACACTGATATATTGCTTTGTACTGAGTTTTCTAAATAAAAATACAGATTTTTTAAAGCCTTTTTCTTCTCATTCATCTAGTAGTCCTCCATTTCCATTCAGTGACTCTGGATTAATTTGAAACTACATCAGTAATTAAACACTGCAGTAGTAATCACTGCTGACGTCTCACACCGTGTACACGTGTATGCAGTTTAATGACTTCTTATGGCGGAAGTGTTCTAAAGAAAACCTCACCTATGTTTTCGTTATAGGTCCTTACAGGTCTAAAGACACCTATGAGGGTCTATAGATAGAACTTCAATGTTCCTTTCCTCAAAATGATCTGTGAACATTAGTTTACAATCTTTCCATTACTCAGGGAGTTTTCCAGATCTAGACTTTGGAAGGAAAAATGCAATAGATAAAAAGAGTAATTGATGAAAAGCTTATTTAAATTTAACACTGGCACACTTCAGAATTATCCTTTTGGGGAATACAGACTTCAGGCTTGCTGGGAAGTACCTGATGTGTGTTGCTGTTTGTGGGTAGAAGCTGCATCCTCTGGTAGTGTCAGTAACTTAGAATAAGTAGTGCAGTAAATGCCATTTGCTGAATAATGAGTACCTATGTCTTACTGCAAAGGAACATTTTTGTATAGAATGATACTGGTATATCTTAAAGTTATTTGTGTCCATATAATGTGTTTATAAAGGAATTCATTTGGCATTGTCTGTTGTTAAAAGTAATTTCCTATCAAGCAAAGATAGTATTTAAGTGTTAAGACAAACTAGTTGCTACAGATCCTAACTGTTTAATCTTTTATAGTCGTGCAGTTCCTGTTATGCAATATCCTGCTTCACAGCTAGTTTGGCCTATGTTCCGCTGTGTCCCCTGCTTCTCCAGGAGGTGTAGTTTAAGCAGTGCATAGCTTGTCACTACCTGGTTTTGGCATCCTTTAGTAATGAGTTTGTATGTCACTGTTGTATGTCACTGTCCTGGCCCACTCTGCCACAGATACTCCTTTAGAAATCCTGCATTTAACTGCCTTTTCTTGGGGTAGCTTGTTCTWGAATGTCTGATTACTTTCTGAATTACTAGAAACAAATGAGTATCAACAAAGTTGGCCCTACTGCAGAGTCAGGCTAGAAGTGCTTTGGTGGAAATTCTTGAAGGAAGAAAGTAAAAGCAGGACTTGCCATGTTTCTGTTACGTTTCCAGCTGCAAGGAAATTAGTTAGTTTTGCAAATGCTACCTGCATCTGACTACAGAAATATGGCAACTATTTGTAAACTAATTCATTAATATTTGTGATCAGATTATTACTGAACAATATGTTCACTAATGACTTCTCTGTGACTGTATGACCAGTGCTAAGAAAAATACTGACATATACGGTGCTTGTTTGGACTGCATTACACATATGCTGAGGGCTGCTTAGCTGGTGAGCGGGTTGAGAACGCAGTCATGTAAGGACTGACCATCTAGGTCAACTTTGTCAGGCTCTCAGCCTGTTATTTAGTTTCTCTATTCTAGCTTCTGATAATGGATTATGTGGAAATATTCAGAGAATATTGAAAATAGCCCAGCAGAGGGCACTGTGGATCCTACTGGCGCCTTTGGAATTTAAAAATCGTTTTCTGGGGTGAACTCACTTGTGTGACACTTTCMATATGAAGGATAAATATATTTAGGCTACTTGGGCAATTATGACTGTAGTTAAACATAAGGCTTACTTATTGATTATAATATTGGCCATGTTACTAATATATAAAAAATATTTGTTCACAGTACAATAGTTGCTCTCACAGCATTACATGCAATTTGTATATAAAATTGATCTAATCATGGTTTAATATTTCATTGATTTATCATAGAAATAAGGTGATGAAGTGACTTATAAAACATTTATTGTATTTATATGTTCCAAATTTATTTAAGCTTTTTTTTTTTCCTGAATGTATTTTATGCCTGCACCCACAGTTAAACCCACTGTGAAAATACAGAATTCAAGCAGGCAGACATTATATACTAATGCAATAGAATTGTCACTCTGTATTAACTAAATAATACTGATGCGGTGGCTATAAGTAAATCAGAAGAAGGACAACCCAAAAGCAGTAGAAAAGCAATTCATTTTTCCCATGTATGTCACATTTGAAAATACTGGATCTGTGTGTGCTAAGCCATTGTCCCAGTTTTCCTAAGCTCTTAGAAGATATTCGGTGCTTCACACACACATTGAGTTTTGTCTCTGTAGTTCAGTTGGTCTTAAAAAAAAAAGCACATAAAAGTGACTTAATAAAATTCAAGTTAAACTGATTATGCCAGAACACTGGTGATTCTGGAACAGTAAACATATAATGTTGTTACAACCATCCTGAATTTTGGAGAGTAGAAGCATAACATTGATATTGATAGATATTGAGTGGCTCAATTAGTCTTTGGGAAATGCTTTGAAGTCCTTGAAGAACATATATATATTTATATATGTCCCTTTAAATTTGAAAGACATAAGAATGTTTGTATTTTGTATTTTCATTATAATGTTTTAATGGTCCCAACAATGGAGTATTTACTGCTTTTTGTATGTATGAGAATTCTAAACACATGTACTTTTTTAAAAGGAAATTCCAGAAGAATGTGAAACTAGTTTGCAACAATAGTTTATAGGACTGTCCATTGTTTTCAAGAATATGTAAATTGTTACATTATAGAATTCCCTTTGAACCCTGGTGCATAATTAACTGCACTAAACATCAGTGTTCAATTTGGAAAATCTGTAGCCAAGTGTTTTATTAGAATTTCGTGGAAAAGGAGAATGTGAACAAAACCATAGAGCAAATAATCTGAAATGCAGTTAAAAAAATAATGAAAACCAACTACCATCCACATAAATACACCAGATAAAGACACAGCAAATGAGAATCATAAAAAATAAATTGGAATAAAAACACCTAAGGATATAAGGCCAATCCTCAGCTGAAATAAGTAGAGCCATCAGCACTAGGATTGATGGGAGCTTGGTCATTCACCTTAGCAAAAGATCTGGTCTATGAAATTTGTTACAAGCCTCATATTTTGGAGGMAATAAGAGCAGAGGGCATTAGGTCAGCTGTGTTTGCAGGGGGCTMCTGCAGAAGTTGGGTGTTGAGACAAATGTCCTTCTGCTACTGCAGTTAAGACAGTTTAGAGCAGCGCCTATGGGGTTTGTGCAGGGAGCGCTGAGTGCTGGAGCTGCGGCGGTTCACGAGCCGAGGGGACGCGCCTTGGCATGGGTAGCTCTGAGGCTGGGGCGTGCCCAGCTTTGCTGACTCCTGCAAGGCTGCCAGTCCCTAGCAGAAAGTCACGTCAGGCAGCAGAGCGTCTTGCATCTTAAACTACTGCTGGTGGGGGGTGTGTGTGGGTGGGATTGTTATCTCAAGGAGTTAGTGTGATTGATCATAAAGCTTCYAAATACTAGGAAAATTAAAAGAATAGTTAGTAGAATTACAGTGAATAGAATCTGTGAGGTACAGGTGTTTGCATCTCCATGAGATTTGTTTTGTTAGAAATGCTGGAATATACTATTTAGTTACTATTCTTTTCCATGGTGTGTCACCATTGCCTTTTTCAAGCTTTTAAGTACTTACCCATTGTCAGACTCAAGTACCAAACCTGTTTTTGTTTGCATCTCAGCACTGTTCTTTTTAGGTGCTTGATTTGTTTGCTCAGCCCACACCACCAGCCCATCTGTTTTTGTCTTATGTGGCTCTYACATTGATGTGTGTCAGTTCCCTCATGGGCCTTCTTAATGACTTCTGCATTCAGCTATGCCAGAGCTTCCCTGCATCCTTCCAGACTTTCTTTTAATCATGTGGATAGAAAAAATGCAAATGCTTATGATTAACTCCATCAAGAACTTAAAACAAATAGCTCTGTCCTAATAGGCCCTTGTATGGGATCTCCAGCCGTTTGGTACTTTGAGGAGCCTAGTTTGTGCTTCRTGTTGCTGGGATGGGGCGGAAGAGCCTGGTAAGAGTGCAAGGTATTGTTGAAGATGGTCCAAGGGGGAGTGAATGCTCTTGGTAAGGAAATTTCCAACCTCCAAAGAGTCAACTCATTGTCCCCTCGGGTTCCTCCTGACTTCCTGCTGTGTCAGTGAATTCGCATGCCTGACTTTATGGRGAAACCATTCTAAACAAAAAACCTCGGTGAACTGGAGAAGGGTTACCAAAGCCGGGGCAGAGCCACGTAGAGTGACATGCCCAAGCAGGGACTGCAGCTGTGCTTGGTGTTTGCTGAGGGTCTGTCAGGGGCCTGTTGGAAGGGGAGAGGTGAGTATGCGGGTGAATTCCCAGTGAACTCGACTGTGTTGGAGGACCCCAGCCTTCTTTCTGCCTCAAGTTCACTTTTTTTTTTTTTTTTTTTTTTTTTTTTTTTTTTTTTTTTTTTTTTTTTTTTTTTGCAGGGCTACCTGCAAGGTGCCTAGAAAGCTAGTGAGAATGAAGCCATTCCCAAGGGGCTTGAAGAAGCCAGCAAGGTGGTGAGTAGTGGGTGCAGCAGCAAGGGCTGGAGCAGGTTCTGGTGACAACCAGGGACAGAGCAGATCCCTCTTCTTCAGGAGCAGAGGCTAAAGCCAGGGGGAAGGATGGAAAAAGGAAGAAAGATGAGGGCTAGAGAGGGATAGGAGTGATGTAACGGGAGAGCTTTAAAAGGGTTGTTGAAAAGATGGGGTAAGATGGAGCTGTCGGGGGGGGGTGGGGTAAAAAAAGAGGAGGGGAAAGGAGGAGTGAGCAGTTGATGGGAAAATGGGAAGGGAGGGGATCGGGCACAGGAGGAAATGGCTGAGAAGCAGTGAAGGGGTAAGAGGTGGCTGGAGGAGGCAGGGGGATGGCCAGCAGCAGGGCAGGGCTGATGTCTGTGGCACGCASCCTGCCTGTCCTTGCCCTGCAGCCCACGGGGCCTGGCGTGAACAGCGGGAGCGAGTGGGGGGGCGCTCGGGATGCTCCCCGTGCGGAGCAGAGGGTCTGCTGGGCGCGGGCTGCAGTCTTGCTGCGCTTTCCTGGCCCCCCCGCTAGCATGGGGGGGTCGGAGGGAGGAAGGGAGGGAGGCAGCGGGACAGGGCGATCCACATCCAGCGGCAAACGCTTCCTGGAAGCAGGGCGGGCGGCGGCGATAAGCGGCGCCTATCGCCGCCACGCTGGGCTGAGCTGAGCTGAGCTGAGCTGAGCTGAGCTGAACCGGGCCGGGCAGGGCTGGCTCTGCTGCTGCCACCAGGCGCCCCAGGAGCGCAGCCTTCCCACGGGAGACCCCCAGGTGCGAGTGGCGCGGTGGGGAGCTGAGCAGGGTGGCGGGGCAGGATGCGAGGAGACACCTATAGTGGGGAGAGGCTCCTTGGGAGTGTGCAAACAGCAAGCGGCACGGGATGCTGCTGCCGYCACCGCTGCTGTTGCTGCCACTGCTGCTACCGTGCCGGGTGCCCAGGGTGGAGCTGCCCTTACCCCGGGTAAGCGTTTCCCCCCGGGAGCCCTTGGGAGGTGAATGTCCAGCAGGAGGAGGCAGAAAGTAAGAGATTTAGGAGAGTCCTTTGCCGTCCTGTGGGGCTTTGGAGGTGTAACTGTATGGGCTGGTTGCATGTTAAGTCTTTCTGCTTGTGCATGGATTAACGTTTGCTCGCTCATAAATCTGGGTGGAGGTTGTGGGTCAGAGCACAGTTACATCTTGCTCCAAAGTTTAGTTCCTCTTTAAAAAAAAAAAAAAGCATTTTAAATAAGTTGGAGTTGATGGAAAATGAGTTGCTCACCACTCAAAGAAACTTGAAGGAATGTGGAAAATAGTGACGCGTTTCTTAAGCATGAGAGTATTGAGCCAGAGTCAGAGTACAGCACGATACTCAGGACTCTCAATTCTGTCATTTCCTTGGTTAGAAACAGGACTTAATCCAAGTCTAGCTGTGTTTTTACAGCAGTAAAATGGGACTACACAAATGAATGAAGGGCATTAARTACTCTTTTTCAAAAGTCTTTTTATGAAAAAAAGTGCAGAAAGGATGGAATATCTGAGGGAATRTTTTGTGTTGACTGGAAAGAGATGCCTCAGAAAGATGTGATGGTCAGTGGGACATGAACCTTCAGAGCTTCCCCTCTGTTTTGCTCATACTTAATACAGTTTATCATTTCYGTGCTGTTGCTCTGAGTTCTGCAGAGTGAGTGACATAAGCACAACATGTAGTAAAGGAAAAACTGCATAAAACTTGCCAAAATGGGGTGGAGCTGCTGGCAGACCAAGCCCACGTTCTGTGCCCCAGATCTGCGAGAAACTTGACAGATATAACACGTGCTAAGGTAATGAACAACTAGCTTGATAAAATTTTCTTCCAGTTAAGAGTCTGGATACTATTTGGAGGACTTAAAGGGTTTCCCGGAAATAACATGTCCTGCACCTCTATCCTGTGCTCTGCTCTGGAGTCAGTTAATAGCTGAAGCGAAGCAGTGGTATTTCTGCTAATAGCACAGAGCCAAGAATGGGGAACTATATATGCCAAACGGTGAATTATGTAATGTTATTCTCTAAGGGATAGTGTAAAACAAAGTGATCTCCTTCTGTCAAGACAAAGCAACGGCAGAAATGCTCTGCAATATTCACTGTAGCTCAGTTTCTAAGGAGCAACTTATTTGGAAAGATGGAACCACGTAACGAGCAGATCTACCAATATCACTCTCTTCCCTCCCASAGCCAATTCCTTTGTAAATATAGAATCTCACCTCCTTATAAAAACTCGAGAAATGGAGTAGGGCCACTATGGCTAAAAAGGGAAAAGGTTCAGTCTATTKGGAACAGAAAATTATTATTAAAGTGTTTCTTTCCAAAGGTTTCGGAAGGTGATAATGTGGAATTACAGTGCACCGGAACTAAGCAGAAGGTCTGGGTATAGGAAGATACATATAATAAAGCAAAGGAGTAGGAAAGGCCTCAGCAAAGTTGATAATTATGCTATTTGGTTAGAATGAATACAGCAAATTGGAAGGAAAAAGATATGTGACATAGGAGGTTTAATGTTAAATATATATACTTGATCTTAGCCAAAAGGTTGAGAGAAAGGAACAGATAGAGTTGAAATATCCAGAATGTTATTGGCTAGAGCTGTATTTGGATCGACTGGCTGGTGACAACCCAAAATGACATAGACAGCAAATCTTGCAAAGAACCTCAGCCAGTCTTTAACGACTACAGGTGCTCAGGGTCCTGGGTTTAATTCTGGTCTTAAGGTGGCGCCTGCCRTAGTATGAGAGGGACATCAAGGTCTCTTTCTGAAATATCATTTCTATCCACTTTTTCTGTCTTTTCCATTTCTGTTGCCAGTTTTTTCTCCCTAAGCACAAATTGATTTAACCCAAAATGTCTTCAAAGACAGAGTGCCTGAAAACATAATTACTCTTCAATTCCACATTTTAGGAAAAAAAGGTCTTTAGCCCATCAATGCATTTAATCATTAGTAATTTAGAAGGTAAGAACACCAAGATGATCTWGTTTTCTTTGTCACTAATACAGAAAATACTGTAAGTGTAGTTAGCAAAGCAATTTGTATGTAACTGATCCAGAATTGAATYTAGCTGTTTCAAATTAAATAATAAAAGCTGTTTCATGGGGAACTTAAAATGCCGTTATTATTGGAAAACTAACTTGTGTCAGTGGTACTTTTAAATTCATCAGATATGTTCTTTCCATGAATTCATCCTTGATCTGCTTGACTGAATAGCAAAAATCCATTCTTCTTGTTTTTTAACTTCTGCTATTCCAGACTGAATGAAGAGGATTGTATAGCTCTGCACACCACACTGCCCTGGCGCTTTCATGAACTGAGACCACTGCAGAGTTTGTATCTTGGTGTACSAGTTTCCACTGAGCTCTAAAGCACCTCCAATAACTTGCATTGAGTTGCAGTCATCTAGTATGTCTATAAGATTTCAGGCGTATTCAATGATTTAAGAAATTGTTCATTTGTTGGCCTACAAGCTGACCTCAGGCTGTAGGGTTTCTCTCCCCCATTTTTTTCCTTACATTCTCCACAACAAAGTTTTTCAGAATGCAGATTGTCCAGATGTTGCTGTGCTTGAGCTGAGCTATCCAGGGCATGACACAAAGTGTCAATAGATGTCTGTAACCTCAGGTAAGGCATGCAGGTTCAGMAGACTTTTTGTACAGTTTGGCCTTGTGTGCACCTAACATATCTCATCTGTAAAATGGTGATAATACAGTAATGTTTAGGTGGTCCTGGGAAAGTGCTAAAACCAGATATGTATCCTTCTTCGTTACATGGAGATGGCTACATTTATGATTAGGAAAGGAACCTCATTCCTCTTAGCTTTAATTCTTTCCTTGTATTTGTTCATCTGATAGGAACAAATCACTCATTATTTTGTTGAAAATAATAATAAAAAAAGGTCATAAAAAGTGTGCTCACCACAGCTGTTTCCTCTAGCAATTCTGCAAGCATTTTTAAATTTGCCATGTTAAGCTACACATAAGGATCAGTAGCTAATATTCTGTGTGCCTGTGAAGGCAAGAAGGGTTATATAATTGCATGTGTTTGCACATCTCTCCCTGCTTCACAGTCTTGCAGGCCAGAACAACTATTCTGAAAGAAGAAAGTTAATGTTCTGGCCCAGAATTTTAGCACCAGATGTGTTGCCACAGAAACAWTTTAAAGGGAAAAAAGATTTGCAAGTGAATCGTCTTTCTAGTGGAAAATGTAAAAACAGAATTCATGTCTAAATGCCTAAATGCCTGCTGTTGGTTTGTGTGTGCATTACATGTGTACACAGGAGAGAATAAGGGATAATTTTACTTTTTTTGTTTTATACATCTGTTAAAGTTTTAAAAATTCTCTCAACAAGATTGGAAATTGAAAAATATTCTATTATGAGCATGAGTTACATACTTCAGAGGCATTTTATTAAAACCTGGCTCTTTTTTAGAAACTTTTCCTTGAAAAAGTATGCTGTGTGCTGGCTGATTCACTTAGCTCTATTTGCAACATGCTTCAAAACCATTTCAAGTAAGTTGTCTCTGTGAAAGTAAGAAAAAATACTTGATTATATAAAATCATGCCAAATTTTCATGCAAACAATTAACAGCGCATTCTTTCTTGCTGCAGTTGACATACGGATGAAAAGAGGGAATGCATATAGGAAATACTTTGATTTAATCTTCCAAAGAAAGGCTTAAAGCAGCCAAAGCCCTTGATTGTAGCTAGCATTTATTTTTCTCTGACTAATTACCCCAGGGTACTCTAATCAGTGTATCCTTTTTTACAAATATTGTGAATATATTTCTCTGAACAAAATGCAATAAAAATTATCTTAATATTCCTGTTGGCTTTTATGACCTTTTGTGGCCTTTTTTTTTTCCTGCTGCATTTTTGCATATTAATTGAATGACAAGCAAAACAGCCAGAAAGGCCAGAATTACAGCAGAATGATATGGCACTGGGGTATCAGAAACTGTCCAGATGTAGTTACATCCTGTATTTGCAAAAAGAGCTTTTTCTCTTTTAACTTAGCCTGATTCCTGATTTGGGAGAGAAAAAAAAAAAAAAGAAAAAAAAAAAAGGCATATCCTAAAATATCACATCTGTACCTAATGTTATTGGGCTATATAAAACAGACTAAAGAAATTGGGAAGCTTTATAACAGGCMCAGATCCCACACAAAAAGACTTAATTGTTTCCACGGTTCTTTGTCATTTGTGTATTTGGAAGGTTTTTGCCACTGCAGTTCTGACGTACTGCTGGTTGTGTAGCAAAAGTAAAATTAAGCTAAGCTAACTACCTTTCACTGACCAAAAAATTTGGATGAAATTTGTGAATTTTTGACAATGGAAAACTTAATCAGATGCATTTTTGTGCATAATGTTGCCCTGTGATTTTGGAAGTTACTCTTATACTAAGAATCTGTCTTTAATTTATTGATATATTTATTTAACCCTCTATAGTCTTATTTTCCATTATTTTCAATTTTCTTTTCCACTATTGAAATTTCCTTGTCGCAGAGTATCGGAATGTATCSATGTATACTGGAGTTATGAACAATTATTTATGCTTATGGAAATAGTTCTGCGTTATTTTAAGTGTCCTACAAGAGTAACAGTYTGGAATATATTGCTTTTGGAATTAGGCTGCATACTGTGTCACACAGTTGAGTTCTGACAGGTTCAGAGGCCTGTAGATCACCACACAAGATCTGCCATAAAGATAAGAAAATCATTTCTTCCCTACATTCCTGATTCAGGCAGAACCCTTCTTTTGGGTGTGGAAGGAATGCAGAGCTGAGCCTAAAGCTTGTGCCTATTGAGATTAGAAATGAACTTTCAGTGTAAAATTTGGATYTGAATCTGTATCCAAATTCCCCAGGAAGACCACAGATGTTTGAATCCAGATTTCTGGTTTGGGTGCTKTTTGGGGCTGAGTCAGACCCACATTGTGTTTGCAGGCTAGATCAAAGATGCTCTTAATTARTTTACTTCCTTTTTGTTTGATATAGCAAATTCTTTGGGTTTTGTTCAATAGATTAGGTTTTCTTTAGGTAGTAGAGCTTTCCCATGCAGACATTGTAATTAGATTATTTTATTGTAAATTTCTGCTTCAGATACTTACAATTTTCTTTAAAAAAATGTCCTTTGGGTCTGAAATTTCTTCTGCTTGGTTTCAATCCAGTGCTGAATAAAACTGGAAGGTCTTAATAATGTCAGTTCAGCTACATTTAAGTTAAGTGCACTTTAAAAATACGTACTTTCCAATTACATTTTTCCATAATTCTCTGCACTTACATAACTTCTGTCTTATTATTTGAATTGCCACAAGCTCGAAGAGGAAAAATCATTCTCCAACATTGCAGCTTAGCAGATAACCAAAGAAGAAAACAACCCAAAGAGTCCAGTGTGCTTGAAAGTCTTAATGTGTACTGTTTAGTCCTAAGGTGAAGTAGCTCTGTGTGGCTGCCTAAATGGAAGGTACCAGTCTTTTGTGTAGAAAGTTAATGGAGATGTTAATTATTGAAACTCCTACTGAAACAATAGAGCTCTAGTTTTTGCAACTCTGCCGAAGCCATTTAATCTTATTCTTACTTGCATTAGGACTAAGCTGCTCCCCACCCCTCTTCTGAAGTGTTCGCATGCCAGTGGGTTGTGCAACCAACATCAGTTGTTAACAAATAAAGAAGAATTTAAATAATCTTAGAAAATCAGTGCAGGCCTCCCAGCTGGCTGCAAACAAACATTAGAAGTGCAAAGCAACTAAGTAGCAGTGAAAAGGATCTCAAAAATGTTTGAGATTCCCCGCCCACCCAATCCCATCCTGAGAACATAAACGCAAGTCCAAGACTTAAGGTCTGGAGGAGAAGGCTTGGGATAAGAACATATTCTGGATCTTRTGCTAAGTCTCCAGTCCAAGCATAATCTCTGCATCTGCCCAGCCCAGCTTGTTATCTCCAGGACTATAGTAATAACAGTACATCATGAACCTTTTCCCCAATGTGTAYGAATTTGACTGGTTTTAGTTTTGTTTAAAGCGATGAGCAATTGTATTGAGACCTATAATTTTCAGGTTCTCTTTGCCAGCACAGTAAACATTTAGCAGTACTGTTAAATAGCTCTCTGGAGCAAAGCAAAGCATGTAGAGCCAAATGACATTTTGCTATTAGAACACTGAATGCACTACATCTTTGCATGACTGTGTCAGGGATCTGTTTTGAATCTTTAATTTTAGATTTGTCTGGTGTTTGAATCACCTGCCAGCACGTGAATTTTGTATCAGAATASTCATTTCTGAATTTTGAAGATCACCTAAGAGTGATTTCCTGACGAGTTGTTCTCTGCACTATGTTTTACCGGTGATGATTCAGTAGAAGACCACAAATATGAGTYCATAAGGTCAGTAATTTTTATACTGGTGGTTAGAGGGTCATACTGCAAGTGTGAGAAAAATTGCCAAGGGGTGCAGAATATCGCAGGGATGCTGTGTTCTATCTGCTGCCTCTTCTGCCAGCTTTGATTCCTCATGAACAGGCAGACTCATCACAGMTGTGTTAGAGCATGAACACAACTAGAGCTTTCTCCTGATGCTGAAAAAGCAGGTCGGTACCCACGTAATGCAGCGCTTTGATAGCATAGAAGTCATCCCTATACTGTGATGTTGAACTGTTTCCCTTGTGTGTTATCCTGAAATTTAAAGCTATTTGTTGATGATTTCATTAACAACGGACATGGATGGTGGCTTTACAGATCACACAGTCCATGTGGAAAGGGAACTAAGAGACCTTTCCTAGAGAAAACCCTGTTCTGTGAAGTGGTACAGTCTTAATCTGCAAGATTAATCTCAAGTATAATTGTCTCATAGGTAAATACTGGGTAATATAAACTAAGTCAAGTTATATCACAAAAATAATTCTTTTATGAGGCACAAAGGATTTGCACTAAGAATTGTAATTATTCTTTCAGCATTTGCCTTCTAGCCATATTAAACTCTGTTCTGCAGTAAAATGTGGTGCTGTTACGACTGTATTAGTTGAGGGCTTTTTTTTTTCTTTTTAAATAGCATAGCCATATGACAGTAGAAGGTTCTGCAACTCTTACCAGTATAGCAGCATCATTGGCCAATACAATTTATTCCTTTTCATGATGCAGAAGACTGAGTACGTTATAGCAGTATACCTGCTCTAGTGAGGTGCTTATAGTATCTCAAGCSCTGTCTGTATTGCAGATACCTGCCCTCATACCTAAGCTAGGTAGGGCCAGAGAGACTCCCTGACCAGCGTGGCTGCGTTTGCAATAGATGCAAGCACAGAGGTAGCTATGATGCCCTGTAAAACTGGGCACGGGGTGATACTAATTCTTTGAAATGTGAGAAAGAACTTTAGCAGTGCTCTGATAGAAAGCAGAGCCTTGCCAGACTGCTCCATTCATCCTAGGAGCAGTGCTGAGGTAAATAACRCCAGTGTCCTGAAAGCAGTGAGGTGCTGGCAGTATAGATATAGCCAGAATGTGCTCACCTTGGAGGATTTTTATTACATTATYTGCACAATGCTAATACCTTTCAAAACTACTCTAGCTGCATTAGAGCAACAAAACTTTCCTGTGTAGCTGTACAGAAGATCTTTGTTTCAAAGTTTCTGRCATAACCGTGAGTGCTAAGAGGAGTGTTAAAAATGAGACCCCAAAAGATTTAGCTATGTTGGCAAAGTACTCAGAGAGGACTCATTTTGCCGGGATTGCCAGTGTCTTTAGAGGGGAGAAGTTGAAATATACTGGCAAAAGAACGCAGTTATCTCTTCTGTGGGAGGTTTGTTATTGTACTTAAGCATAGATGTAGAGTAAACCAGTCCAAGGTCTAAGAAAAACTCCTTATGATGGAGAAAAAATATTAAACGCTAAACAGATGTGACTGTTAGTTGCAGTAAAAGCTTGGAGTCCTCAGGGAACAAAGAATTGAGTTCATAGTCTTTGAAGAAGTTTGAGACAGAGATCCTATTGATTTTTTTGTRTGTGCACAAAACTGAAAGTCATTTTCAGAAGTGACTCTTGCTGTGTTTGTTGATGATATTCATAACATTTCAAGGGACCTTAAAATTAGATTAACTTTTGGCCTAAAATGTTGAAGTGGTTTGATCTCAACCAGTTCTGCTACTGAGCAACTTCTACTTAGCACTTCCAGTTATTTCTGCCTTTTTTTTTTCTTTTTTCCAGTGGATAAGTTGTGCGTAGGCTGGGCGAGCTAGAAGAACTTGATGCTTCCAGGAATTTATTATCTCTGGCAAAAGTCTTGTTAATGTTAGTTATTGATAAGTGGGAAAGTAAACATGTGGCCAGTGAGGCATTGCGCTTCCACTAGTCTGATTTCATGTCACATGAAACAAAGATCCTCCAAGGATAGATAATTTTACAGTTTATTAATTTTCAGAATTACTATATTATTAGCATATATGTATTGTTAATATGTATTCATAAGTATTATTTGGTTATAATTTATCTACATTTAAAAATAATAATAAATAATAATAATAATAATAATAATAAAAAAATCTACATTTAAACATTTTGCTTTTTTGCAATGCAAATATAAACTTTTCTTTTTTGCTTTGTTTACAAGTTTAGAGCACACTAAAGATATTTTCAGGTGTTACTAGAAATATTTTTGCCTTCCAAAAATATGATAATGGCCTCAACTTTTAAAGAATATGGAAAGGGAATTTTCGCATGCCCAAAGRGGTATTTTCTGTTACATGAATGTGAAATGTTTGAATTAAATATCTGTGACAGAAACATAGGTCTGAAAAAAGGGAGTTTATGAAGGCTAAGGCAAACGTGAATTCTGTAATCAATTATTCTGGTAGACTCCTCGGTGCTTACTGCTCTTCTTTAGACATCTGTTGTCAGAACTGTTTATGTGGGCTGTCCCTAGCCAACTTGCAGGGAAATAAACTGTGTTAGAAAAATCCATTGAAATAGTAACCTTTGCTAACCTATCTTTTCTGGTAATGGAGTACTGATCATCATGGTCTTTCCAGAGCAAGCTATATCCAAAAGCCTGCAAGTYTGCCTTCCCTAATTTTGCTCCTTAAAAAGAGTGATACTGTAATTCTTTTTAGACTTCAGATACCACAAAGTGTCTTCTAGGCGAAACCAGACTGACAAAGCTTGAATTTCTAGTGTGAAAGTAAACATAATCTGGTTTAGACTGCATTTGGCTTAACTATTCATTTCATCATGTGTATTCTGATATACAGTATTCTTTCAGCTGTTTCCAAACCAATCTACTTGAGTGTATAATATTTAAGATTCAGTTATTTCCATTTTGTTATGTTTGGATTGTTTGCAATTAAGCATTCTTTCAAGTGGGCTTTATTTAGCTAATTCCATGACAAAACTAAGCTCTAGAGGAATGAAAAGAAGAGAAGTTCCAGCTAGCCAGTGTTTATTTTTATTATTAATAATTTATATTATGATAGTCCTCAGGGAAACTAGGGCCCCACTAGCCCCAGTTTGCTCTGCATGTAATGACCATGTCTCACAAAGCCTTAGGCTGCAGAAGATTCTTTTTCACTGTCAGGGCTTGGTGCAGAGGACGCGTTCTGTGCTACAAGGGAGCGGATGGATGAAGAATTTATAAAGAAAATTCTGAATAAGGTTTTTAGAGAATTCAGACTAGGATTCAGAGGGAAAACCTGATGCATTATTTCTATGGAAATCTGTAACTAATGCTTTTTTCCAGTGTCAGAGCCAAATCATGATTACAAAAATCTTGTCCTGCCTCTCTCTGAAGTCATGGCAAAGCTCCCAGTGACTTTGATAGAAGCAAGATTGGGCAGAGAAGGAATGATCTTAAGAACCTTATCTGTTTCTGCAATAACAGAAGTCACTTTATGTTTTGAGACCACACTGATGTGCAAAATCAATTTCAGATTTTCTTASGTGTAGCCCAACCCTGTCAGAGCCTACAGTTTTCAGTGCATCTGATTCTAGATGCTTGGTCTGCTTTCTCTCCTACAAAAGCCTTGAAATGAGTGATTTAGAGATGGATTTCCATAGAGTTATGGCAGTTCATATGAACTTAATGTCTGGCCTGTATGGATAGGGTACTCATGTGAGCTAAGTGAATATGGGCCTATAGGCCAGGTTGCAAAGGGGAAGAGCCTTGGAGTTAGAGCAGCAGGGCAGATTTTCATCACAACTGGATTTACCACCCATTTCCCCTTCCCTGAAGTGAAATCACCAATTTTTCTGCAAGCTGTAATTCCAGATTCAGAATCTAGACAGAAGTTTTCCTGAATCTGGCCTATCTGATCCATATTTCTGTCCTCATTAGTTTCAGTTTAAAAGGGATAAAACATCTGTTTCTAAGTACAGCTGCGTGGTTAGTATGTGGGCTTTTTTTTTTCTTTTTTTTTCTTTTTTTCTTACAAAATCTCTAAATCTATCCATTTAAGACACAGATTTTATAGGAGCTAAAGTTGGACTGTGCAAAGTTCACCTCATTAAAAACAAACCCAAACCAAATAAAAGCGGAGAATAACAGCATACAAAAATGTGGGCCATGAGTGTCAGAGCATGTGTATTGGAAATGAGTAAGGATAAAGGGAAAAGTACAGAGATATCCACAGATACGCAGAGGCTCCTGTTTATTTCCACAAGAAAACTTTACATAGTTTTAGAGTGTCCCTGTGTCTGCAGAAAGGGAACAGTAGGACAGAGCACAGYGTTAGGGGTTTTATGGCAGTTACCCTAATTCATTAGAAGATATGAGTTCAAGGCTGTGCTGGAAGGTATCAAGTAATAAAATGTTCAAAGATGCTAAGTGATTTTCTGAAGCTTCAGCTGATAGATGTCCAGTGAGAGACATCCAGCTTGTCTCATTTGTGGTATCCCCTTCTGACAGAAAAAAAACGAGAGAGAGAGGGAGAGGGAGAAAACACCATCTGCAGTTATAGGTACCCAGGTTCACTTATCAGCGTTGGAAGTGCTGACTTCGAAGAAAGCAAAAAAAGCCTATGTCTATTCATCACTAAAGGAAATATTTTGCTTTAAAATATAAAACTTCTCTCTCTTCAAGGCATGTCTATGTCTCTCTCTTATTTTACATTTTCTTTATTTTTCTTCCTTTTTCAGGACTCTTTGAGATACTAGTCCTAGCTACTTTTGGTTCCTCTTTCCTGTGGAGCAAAAAAGTCTTGGTAACATTTGTGTGAACAAAACATTGTTGCCACAGGAAGTTCACTTAATGGTTTAATTCTTAATAAAGAGACAATTTTCCTAATCAGAAGGATTCTCCCACTTCAGAAGCTTGCCCTGGGACACAGACCACTTTGCAGTGATTCACAGACTTCACTTCTTGAAGATATCAAAAGGCATCCCACATACTGCTGAACATCGAATTCCACAATTACTGAAAGATTGTCATCTGTTTTGGTTAACATCTACTTCTGAGTGCAATAATAGAAACACTTATCTCTCCATCATGGTGGTTTCTATTGAAGATTAAACACTGGGACTTTCCACAATCCTGAGGCTGAGATAAAGGACCGGGTAGTGGTTTTTGTTTTCCAAACTGACCTGGCAATAGGCTCTTCAGAGCCTTTAGCACTGGATGGAAACATGATCACGCAGATTAGGTCGGTGTGTAACATGCTCAGATACAGATTGGGGCAAACAGAGAAGAGATGCGTCTTGCARACTATTCCGTGGCATTTCTAATTAAGGAGGAGGAACCTCTCAAAGTCAGAATTCATAGGATTCAGTGCATTGCTGCCCGGCAAATTTCTGTTTGTCGGAATTGGAGGAGACTCTTCATCAATTGTAAATCGTTCTCTCTCAGCGCCATCTGCTTCTTCTCTTGTTAGGAATTTAAGTATTCATTATAATGCAGCTAACTGCAGGCTTGAATTCTGCCAAAGCTGAAAAAGCTGCAAGTCAGGCTAGCGTGTGGAGCCTGCCACATTCCTGAATCTCTGATTCAGGCTTGCAAGTTTGTCATCAAGTTTGAAATTGAAACCAGAGGAGCTAGCAGCAAGCTCCGAGCTCATAAATCAGCTGATAATGGGCGAATTGTTCTGGGCCTTTCCCTGAAGAGGAAAGCAAAGCAGCGCAGAAGGGCTCGGGAGCAGAGCTGCTGTGGGGGCAAGGCTGGAGAAGCTGCAGGGACAGGCCACATACTGACAAAGGGACTGAACAGGGATTTGGGTAGGATGCAATCCCCAATTCCCTTTTTGCTGCAGKCTTACCAAAAATAACAGTGGGATTTACTGCCAACCTTGATTCCAGGTAACAATTTGCYTGGAAGAAATAGGTGCAATACAGCCATGTGTGATCAGTAGCAAGGGCTGGTTTGTGCTTCCTTTGTTTGGTGTACTCTGCCACTAGAGGGAGATACAAATTGACCACAAATTATCCCTTGAAAAATAGTTTCCAGGTCATTAACTAAACCTGGGCCAACTTCTGCTGTTGGGATTCTCCTGGCAGTCTGGAATAAGCGACTGATTAATGTCCTCTAAGGTGCGTCGGTGTCACTGAGAACAGTGTTTGGATCTGTTTTCCTAGATGAAAGCTAATTAGAAATACAGTAACATTTTGAATCCCAAGCTTGAAAAACAGGTTGTCTTGGACTTGAAAGTCCAGTCCTGGGTTCAAGAAACTATGGTAGGGATGGTTACATCCTACTGCCCCCACACATAGGAAGCTCTTTGCAAGGGCTRCCTCTGAGACAAACCTTCATTGCTGTTCGGCAAACCTGAATCCAGAACATCCATCTCAGAAGAGTGAGAAGTGCAGCAAACCTGGGCTCCAGGGCTTCACATTCAAACGCAGCCGTAAAATTGTGGGCCGGCCTTTGCGGTGAATGACTAAAGCATTAACTTGGGGCAAAGCTGTTTATCTGATTTTCTCATTATGGCTTGCATATGCTAGGAGGAAAGTGTATGACATATATTTGGTATTTAAATATATATTTAAGAATTAAATTTGCCCAGAAAAAAAMCCCAAAAAACAGAAGTACCAAAATGAGTAATATACTACTGATGCTCTTGTCTTTTAAATGTGACAGATGAATAAAATTCATATTAGAACTCAATGAAACCAGCTCTTAAGAGCCTAGATTGCTTTTTGATTGAAATAATTCCAAAACCATTTCTAATTTTGAGAGTACAACCTGACAGATGCAAGTTTGTTGTAAAGATAAGGCCCATCTAATCATTTGAGTTAAACAGGTTTAGGGCAAGAGGTTCTGTGGTAGGTAGTGCAGGAATATTGAAAAGCATTAGTAGGCCCTGTACCTGTAGCAAATTGCTATGTAATTGTGTTTGTTTCTCATTYGTAAAACTGCAGAAACATCTGATGCATATGGCTGGATGCAAGATTGTTCATGCATCTATATAGCAATGGATTCACTGGATATTATAGCGCAGTGGGTAAACATATATCTTTGACAGGTAGAAGCTGGCTTCTTGCATGGATTGCCTTTTTTTCTGCATTTCTCTACATCGTTTTATCCTCATTGTAGGTGGCAGTGGGGAGGAAGACATGAGGAGTAGCAAGAGGAAAATGTTCTGATGATCATCACAGGGAGCTACTTGTTCCCATTACTTTAAAACCTGTTTTAGCATACAGACTTGATAAAATACAGAACATACCTTTTCAACATCTGTAATTACAATGGCTGTTCCCCTGAGTGGTGKACTAGTTACAGGCTATGTTTGTTGGCGTGAGAGGCTAGTTCTGGATGAATGATACCCTGAAGTCAGAGCATTACAGTGAATCACACATAACCTGCGTAGATTGTCCTGTGCTGCTTTGATCTTGGACTCCAGGGAAAGGGTGTATCTAAAGAAAGGATCTCCTTTTCAGTGTAATGCTGTGTGAAAACAGCTGTATTGAGACGCATCTTCAAGGATTCTTTCTGTCTCTAATTCAAATGGCTTCTCATATCTAGAAAAATAACTTTTTTCTTTTTTTTCAGTAACAGTATAAATAGAATATCTGTGTAATAATTGAACAAAAATGTTGAAAATTTAAGGGATTTTAATCATAAATTTGGAATGTTTATCTAGCAAGTAGACATTGCCACTGAGGTCAATGATTTTTCTAAAGAATGCTTGAGAGCAAAGATTAAACATAGTATGTACTTTCCCAGTGGATTCAACACTGCGCTGTACACAAGATAATTTCATTCATTATTCAGTCAGCCTTCATTACATACACCTTTACAGTAATAAGGTCTGAGTTGTGTTGTTAACGCATCTCAGGAGTTTCATTAATTTTAATGGGTCTGGATTCTCTAAATGTCCAAGGCTGTAATCTAAGTGCCAAGATCTAGAAAGTTTCAGCCTATTCCAAGATCCTAAAATTATCATGAAAGTTTTACTGGTTCAGGCCCTGTCCAGCACTAAGACTTTGTTTAAAACATTGACAGTATAGTAATACATTGTGGCAGTTTGATTTTTTTCTTTATCCATGTTGTGAAATACTCAAATGCCATTGTCTGCATTTGGATTAGGTTGTGATAATGCAAAATAAAATCAACTGTTTATTTTTCACAGCTAGAAGACAGAGTGACCCTGTCATCCTTGCAATAAAGCTGGGATAATGTGTCCAGTTATAATTTATATTAAGCTATAGTTGAAGAATAACAAGAGTAACCTAAAACTGAAAGGAGAAAGTTAGCAGCGAGTGGCATAAAAGAAATGGTTGTGATCTCACGATCTACCCAGAAGCATAAATGTGATCTTGAGATCACTTTACTGTCTTAAGAGATTAACATTTAATAATTTCTGTACTGTTATATGGATTATTTTATATAGTAACTAATACTTTGTCTGGTTTCAACCTGGCTTTGAGTTTTGGTTAATATGCTGCTGTAGCTTGCTGAAGCCAGTAAACAGTGGGTACTGATACCCTAATGACTGACCACACTAATGTCCTCACTTCTGATCTAGGCTATGGATTTGATGCATGTGTCCACAATTCACTATAGCAAATCTGGTAGTTTTTGCAAACATGCAATGGGAAGCAAATGTGTGTCCTTTAATGAAGGGCTCCATCACAAACAGAACCTTAAAGTACTCTAAGAAAACACGGTTACCTTACTCTAGCAATAGTTCACCAAGTTCAAGTGAACCTCTAGGATATATTTAAAAGAAAAAGAAGGTACCAATTTAAAGTACAAAACACAAGCAGAAATACTTTGTAAGAAGTCTGTGAGTCATTTTTTCCTCATAAAATTGTTGAAACTATTGTGCCTAGAAACAATTAAGAATGTGACTAGGAATGGAAAAGTTTAGCCATAAATACAAACAGACACCAGCTTTTTATTTGTGGAGAATGAAGGTCATTTGGCTTGAGGAATAGCCTAATACTAACACAGGCTAAGTAGAACATGGGATTTGAATGTACTCACTTCTGCACAGAAGAGTAGCTATTTGGCCCTGTGTGTGTGGATACTTGGGAGCAATGAAGGTAAAATGATTGTAGAATATTGGGAAACTGAAAGCCATTAAAAACAGGAACCAACAAATATGATCGTAAAAAAAAAAAAAAATAGAAAACACCTCTTTCAATTTATTTTAAAATGTATTATTTAGACCCTGAAATCTCAGTTTTACAACACTGCACATGTTAAAATCTTAACGTTAGTTTAAGCGGTATGGAGGCCTGTCTGAAGACTCTCAAACATTACCAAACATTATTTTTCAAGCCTCCTCCTTTTCTCCAGCRGTTTAGTGTTTTTATTGCCCTTGGCAGGAGGCACCTTCCATTGGGCCTGATAATTTGTGTTCTACCTGTGCCAGCCCAAAGCGAGCTACTGTATTCACATGCTGTGCTTTATGGGAAGATTGAATGTGAGGGTATAGCTCTGATCCCAAGGGATTAATCCCAGTATTTAAGAGATTTGAAGTCATTGACGTGCTCAGCAGAGATAATAGATTGGAAGATGGATTTGAACTCAACTTTGTCAGGAGTCCATATCTTATTTATTTCTRGCCTAAAAGGAGAGTTCAATCTGAGATGTGTCCAGATGCTTTTACTCAGGGGCAGTTGTAATGTAGCTCAGCACATTTATACAGACACTCTGGCTAGCAAAACCCTCTGTTTAAACAACTGCATTTATAAATCTTTCATACCAATAAAATGCTGTCTTGATATCCTACTTATGGCCTTCTAGTCAGAAGTGTGAAATGAGCAGTAAGATTTCTAGGTCACTACCAAAAATATATTGCAGGTATGTAGCCTGACTTCATCAACGTAATTTCAAAGTAAAAGAGATAACTGCTTTAATGATGCAGTCTTTTACTCTTTTTTTTTTTTTTTTTTTAAAAAAAAAAAAACCCTGTATTGGTAAAAATGTGCTTGTGAGTTGCATTTGAATGTTGCTATATATGTTGCAACTAGATATGACAGAGTCAGTGGCCTTGAGGGTTGAACCTTTGTGCAGTTAAAAAGAAAAAACAACAAAAACATTTTTTTAATATTTATGGCTATAAATAAGTGAGGTCCAGTACATCTGTCATTTGTACTAATTTGCGACAGTTTATATTTTTGGAGTCTCGAATAGTATTTGATTTTATATTAGCWTGTATGGCAATGGACTCAAGGCTAAGCAATTTAGTTCTTTCACCAGCTGAGCCATGGGTGTCTGTACATTTCAAACTTAACTTATGTTTGCTGGTCAGGGATCTCCCTGTTTTTGTTTGCTTAATATCTACAAGCTTCAAAGCCTTTCAGCCTCCTGCTCTATCAGGTTTAAGAGTCCTATGAAATTATGCAAGCTTTCTTCTGCATTTCCTCCTTTGCTTCTACCCATGAAATAGGATTCTTAGGTTAAGGAGCTAAAGAATAGATCCTGGGAATCTGGCTCAGCCTTGATGAGRGATGTGGTCAATAACCATGAGGCTGTTTCTGTTGTTTCTTCCTTTAACAGTTTGTTATGCAATGACATTTTTTCACTAAGTCGCCTGTTTTTTTCAGACTAATGATCTTTTTGATGGGGTGACTCTTCACAGACTTGTAAGCATCTAAAAACTAAGGGRAAGAATGGAAAATATTACAAAACTTCAGCTGTGATGTGATGCAAGTGCCCTCTATGATTGGGGGCGTACAGAAGATGTCCTTTCAAAGCACGAGAACATAACTGCTGTGCAGTCGATTGAGATACACCTAAATTTGTCTATATAGCAATTTTCCTCTTGATGCCACTGAAGCTGTGGATTCCTATGCAGCTTAATGCACAGAGGTACTGAAGTAGCTATATCCAACACTTGTCTTCTGTGCAGYAAGCCAGGTAGCTTGCAAAGCAGGTAACTGGCTCAAATTTATGGTTGTCAGATCTTRTTCTAATGCCTCTTGCCTATTTTTCATGGATGTATTCATGAGCTTGGCAAAGCCTGCAGAACAAAGAAATAGGAGCTCTAAGGCTTCAGGGAGCCAGCTGAGAGGTTTCACATCCCATAATCAGTTCTCACTCAAACTGAATCTCTGCTATGGAAACTTCAGTTGCTGCCATAGCAGAAAATGGTATCTTATGCATAGTCACTTACAGTGATTCCATGTACCTGCAGATGAATTTGCAAACCTTGCCAGAATTTGCAAAATACACTCAAAATTTGCAAAATATGCTCAAAATCTCATCTCTCTTGGGAAGTATGCTTAACCATCAGTCACTCTGTGCTCTACATGCATTCTGGAAGAAGACTGAGTTAAGTTGCTATCCAAGCTAGTGGCAGAGCCAGGAAAGAATCTTGCTCTGACATTTCTGGGCTTCTTTTCTGAATAACTGCATCCACACTGCTGGAATAATGTGGAGGCACAGGGATTGGGTGCAGATGTTTCTTTCCAGTATCTACATTATTTAATAAGAGCTCCCAGTGTCTTGGAGCATTTTCTGTAACATAGGACAAACKTTTTCATGGAGTATCTCCATGCGGAACTCCTTACTGGAGTTTTCTGCCTCTCTACATACTTCTCTATGGAAAAAAGATATTCCAGGTGTTTTGTTTTACTTAGTGAAAAATGTTCAGAAAATTCAAATGGAGTTTTGTGGGAGTAARGATTAAGAGCTAAGAGGTAAATTAGGTTTTGGCTCTCATTTTGGCATCATTAAAAAAATAAAGCAAAGATGCTCGCTGTGGTGTTTACATTACACCAGCCCACGGAGGGGAGGAAGGGAATTATTCTGTATATTAACTGTCTGGGTGATTTTCTACAGCTGCTTTGAGGGATATGTCTGTTACTTATATTGTAACTTGGATTCTATAGACATATGGCAGAGAACACAGTTCTCCAGAAAGAAAAAGAGTTTGACTGATGGAAAACAGAAGAGAGCAATCCAGGAGAACTTCTGCCAGAGGAGGAGCCTGAACCTGAATGTTACTGTTAAAACCAGACTTCTGCCTTGGGCTTAGCTACCATACTCAGSCAAAGCCCTAATTCTACTGTTGACTTCAATGTGGCTCTGCACAGATGCAAAGAACTACTTTTTGGACCTGGCAAAGTCTGAGGCTTAAGCATTGTTCTGGCATCAAGAGTCATTTGGAAATACATGGGTTGGCCTGAGCATCTTTTTTTCAGCAGTGGGACAATTACARTTTATTTTATTTTTAAATCAGAAGTGCAGAGAGCCTGTAAGTAGCTGATATTCTGACTTTTACATAGTAAGTTTGCAAAATCAATCAGCCACTGCAGAGGGCATGAAAGATTTTGTTTCAGATRGTCCAATTCATTATTAATTGGGTAGTGGATGGCAACAGAGGAAACGTGTTTAGCAGACGTGGATTTTTTTCTAGTTAATCTCGTGGTTGTTTTTCTGAGTATTCTCTTTTGTGCAGCTCAGCAGTGTCTTAAGTGTAAACTGCGAGGAGTGGGTTTCACTCATCTGTTTTTCTGTTTATTTCAGAAGCCAACAGACTTCCTGACTGGCAGTCATGTCGGTCAAGCTCACGTTCGTCTCTCCTGGTGACGGAGGTGGTATCAGCAGGAGTTCTTCCTTCACRGGATTCAGCACTATGCAGAGCAGAAAATTAGCGTAAGTAACATAAAGAGAAAAGCTCCTGGTCCTCTGGACAAGAGACATTAGGTACCATGAATGTATTTGCTGACCTCAAGTATCCATACATAGAAATTCTTTCTTAATTTTTGAAGCGTGGGGTATTGTCATTGTGCACTGAGAAGCAGCCGCTATGCGGTGTAGCAGAGATGGCTGCATTTCAGAGGCTATATAGCAAAATACATAGCAAAATGTTTATAGCGTCTATTTCTTTCAGCAAAATGTTGATATGACAGGCTACCTAAACTCTGTTTGCTGTAATGACTTTTACCCTCTGCTGGGTTTCTGCAAGTTCAGGAACAGATAAGAACACAGAAATCACTTTACTTACTAGCACACAAAGTAGGTCTGATACTTAAATGGAAATGRTACAGATAAATAATACTCCAATTGCCTATTTTCCCAGTTTTCATAAATTATCAGTTTAAATGGATTAAGTGTAAGAATTAGGAGGAGCTGTGCCTTCCAGAGAGGTGCAGAAGAGGCTGGTGCCTGGGGTGTCAGCCTGCCCYAGGCACAGAGCCGGTGCCCCAGCAGGAGGCATTCTGCCCTGCTCTGTGCTCTGGCCACCTGCCYTGCTTGCAGCCTGCTAGCCACAGCCAAACACCAAGCAGGCCAGCTTTCAGATAAGAGGTGAAGCCTTCCAAATAATTATGGTAATTGAATATCTCATAATGGGGATGCTAAAGGTTTATTCTTGCAAAATATGTAATTGACCCCAACTCAATTCCTGCACTTATTTAAGCAGAGCAACATTACTTTGGAGGAAGGACTGCTTTCTGGCACAGCTACAAATGGAGGAGGGAGGGAAGACAAAGACGACTACTGTGAATTCACTACTGTCAGTAAGGTCAAGAGTACAGGCGAGGCTGCAATAGAGTCTTCCAGTTTTCACTCCACTGCCATAATTGTTAAACCATATTGCACTGCTTTTTCATTTTTGCTTATCATAAATTGTTGTGTAGCCCTGCTTTATACTGATAAATCTGCAGCTTCTCCAGGAGAAGCACTCTTGTTCTTTTTCTGAATTCAGTGATCCCTATATCATTTGTGGAGCACTTTTAGGAGGTATGATAATAGAAAATTAATAAAACCTTTGGATGCCAGCGCTGCCAGAATAATAACAAAATGAATTATTTAGAAACATCATATAGAAGTAGTGAAAAAATGCCTCTAATAGTATTTWAAAAAAAAAAATCCTATTGTATATAAGTAAAATACCCGGCTCATCTTGTAAAACATTTTTGAAGAACCAAATGATTGAATTAACTTCTTCTRTGACCACAAGACTGGTGAAGTGGGAGAAGTAATTAAATTAAAGGCAATCGTAACCCAACTGAGAAGTGTTTGCATTTGAATAAATAGATTTGTTGTGGAAGCTGAGTAATARTAATACTGCACCTAGCAAGGGTCAGACATCATAAAACACAAATATCACTAAGATCTCGAGAAAAACACAGGCAATAAACTCTTATAAAYAGACTTGAACTGGCAGTACATAATGGAAGTTCTTGCAGGGAAAGGAACTACAGGAAAAGTGTTGAACAGCTGTTGTTCCAACAAAGGCACATCCAGCAGGATAAGAACACTCAAAATAGAAAAGTTCATATTTCCCTTAACATTGTTGTGTTACTTTTAACTGCAAAGGTTTTTTAACCACATGCCTCTTGTGCATTTTTTCATGATGTTGCTTTTTGTTATTAGCTGCTTAGACAGAGGAGTTCTGTTAAGGAATCTCCACCATCAGGAAAACACTTGGAAATGATGATGTGCACCAGATACAGCCTGGTAAATACCCAAGAACCTTCTCCAGCATAGTGAAGAACTTTCCTGACTAGTTTCTCTCTCAAGCACTGTTGCAAAACACAGCAGGAGACTTCAGGGGCCCTGTGTAAGGTCTTTCCAAAAGATGACACACAAATCAGGTCCACATGGAGATTCTCGAGCAGACGCTAAATATACTTTTGCATTTCTTCAGCAACTTCCTTTTGAGGCTCTCAGTGAGACACACTATTTCATTTTGCCTCACAATGGTCTCCTTAGGAAGTAAATATTATTACTGTCGTCTGTTAAATGGGAATCTGATACTCAAATTACTAAGTTCACAAGGGAATATAGCTACATAACAACAAGCTTTTTGGTATTCTCCTTAAAGTCCTATACTGGACACTCTACATTCACACTGGACTCTTATTTTTATGCAGTGTATGAAAAAGAGATTTTAAACTCAAGGTTTCCTAGACCATGACTGARACCAGCTCTCAAATTTGCTGGGCTGATAATTTAAGGGCCAGRCTCACTTATTTCCTTACCCTTGGGGTCACATGCCTTGACCATATGGCAGACAGTGGATAATTAAGCTGGGTGGAGTTCCTTACTTTCTCAGGTGAGTTGAATGTATGATAGGGATTTGGGAAGGGGTGGGGTGCCTCTTTGAGGGCAAAGTTCAGGTTGGTGGAGTGGAAAGCTTCCTCATGTTATTTTAGAGGCTTGGCTTCAGGGGAATATTAACAAAAACTAGAGAAAATAATTAAGTCTTAGAAGAGTGCCAAAGCAGAGGTGAGCCAGAAGGAGTCTGTGGGTGTGAAATGTTTGCCGTGTATGTATTCTGATGTGAGTCCTGTGGAGTCATAGCTCTTGACTGGCTAGAGGTTGATTAAACCTTCAGATTAGAAGTTTTTAGGTAGTTTTTGTCATTACTTTTGAAAGTAAATGTCATGTTAGGCACTGAAAAAACACTGGTAATAAATGTAATCTGGGCTTGGGAGYTGTTGTTTTAATAATTTGTCAGGAATCTTAAGTGAGCATTTAAATAGGTACTTCTAAAGTCTTTTTAGGAGGCATTTTTCAGAATGAATGGTGGTATAGAAATATATATATGTATAGTCTCTCGAGCAAGCTTTCAAAACAGTTGTTTGTGTTAATTATAATCTGTTTAATTGTTGTGTTCCAGCTGGTAGTTAAAGTGYTAAGGCTTTAGGCCATTCACTGTTTGGGGATTACTGATAGCTGGAGAGCAGAAGCCTCTTGAAATCTAATTCTACCTCTAGTTCAGGGTTGTTAGACCTTGAGCAGATGAAAAGCTTGTTGTCTTGGTTTCCTGCCTCTCCCTTGAGAGCAGGAATGAGGGCATCCCTGCCCCCTTGCCTGTGCTTGAGCAGAGCAACTGCTGTGAAGGTGCTCACAGAATTAGGTCCTTAGTTGCCATGTAAGACAACTGCAGCCTGAACAATAACCTGTCAAGAAAAAATCCTGTTCTGTGCSCAACCTCAAAAGAAATGTAGAGCTGCACAATTTTTCACATCTCTTAAGAAGGATAAAAAAGACCAACTAAACTCTTCAGTGGCTATCTGAAGCTGGGAAGATGGATTTTTAGCATCTTCTTCTGGTTGAACTATAGCTTAGAAGCCATTTTTCTGTTTTTGAGGAAGTTGTMAAGAATTTGTAGCTTTTCTGTACCAGATRTTTAAATTTGGGCCTTTTCTATCTAATGTTATCTGTGAAAGTGTTCTCGCTGTTTTAAAGAATTTTGTTCTATTGAGTAAGTGCTCCATGGAGTTAGGTATAGCCTGGTAGCCTGGTAGCCTGGAAGCTCTGTGGGTTAAGCATTTTCTTCTGGGTGATGGATTTTACAACTTTACCTTATTTGTTTTTCCTTTTTGCAGAAAGTCTCTCAGCAGAAGTTCAGTGAGATCAAGAATGTCACTGAGATCCCCCAAGGCTTATTCTTCTCTGCAGAAGGGGGAAGTTGTCTGGGATCCAAAACCACTTCAGGTGAAGAAAATTTTYGAAGCTTTGAAGAAAGGACTTAAGTAAGAACTTTTAAAATATTGAATTGCCTAACCTTGTCATTGTGCTTAAGTTTGTGTATCACACTGTTCTCTCTGTCTTCTCTTGTCTATCTCTAAACTTGCCTTAAAAGAAAAAAGAGATGAGCTTGCTGTTTCAGTAATATAAACCAGAAAGAAAGAAGCAKTTCTAGGTGTTCTTTAGCTGTGTCTTTGACTGCAAAATTTATTATAAMTAATCAAGCTTTAATGGAATTACCAAATCTTKTAATATTATCAYGTAATTTTTTTTTTATTTTAAAATACACATAATATACTACCTTAYCTATATGTATCTTAATCATTACAGTTGGTGTTGGTGGGTCTGGGCTAGGGTTATAAGAACTTTGTATACACCCTAAGGAAAGGTATAAATACTATACTACCGTATATACATTATGTCCTCCCACTACTGTAGGGGGGGTTAAATAGCATCACTTCGATTAATAATTCCTATGGCTTTTTCTGTTGGTGTCCCACTAAATGTTTCTTCATGCGTGTTACTGCCATYCCCAGAATTTTGTTACTRTATTAAGTCATAGGTTTTTATATTAAGAACACAYAGAAAGTAATAATTTGTTGCAAACTCAAACTCGAATGTGTCATTTCCTATGCCAATGAAAGACTATGAAGTCCTAGCCTTAAAAATGTGAATCAGTGTGTTATGAGTGGATCTAGATTCAAAACAAAGTTTTTTTTTTTTCTCAGAGTTCAGAAYTTATCAGGATTTGGGGAGGAAAAACCATAAAATGGACCAGAATTTGTTCCCRGTTGTGAAAGGAATGCCATATGATCAGGCTTCTGCCAAAACTGAGTAGCTAACTRACTAAAGTAACCTACAGAAAACAACTGTATTAAATAGCGATGCAAAGTCCAAATTTTAAGTAAATGCAGATTAAGTCTAGTTTCTGTTGGAGTGGGGTTTTTTTTTTCCTCTCAGTACAGAGCATGTTTTACGTGTCTTTTTTCTTGTAGTTATGGCAAATAACTCCYAATTCTGTTAACCCTCCAGGTACTACTCCATCAAGCTAGCAGCTCTAATGTGCTTAAATTTAAAAATGGTGAAATCCTTTTAAAAGGAAAGCAAACCCTTTCCTGTCACCAGCTTTGACTACTTCTGCACTGARCTGTTAACTGGCAAGTGTATAGAGCAGGCAGCAGAGTGCTGGAGCCAGGGAGGGCCTTGAGGGAGCTGGGTTTGCAGCAGTGAGAAAATGAAACATGTGAAGAAGTGCAGCTGTCTGCATAAACTGCATGTATTTTGACTCTTCGGATCCTGTGTTCCTTATATAGTATTTACTAAGTGACTGTGTGTTCTCTCTCTGTACTAAATGCAAAGTTGGGAAAAGGTGGTCACTGCAGAAACAGCTTAACAGTCTGACAGCTCCTAAGCAGTGTCATGTAAGCAACTCTATAGAAGCCAACCAGCACCAAGTGCTTTGCAATTTGCAGAATAGTTTCTGTTCTTGGAAAAAGAAAAAAAAAACCACTTTTGTCAAGAAATTGTCCAGCACAGCTAAGGTGATATTCAGCTGTGTTTACTAAAACACTGACTGGGCTACATTGCATGCAGAGTACTGCTATGAGTTTGGTTTTCTCATGCAAGATTTTCTTGTTGTAATTCTTTGGCTTTGTGAGCTGGAGTTTGGTGGTGAGCACTTGTCAGTAACTGTAAGAAATCAGTGAACTGAGTCTTCTTCTGTAAAGAAGAGACTCTAGAAGGCCAAACAGGAGCAATTGATCTGGAAGAGCTATGTCAACTGAGTTGTGTGTATAGAACCTGCTGTTCTAATGCTACATCCTTTCTTTCCTCTTACCTTTGTTAGTAGTTGCAGCTCYATGTTGTGTCTCATTTTGTGTTTTGCCTCGTATTCACAGAATTAAGTCTGTTTTCATCTAAAAATKATCTTTCAAATGGAAACAAGAAAAGATGCTGCTCTTTAGCATCTGTCACGTCTGTCTTCTGCTTTTTTAGGAGTGGCTCTGTGTTTAGGATGTTTGTCCAGAACCAACCCCTGCCCTGTTCATCTGACCCCTGGTGCTCTATATGGCCATTCACAATGTCCAGAAAGCAAAACAAGAGAAACAAGTGGATTTGCAACATTCTACCAAAAAATTCCATGTGTGAGATGTTATAATGAACATACAAGTAGACTGTAACACTTCAGGGTTTTTTTCTTTTTTTTTTTTCTCCCCTCCAGTGAATACTTGGAAGCACATCAGGCTGAGTTGGATTATCTCTCTGGTCGTCACAAAGATACAAAGAGGAATTCCAGATTGGTAAGAATACTTCTGACATTAATCACTGTAATGACTTTAAGAATGCTGACATAAAAATTGATGGTATCTCTCATTTTTGGGATTCCCAGGGTTTTCCAATTCTAGCACTGCAGTACAATGAGTAGTGCATGACAACTTGAAGTTTACCAATAAGCATGTTAATTCTTGGTACTGGTACATATTGCATCATWTCTCCAGATGTGAGAACTGAACTTGGGATTTCGAGCATCCAGCTCTGTCGTTTTTCAGATCATTTTCCTTTTCTTATTGTGCTGGTGCCAGTTCAGTGCTGGATGTTTGTGCCTGCCTCTAGATTGGAATAGCCATGGAGGTCAGGCTTCGTGTGATAGGTGTCACCTAGCAACTTAGATTCTGCCGTGCTCTCAAATCCCTGGGAGTACCCTCAGCAACAGTGATAATGAAAATACAAGTCATAGGTCCAGCTGTGCCTTTTGTTTGGACATTAAAATCTAGCTATGAAAGAAGACTTTAAAAGTTAAACTCCCAGATGCCATGACCAACATCCAGATCCTTGCTACAGCTGATGGTGAGACTGTCACTGTATCGCTTCAGGAATCTGGGTATAAAAACAAACTTYTCACAGAAGATGAGAACACTAATAAATAGATAAAATGGCTTGTAGTGAGCAGTGACTCTTAATTTACCACAATTAAATAAAGCTTTGCATAGTGCGTGTTGTAGTAATTATGAAAGCATCTTTAGTATATACAAATATACATGCTCTCCTACTCATCTGGTTGCATTTCTTTTTCAGGCCTTCTATTATGACCTGGATAAGGTAAGGCTTGTAGTGTTGCGTGGAAAAAAAAGAGAAAATTGGAGTGATTACTTCGTTACATAACGAATTATTATGTTTGAACAACAATATTGGAACAACTTCTCAAGTGCCTTTCTTCCCTTCTTAAAAGCAAATTCGCTCTGTGGAGAGATACATCAGAAAATTGGAGTTTCACATAAGTAAGGTAAGGGAGTTTCTGCTTTGTATTTGTAAGGCTTACGTTACTGTATAAGCGCTCTCTGAATAAAAAGGAATACTTCATCATAGCTTCTTTGAAGGGGAATAATGCTGGTTACTTTTTGAAAGCTGAAAGCTCTGGATTACAGAAGGTTTTGTTTGTTTCCTTGGGTGGTTCTATTTGAGATAAATGTCATGCATAACCCAAACTGAGCCCATCTCTGTAACTATTGTTTGGATATTTGGCCAGATTATTCAGAAAAATGCAGATGTGGGAGATTTAGTTATCCCTTCCCTTTCTCTAGAAGGGGCTTAGATAGGCAGTTCTGTAGACTGCATGTCTACTGTTTGGTTCCAAAGGAATAAAATCTCTAACACAGATTTAAAATCATTTTGTTCTTTTCTTCTCTCTCCTTTCCCTACATTCCCCTGCTTCCCAATCTTAAAGGTAGAAGAGCTGTATGAAGCCTACTGTATCCAGTGCCGGCTACGAGATGGGGCTGCGAATATGAAGCAAGCCTTTTCCATGTCTCCTTCCACCAAAGCCTCCAGAGAGAGCCTAGTGGAGCTTTACAAGAACTTCCAAGGGTGCACAGAGGTAGGAAACGCTGCTCCCATCCAGCAAGGAGCTGACTGTTCTGTTCCTAGACAAAATTGTGCCAAGACTTTCTAATGGCTTTTATTATTTAGATGCTATAGGCTTTAAAAATACAGGTAGATAATGCTAACCAAAGCCTGGGAGGTATGTATTTAATGTATAGAACTYTTGAAATTTCTACCTTAACTTTTCAGCAGAGTAGTTTGTTACTACTCAAATTGGCATTGTCATCCATTCATGAAGTGAGTGGAAAAACCTTCTGGATTCCTACTTCAATATGGAACATAATGTAACTTTTCAGAGAAGTAATGGGTGCAGAGGAGCAGAATTGAATGCATAATTCATATACTGTGCTACTGTTAACAAACTGTGAAAGATACCTGAGGGTGCTTTGCTCAAGCTCATTTGTAGAGCTGCTTCACCTTTTTCTGTTTTAAAAGGTAATGTTAATAGGCTGCATTGGCCTCCATTAGTGAAAATGTTAGTGGATCCTTTTAGAAAAGGTAAAATTCAGCACAAATCTTTTAGAGGTGAGATAAGAAAATGACATGTACAGCAAGGATAGTTTTTTACTTGGCTTTTCAATCACAATGACTGTTGCCTCCTTTCTAGGATATGTGCTTTATAGAAGGGGCACTGGAGGTCCATTTGGGAGAGTTTCACTTGAAGATGAAAGGTATGTTCCCTTCTCATTTCCTTCAGGACTTGTCAACAGAATAAATAGCCACTGAATGGATGAGAGTTTTGTTTTTTTTTTTTTTTTTTAAAATGAGAATTTTTTTTTTGTAGAAAACCTGCAGTCACTGTTAGTTGCTTCCCCTGGGTTTCTGGATCAGATTCTGAACAAACTTGGCAAATTTCTGTTTGCTTCAGTGTTGTAAAACATTATCTGCAATGATATTTTACGTTTGAGAACAACTGGCATGTTTTTTCCCCTTGGCTCAAGTAAATGTTGTCCTTCTAGGAGTGTTTTGGGTTGCAACATGGCTTCCATGTAGAGCTGTCTGCAAGGGGTGTTAGCCAGATACTTTTTTTTTTTTTTTTTTATTGCAAGCAGAGGCTTTTGGGGGGCATTGTGAAATTCCACAAATATTAGGAGTTTGCTTCCCTTTTCAGGACTGGTCGGCTTTGCACGTCTCTGCCCGGGGGACCAATATGAGGTGCAGTATGCAGCAATTCATTTTCTTTGTTTTACTACTTTGACTCGGTAGGAATAGCAGAGCAAGGGTGCAATGTGTGGAAAGGGAGCAGGAAACAGTATAACAAAACCATGTGCTGTGCTGATGAGGACAGTGCTGTAGCACCTTCCTTAGTTACTCTGGCTTCTGAGATGGATGAAGGAAAGACATAATTTAAGAGTTTAAAGGTGGCAGTGATTGCCTGTTGAAGCCAGCCTGGCAGGTGATTACATATTCAAAGCTGCCCTACAATCAAGCAATGTTGTTGCTCCCTCTTTTTCAGCGTATTGCTCTGGGCGTGATTTGGATGCGTATTAGTAGATGCGACTGGGTTGGTTTCCTACTTTTGGCAGTTCCAAWTTAATTCTTATGCCTTGTGTGTTAAGAACTGCTGCACTAAGTATTTGATTCAATTTTGCAAGCTCTTTTAGAATRGACAAGAGTGCTTGATTAAGGCATTAAAGCTTACAGGGTTAACTTAGGCCTCTCATCTCGTGCCTTTATCCAAGTTCCTGCATAGGTAGTGATCAAAAAATGCTTTGCCTCTGCAGTATTAGAACAGTGAGTCTTTTTGGTCCAAGARAATGTGATGCTGATACAGTGTGTCTGTCTTGTTCTCTCCGTGTTTTCCAGGTGTTTGTGCGCCTGGGACGCCAAAAATGGAGGCTGAAAGGCAAGATTGAGACAGATGACAGCCAAACATGGGATGAGGAAGAGAAAATTTTTATACCCAATCTGCATGAGAAGTTTGAAATCAAGGTGTGGTGTATGATGGTTGGGCTGGAATCAGTAGGTTAATGGATCCTCTGTCACATTGCTCACCTGATAGCCTGCCATGCAGTTTCCAAAATTCTTAAGCAGTGTGATGTTCTTTCTGTGGGCTTTCCAGTTTGCTTGTTTTCTATTCACTTAAATGGCAGTTAATCAGTGTTATGGTCATTGAGCATTTGTCATAATTTTGTGCTCCTGGTACTGCACAAACCAATTTAATGCTTCTGATTTCCACATATAAATGTGTATTTTTTATAATTAAAAGAATGTGATGTGTGTGTGTATATATGTGCACACACATGTATCTATAATATGCATATATATACAATCTGTATTGTGACTTGTGAAATTTCTGGATGCTAAATGCCTGGACTTTTATTGAAAATATATGTATCAAAAATAGCACATGTGCTTTTTGAATGTGCAGTTCAAATATACTCCTTTAAACTATGTTATAGCATGGTTCTCTTTTGCCATATTTTACCCTAGAAATGCTCCATATGCCAATGACATCTATATGTTGGTATAAATTGACTGCACTTTAAAGAAAACTGGCAGAACTCTGAGTAAAGGTGTAAAGTGGTTCAAAAGAGAGTGAGCCCTAACAGCAAGAGAGCAGTGTTAATGGTCTGATCACTGCTGACGCCTTGGGCGACCCTTGTAGTCTCACAGAGCCACRTGCAGCGGCCTTGGGCAATGCCTCTGCTGCTGGCCTGGCAGGTGGAGTGGGTCTGTAAGCAGCTTTTCACCATAGCCTGGCACCTTTTGTGGACCAAACTCTTAGCCGTGACTCCTGCCAAGCTAGACGGAAGCAGAGACGGCTGGATCCAGTGCTGTAGGGATGTGGTGCCAGCACACAGTTTCACCTCCTAGCTGCTGTGTAAAACTGCTATTGCAGATTCCCCTTCTATCTGGAAGCAACAACTGGGTTACATAGAATAGACTTTTTGACATTTTGCCAACACGGCCTTTAGAAATGTGCTTAAAACACATTTTTACCACCACTGCACAATAAAAATGGGGTGAGAGACTAATTCATGTGCCTGTTTTCCCATAATAATTGTAAAAACTTGTATTCCTATGTGTGATGATGAATCGTTTAAAGTTTAGGGAGAGCTAATACAATGTCTTTCTCTCAGCTTGAAAGGTGATTAACTAAGACTCTGCACACCCTTTTTCCACCTTCTACTTAATAATCTTTACCCAGTGCAAATACCTAGGTGGTTAAAAAGAAAAAAAGGTGTAAAAGACAGTTTTCCACAAGGAGCCTAGCAACATCATCTCTTCTAGGAGCCAGTGGAAATCTAGGCAGTTAAGTAATTCCTGAAGTAGACTTTTGGCACTTGTGCTAAAATTCTGTGCCGAGTCTGATGCTGCTTTGTGCTCTTGTTTCAGATGCAGCAGGACAATTTGATGTTCAGTTAATAGTATGTTTTTATAGCGAATATTTATTAGTAAATGTTTTATTACGTTTTTAAAGTGGTGGATGCAGGAAAGTGCCAGACTGGAAAAATTGCAGACCTGTTCTGTTGATAACAAATCTGGAGCCTTCTGTGGGCTTGTAAGGACTTACACTTGTAAGTTCTGATCTTTTTTTAAATCTTTTTTTTTTGTCTGCTGAGCTTATGACAGTTAAAAAGGTCATAGTGGGTGCAGGCAGATGAGCTTCTTGACCCTTCAGGCAAGTGGGAGCTGAAGGAGTCTAGTGTGGGTAGGTAAATGTTAGTATTATGTGTATTTTCTTTTTTGAAAGATYGGCTTATTGTAGTATTGTAATCCATGCAACAGATGTGCACATATAAAGAATTATTTGTGGATGCCAAACCAGAATTGTCAAAAATCTAGACAAGAACTTAAGAGTTAACTTACAGCTGATCAAATTCTGTAGTCAGAAGTGTTGCACAGCTCTGTTGCCCACTCTGCTGGAAGCTGTCCATGACCTATGACCTTGTGGGAATATTGGTTCACAGCAGTTTACGAGCCCAGACTTGAGTAACCAAATTTTAAGTTTGTTGTAGATGGGTGTCAGAACAGATTTGAGGCCAAGGGCTCAAATCCTTTCCATGCACATGAATCTTAGGGTTGTCTGGCCTGATCAAAATGGATTTCTTTCTTCCTGCAGGTGACAGAACTGCGAGGACTGACCACTATTCTGGTTGGTGTGGTGACATGTGACAGCATAAACTTCTTTACTACAAAGCCTCAGGCAATTATTGTGGATATAACTGAACTGGGCACCATCAAGCTACAACTGGAGGTCCTCTGGAAGTGAGTACAACTTCGTATTAAAAAAMTGGAGCTAAAAATTTGGAATAAATTAAACACTCCTTAATATGTCRCGCAGCAGCATTCAACATTACAGTCTACCTTTCTGTTTGCAGAGCAGGTGCTGGCTAGATAGCAGCCACACACTTTTCCAGAGCTGCTTTGCCTGATCTCAGTCCTGGGGGGGAAGATAGTGTGACCCTTCAGTTCCTTGTCCTGATGTTACCGAAGCCACGGCTGGCTGCACTGAGCTCTTAGCTTGTTGATTTGTGAGAGTGAGCATTCAGCTCAAGTTTTAAGCAGTGTATATACACCTCTGTGAAACATGAACATTAAAACTTAATGGTGATCAAATGAAGCTGGGAATAACAGCTTTTAGGCACAATAAAAGTAGGATTGAAAATTAAAGCAATCACTGGTACTAAGTCACAGTTATTAAATAAAAAAAAAGGGGGGGTGCGGAAGCTTCCCTAGAGRTTTGTATTTACACTATGATCACAGCTGTGAGTAAGAGGCCTGTTTATGCACTACAAGGAAGCTCACTTGCAGGCAAAAATAGTTTTACATGGTGCATATATGTTTTATAGTTTAAATTTGTAAATTGACCTATTTTTGTAGTGAATTTTTGATGTTATTAAAGTCAAATGATTACTTSTGTGGATGCTGTACTGGAACTCTTTGCTTGCTTTAGCAAGTGATGTTTTTTTWAATGCAGTGCTGTACCTCCTGATTTGCGTGTACCACTGCAGTCTTGCTAGGCTCTATCTTGGTTAGGCTGCCTGTGCCTATGTGGGGGTGTGATGAGTCTGATGTACTCTTTTGCCAACAGYGCTGTCTGGTATATTATAATTTGTAGCTCTGATGTGTACACATTGTGTAATAACTTCTTGCACTTAAATTKTTTTGCAAATGAGTGATCTGCTTTCCTAAGGATCTCTGAAGAAGTGAGGAAAATGATGTGATGGTTGCCTAACTACGGGGTATAGTGCTTGTTTGTTTTGGTTTTCCCYTTCTTCCTGGAAATTGGATATGTAACTTGGCAAACATAACAGCAGATCGGACCAGTGCTGGGAAAGAAACCCCATTTTCTTGGGAAGCCAAGACAGCAGCTCAGTGCTTAGGACTGTAAGTTTGTTCAGAGTCTTGCCTGCAACAAATGAAAACTTGTTAACCTGTTTCTGTTTAACCTGTTTCCACTTGATACKGACCAGGAATAAGATCTAGCCGTCTTGGTAAAGTGCCTGGTAAAACAGTGGGCTCCCTTCATTTTTATTTATGGTTTATTGYAGTGCTTGGTTCTTACCAGCTGACCTTGAAGAGAGGCCTTTGAGTGTGCCCAGTCATAGGGGAGGCCACTCTGTGACCACACTTGTAGATCCAGTCCTCCTGGGAAAAGGGGGCCAAGAACAATGTTTAGATTAGGAAGGGCAGGAAGTTTGCAGACCAGACCTAGCCATGACTCAGCCTCATGCAATTCTTCTCCTCTGGCCATGTTGGTTTTTTTTTGTTTTGTGTTTGTGTTTTTTTTTTTTTTTT
>PTEX01000028.1:1138674-1156561 GCA_003342815.1 Eudromia elegans | reverse complement strand
TCCCATCCCCCACCCGCCCGGCCCCCCCCCCCCAATCTAAAAATAAAAAAAAAAACCTTGCATGCATGTTCAGTGTGCATCCTGCCAAATGTCTGAGAGCCAAGTAGGTCTTTCAGCAGAGAAAAGCTTCTCTGCCCTTGGGATAAAGTAACCAGATGTATCTTRGAATCACACTTGAATTTCAGGTCTTAATATCCTATTTATGCTTTTAAGTACATTTGGAAGCATTGTTTGACCTAAGCCTTGTCACGGTTTTCTTAATGACTAACAGAAGAAATGCCCTATAAAGGTTTTTTGTTGAAATTTGTTTTCAAGTCCTGATCAAGAGCATCAAGTCCCTTTTGTGAGAGGAGGAGAAGGGGGAATAAACAAAACCAAAAAAAACTTTATTAATCAACATACACTTCTGGTTTTTTGAGTGTCTCTATATCGACTGCAGTCCTTGAAAATCTGTCCTATTTAACTGGAAGTGGGATTGGGCTAAAGCATCACCTTTGCAAATTTATTTCCAAACACACACATTGTTGTAAGACAGTGACAAATAAACCCACACAGAGGAGTTCTGCCTGCACCTGCTGTTTATAACATTCTCTGTCCTCCTGAGATCTAGTGTTGGGCAGCAGTACATGTTTTGGTKAGGTGCAGCTGCTCTGAGACTTGTGAGGCCCTAGTGTTTCTTATTTGAGGATCTGAACTGATAATTAGTTGGCTAACGAAGCCTCATTCCAGAAKCATCATCTGCTGTGGTTCTGTGCTGTGATCTTGCACATACACCCTGTGAAACTTCCTCTTCCCCATGCCTACATTCCATGTATTCCCCTTTGAATCTCAAAGTAGAGATTTTAGTAAAGCTGTTGATAAGTAGGTGGAATGGGGATGTTGCACAGTTTTTGTTGTGTTTCAGTATAGACRTAGCTGTTAATGAAAGTTCTTCTCTGAACCAAGGCCAGCTAAAATATTTTGTTAGTATAGCATATGTATTTCTTGTGTCATTTGCATCACACTCACTCTCAAACACCACCAGAATTTCTCTTGCCTTTATTCTGGATTTCAAATGATCAAAAGCTCTGTAACACTGTCAGGGTAGAAAGGACTAAGTTGTGAATGCTGTTTGCAGAGGTGCTTTTCTCATGAGGGAACTCTTTAGTTTTTCTGTTTTTAATTCAGGTATAACATCTGAAGAAGCTACCTTGCACAGCAAAGATATTCTTTATGGAATTAGRTATAAAATCAATTTATGCCCTAATCTAGGAAGTGCTATACTGAGGAAGGACACRTTCATGATGAAATTTGGAAGAAATMATTTCTAAACTCCTCTTGCTAACACACAAATGCTCTCTAAYAGATGGTCTCACTTCATATTTATTTTTGCTCAGTCTGCTTTCTGCTTGCTTGCCTTGCCTCACTGTCAATAAACTTATAAATTCATGTGTATGAAAGCCCTTCAAGAAGGGCTGGACGAGGAAACGCCTCTTTGTTCTGGGATATTATATCGTTTCTCAAATAAGAGCCTAAATYTCCCCAAAGCAAATAGCTTTTGTGACTAAACAATTTTCTAGAAATACGTGAGTTAAATTACATTGTCACTTGATTGTTGCTGTAGCTCACAGCCCCAGACCCCAGTTTTTGGTTAGCGATATATGCACTTTTGGGACAACCTTAAYCCAGCTTTTTGAGCCGGGAGAAGGGTTAGCAATGATGTACTTTCTCTGGGATTTAATCCTCATGTGGAATTTCCAGCTGTGTGTCTTTGCTGTACTGAAGTTTTGTGAAATGTGTTGGTGTCTCAGCAAGTGGATTCTCCAGAGCTCTTCTGCACAGAACTGGCAGGTTCCTGCTTTTTGACAGCCTTATTGCTGAAGTTGTTTACAGAAAAGAGTATTTGCATGATGATAACGGGGGCTCCTGTTTTGAAAGATAGAATACTGAAAAAAACAGCTGCTTTTTCTTTTAAAKTAAGAATAACTAAACAAATCCAGCTGCTACGCCCAAACTTTCCTCAGAGGCAAGCTTTCACACTGACTTTGCCATGTGAGAGATCCAAGTGTAGATCATTCTTCCACTTCTAAATGCATATTTTCTTTAACTAGGGTACTAGTCTTCTGGGCTCTAATAAAAGTTCCTTCTCCTCCTTTATAGACTGCGTCATGAGTAGCATGAATGAGCTTGGGCCTGTTGTCTAATTGCTTTACAGGCTAAGTTGGCAGAAGACCTTGGTTTTTGGGCCAACCTAAACAGCAGTCTGAGGTCTGTGTCTCTTTTATGAAGAACAAAGCGAAAGTCTGGAGTCTCTTTAGAAGACTTGAGCCAGCGCCCTGCTCGGGATTTGAGCACAGCGTCCAGCAAGGACTCTCCAGGAACTTCAGCCTAGGGAGAAYGTGCGCTGGCCTGGCTCGCAAGGGTTGGTGAAGGAGGAGAGAAACAAACCTCCATGAGTCATAATGAAAACCTTGCTGCTTTGATACRTTCCTTTAAAAGCCGTGCTTTTCTAAACAAAGATGTGTCTGAAAAGCTAGTTACTTACACAAGTGTCTTGAGGAAGCAGCTCAGCAAAGTATTTCTGCTCTTTTTGGGGARTAGTGTTACAGCTGAGTCCTATAACAAGTTGTACTAACCTTTAAATTTGTGGTTATGTTGCTTTAATGAATAGCAGAAGACAAATAATKATCATAATTTTAAATTTGCTTAGGTGTTATCACCTGTATTCAATAAGGAAAAGAGAAATCTTGTGATTAGTAATAACAGTGAGTCTTATCCAGCTGAGCAGGTTTTTTTGTGTTAATGGGAGTCTGSAAGGGGAACACGTCTTACCAACAAGAGCCCTCCAGGCTCTATAGGATATAGCTAATGACTGGACAGGAAGGAAACGATTAGGGCACTGTCTTGATTGTAACGAAGAAATTCAGATCCTCTGGGGCTGAAGAAAGAATTGAGTTCAGGTCTTGAATGTTCTGCCTCTTTATAAAGCAGAAAATGTCTCGGGTAGGCAAGTGAGAAAATGGAGAAATCTCAAGAATCTCACTCCTGTGCTGATTGGTGGTTATGGCTCTACTATTGAGGCTGGGGCATCTCTGAGTTTGTGCTTTGAAGCTTCTGGTGTGAAACAAGTGAATCTCTTCAAGATGAGGCTGTGTATGTGCCTTTGGGATCTGAATGCCCAAGTGCTGCAGTGATGGTAGCTTCCCTTATCTAAAGGGATGTCCTACGTGGTGTTAACATTGGCCTGTAAATGATGGCACTGCACAGTCGTGCACTTAATGCCACTATTTTAAGTAGCCATAACCAGGTGGCAAAGTGTGTTTGACAAATATAGAAATAGAATGRGGATAGAAAGGCAACACAAACGATCAGAGGTTTGGTGGCACTTTTGTTACAAGAAGGAACCAAACAGAAGTTCTTGGTCTGGGAAAGGTGGTAAAATTGAGTTGTTCATTGAGACGACGAGGGAATGATTATTCACGGTTTCTGTCAGTACCATTAAGGAGCCCACCCCAGTAAAAGTTCTTGTTTTGYAATTCAGAACTGAATAATGAAACTTCTGCCTTGCACTAAGGCCTGTTGTCAATGAGGTCAGGTTGTGACTAGGTGAACTAACGAAAGATGTGGCTCTAGGTGACTGTCTGCTTGAAGAGCCTGATGCCTGGCAGATCTAAGCTGCAAATTGCCTGAAGTTTGAGTATATCTCTGGGGAGGATCTTCTTTATTCAGCGTATTTCTGCTGTCTTTCCCCTGCGTATCTCCTGCTAGCCTCTGGCAATGTCAAGCAGCTGGGAGATCCTTAGATCTGTCCCAGCATGGACAGATTGTGCTGAGGGAGCTGGCAGGCAGGAGATGATAGACGCTTCACGTGGCTGTCATTCTTCCCAGTGTCCTTTCACCTTCCTCTTCTTTCTCTCTGCTCTCTTTCCAGCCCTGTGGAGACAGGGAGCGTGTGGAGTCTAGTAGCTGTAGTAGGGGCAGGATGGATTGGGCTTGGAATGGATCCCAGGAATGRGCCTCTTCCTAAGAAACACTATGGATGGAAGTAATTTGCTTTCATCAGTAAACATAGCGGGCTTTGGTTAAAGGCTCTTRCTGTCAGAAACTGAATTTATTTTCTGCACAGTGAGACAGCACAGATGGTTGTTAGTGTGACTGCATTGAACTGGCCTGTTTGAGGAGCTCCAGCTGGATGACACTGGTTAATTAGGCCAATTAACCTGCACTGGGCAAGTTCAYAGAGCGCTACGTCCATGCTGAGGATGGTGGTGGTGCGGGCTCCACTGCAGGGAGCTGCCGAGGACTGTCTGTGTATCCGACAGCAGAGGAGAAAGGGAAGTGGAGCTCTGCTTTTACTCAAGAGCAAACATTTATTTCTCTGTAACCAATTAGTCCTTGTTATCACTTGGCTCTTTTCAGACCTTCCAGTGGTTCCTTCTACAGCTAAATGCAGTTGACCTCATACTACTGTTTGGTCTTTTTATTTATATTGATACCTCTGAGATTACTGTTTTGCTCTAGGCAGTTAGTGCTTTTTTTTTTCCCTCAAAAATGTCAGTGCTTWACTGTAAAAATAAACTCTCCTTTGGCACCAAAAGACATATATCAATAGGGAATAAAAGCAATGGATAAAATAACCTCGTTMTGATGAGCTTTTGATCTTTTCCCTCTCTTGAGGTGTGTTTCCTGAGCAAGTTCATCCAGATTTCTTTAGGTTGCAAAGGAGCTGGGAAAGGAACGGCCATGAGGTGCTTGGCCATTGGGAAACCTTTTGAACRGGGCTTCTTAACATCTCTAAGAGCAGAGCCAGTGTCCTCCAGAGCTGGAGTTGCAGACTCGTCTGTGAGTGTATGAACCTCATCACAAACCATGTACCACTATACAAACTCTGTCTGCCAGCCAGAGCAGTTACTGAAAAATATTTGTGGGATTAAGAAGGTTAATAGAGACTTTTCCAGGTGGCATATGCTTATTAAGGGGGAAAATTAATCACAATTTTCCTTTATTGCATGTTTTATATCTCCTTCCTAGCTGGAATAGTGGCCATAACCAAGTAACCTGTGTTGTACTTGCCAAAACTGGTACGGGCTGGTAAGGGCTCTCTTCAGGSCCTTAGCCTGTTGGAGTCTTCTTCCAGAGGTGGTGGCACAGGCCCCTGACTGAAGGGTATAGAGAACTGTGTGAAATGTATGAGCTTTTTGTCTGCCTCTTTCCTTGCTGCTGAAATCAAAGAAATTGGTCAGAGAGGCAGGGGTTTTTTCTTCCTTCTCTCTAAATGTCTAAATGTTTACCAAATTCCATGATTCAAATTCTAGCAGCTGTTGCTGTTGCTAAACATCTYTGTGCTTTCAGGTTTTACTAACACATAGGCCTTTGTGTCTCCTGCTRCAGCCCCTTTGATACAGACAACCTGTTTTTGTCACCTGGAACCACTGCCAAGTTTTCTGTGGGTAGCAGGAAAAGCTCTTTGTACAACTGGACCCCACCAAATACTCCCAGCTTCAGAGAAAAATATTACCTGGTGAGTATGAGGAAAACAAAATGTAATGCACAGGCCTTAGTGCTCGGTGTCTGGGGATGCCGGATTTCTAAGAACAGGAAACAATGGTTCTCTGTCTTTGCTGGTATCTCATGCTTATCAGTCATACATGTGCTCACTTAGGACTCTGTTTTCTGCAGTCTGTTTTGCAACAGCGCCAGAATGAAGGAGAGGTGAAAGAGGAAGCTCAACCTCCCAGCATCCTGAGCTACCTGGCTGCCTGTGACTTCAGTGTGCACCCAAGGAACAAACCTTGCAGTGCTGCAGGGGCAAGTGAGGTGGGCTCACTCAGCTCTGAGGATCAGAAAGGGACAGAGTCCAGGAGCATGACTCCAGCCCTGGGCCACAGGACATTGCCATTGGTAATTATTCAGGAGACTGGTGCAGAAGAACGACAACATGCTCTTCCAGATCACACAACTCTAGATATACTGAAGAAAACTCCCTGTGTGGATGGATTTCCAAATACCCCTTCAAGCTTGGTGACTCGTGGCRAAGACTGTAGAGATTCTATCAACCATACCAGAAATCACCGTTTGACAGAGCAAGAAAACATCAGCCAGAGAAGTTTGAATGCTGAAAATGACCTAAAACTAGATGGATGTGCCAAGTCCATTGATAAGACTCTCCAAGAAGTATTAAATTTGCTGAAATTTTGGGATATGAGGCAAGCTCAACTGGAGAAATTGGAACAACAAGTCCTGTCTATGAGGGATAAATTAAAGGTATGGTAGTATTTTACTCTTGAGAGATGATATAATTTGCACTGTTACTCCAAAAAGTTGTAAAAGTTTCATGGCCCCGAGTTTCATGACCATGAGTTTTGACATCAAATGTATCAGTGTCACATCCCTCCAATGTAAGTCTGGCCACCAGAGGTCAGGCACTGCTCAGAGGAGGCAGCCCCAAGAGTAGCTCCGTAGCAGCAGGATGCATGGATCATCTCTTAGGGCAGCTCTCAAACACTGTCCATGGGTCAGTGAGCCAGGAGAAGCCGTAAAGCTGCATCTGTTCAGAGGGGGAAGTAGTTCAGTTAAGCAGGATCTGGACTGTATGCCAGAGTTTATGTGTTATATGTCACTTAATTCACGTGACGAGCAGATACTTCTCTATTTTTTTTTTTCAGACTTAATATACCATGAGATGGCTGCATCAGCTCATCAAATATAATATTTCTGCAGGGTCACCTGTGCTTCTGCAGGCAGATCAATCTGTGTGACAAGTCAGCCTTTCAACCATATAATGTTGAAAATACTTTTAGCAGAAAGCTCCTGGATAAGAGCTTTCTGAAGGACTATCCTACAAATTCACCCTGTAGTGCGTGGGGCCGGGAATAAAAAAGTTATTGACAATGCTGCACTGACTAAAACAAGCACTAAAAAGTAGAAATTTAAAAATACAAATGTCTCCACACCTGCAGCCTTTTTGGGAGAAGAGTATTGATGGCCCTGTGAAATCCTTGCAATCCTTTTTTTTTTTAAGTGGAATAGACAATTTGAAAAATCGTTGAAGAACTTGTGCAAAATGACTTGATCCATGCAAATAACAATAGTTTCCCCTCTTTCTAAAAACAGCTGAAGACACTCCCTCGCAAACATTCATCTATGGAAAGTTTGATGGTGGAGACAGTGCTGGAAAGYTTTGACTTTTTGAATACAGACTGTAGTGCGGATGAACTTTCATTATTTGAAAGCATAAGAACAGCCAGTATCAGGTATGTATCTGCAGCCCTTCATTAAAGGGGGTAATGCAGAGGGTAGGGAAGGCTGATCCCAGGAACACTGATTCTGATGATTGTTTAAAGGAAGTGTTATAAATGCAATCAAAAGTGCTCTTAGTGACATCTTAATAGTGCCAGCTATCTGCTAAGTGCCACCTGTTTGTACCTTTGCAACTTGGTTGAAGGCTGCTAATGAGAGTGCGTGAATTCATACTTATTTAGTGAAAATATAGGATTTTAGAGGTTAAATGTGCCTAGGAATTTTAAATAAAATCTCTTAGTTTTCATGAGATTTTCCAACGTCACTGTGCTGGGGCAGCATTTCAGTTTTTCTCTTATTCCCTTCTGCTTTATACAGCACGTACAACGACAACACATTGCACTCCCTGAGCAGTGACATTAAGACAGAAGCAAGAGATGTAACTACTGGTGATGACAGCCTAGACACACTTTTGATAACTCATCTGAAGCTATGCAAATCCCTTCTGCAAGTAAGGAGTAGCCTGTGTACTTCCATTGTGGACTGAAACAGTAGATTATAATTATGAACAAGCATAAAGTTGTAGCTGGTTCTTCTACAGAAGCTGAAAGGCTCTGGATAGAAGTTAGGTCCTAGCAATGCGGTGTGTGCACACTGCCCAGAAGCCACTGTGCAAATGCTGCAGAAAAGGCTCCCTGCTCTCCTTAGGGCTCTTGGTTTAGGAGAAGCAGTAAACTGTGTGCCTAAGAGGATGGCGAGCAGGCTATAGATGAAGTAGGATAATTTGGGTTGAGTAAAGATAGCAGGTGATGAGCTCTGCTCTTCGTGAAAAACTACAACCACTAGAAAGAAACTGGTAAAATGCAGGATATGCAGGGACTTCACGGATACCTTGTGGGCCCTCATATCCCATTTGTTTCAGCTGTAGGACTCAAGCATGTTGTCTTCAACCAGTGTCTCACTGCTGCTGAGGCTGGGCAGTGAGGACAGCAGAGCTGTTGGTGCTGCTCTGCTGTGCACTTGTCAGGGGCTTGATGCACAGAGGAATCCCCAGGACACAGCAATGAGTCCTACTCATCCTGTTATGCTGAGCTACTTTGTCTTCAGGAGGGATCAGTCCATGATGTGGTGGGAAGAGGAGCCCTTTGAGGGAACTTGGTGTTTTCCCACTGATTCTGGAAGTYAGATTCTAAGAAATTGGGCAGCCTTTGTCATCTTGAGCTTGGTAATTGCCTTTTTTTCAGCTACTGAGAAGATCTTGTGTTTCAGAAGCTGAGGTCACCCAGCATAGCCCAGATTGTCCAGGAGAGGCTTTTGGAAGAAGTGTCACAGCAGACGCAAGTCCTGGGGGAAGTCTTGGAGGGGTCTCTTGAAGACAGTGAGTAATTGTGTTATGCCAGTGTGTGCTGAGGAGTGAGAGGTCCAGACAACACTGCTACACATTGAGATTTCCTTCTGAATGCCTGGTGAATGCTCATGTTAGTAGCATAGATCTTGCAGATAACAGCTTGTAAGCTGTTAGAAAAAAAACAGGGCTAATGAAGTTTATATGTATTTTTCTTTAAAAACATTTCAAGGAAGGAAAAGGTTTGAAGAAGTTTAGTTCAAAGAAAGAATACCTGGAGCAGTGTGTCTTAGATCCTTAAATCCCCCTTCACATTTATTCTCTTGCATARTTAGCAAACAGCCCAACCTCTGTGTATCTTTGCAAGAAGAGCTGGCGTGTGCTGTCTCCCATCTCAGCCCTTTCCCTACTACCCTGTTCCATTGATTGTTGGAAATCACAAAAATCTTAAAGGTGCTACAGAAGACTTGAAGTTATTTGTCCTCATCTTGGTAACAGACAGTGGCAGGAATGCAGACTTTAGTAGGATGCTCTTGCTGACGTAACTTTCATGCTGACAGACCTGAGAATAAATTTTCCCCTGAAAAGCAAGGAAGACTTTGGGATAATGTGAGGAGGAAAGAATACGAGTCTGTAATGCAGCATGCAAGTTTAATATCTTTATAGATAAGAGCAAGAAATGACAGGGTTTAAGCACGGAGTGCTTAAACTCGAACTCCCTTCGAGAGTTCTTCAAAAGTCCTTTAGAAGGAGACATTCCTCAGCCCATTCACTGGGACTCACTTCTGCTCTCCTGAGGCTACATAAACAGGATCTCCAAAACGCTCAACAGTGACACATCTGTCGCTGGTAGAAGTGGGAACAGTTAAAGGGAAGAGCAAAGTGCCTCTCAACTGGATGCTAGGRGAAAAATGAATAGTGAATGAAGAGTGTCGCTCTGCCAGGTGTCTTGCTCCGGTCTCATTAACGACAGTTTAGGACTTCAACTCAGCTTGCTGGAATCAGTGCTTGCAAGATGTTAAACTACTGGCAGTACCCTCCAGCTTTGAACAAAGTCAACTGCATAATACAAATGCAAGTTGTGCTGACACAGCTCTAGATATGCCCTCTGGTACCTAACTTCTCATATAAAATTCAAAATGCACCAGATCTCTGTGACTTCATAGGACTTTCTGCTTTTTTTTTCAGTTATTCAGAAGACTAAAAAGAAAAAACATTTTCTGAAAATCTGGAGTGACATTGCAGAGCCTGGTAGCATCTTGTTTGCTTCAGTAGGGAGGTTCCGTCATGCCTTGAAGTTCTTGCTGACGCTCAAAGTGAAGGAAAGATACCCCGGGCAATTAGAAGCAGGTACCAGTCCATTTCTTGAACACAGAGCCACTTTGGATTATCATCCTGCAAAGCTGACTATTCTTTGTGTATCTTAGAAATAAATTAGACCTCTTATGTACTTGTTTTAAGGCATCTTGTTGTTAACCACTCTTTCTTACTTGTTCTTTTCTGTGTTACCCTCAGTGTTGCAGAGTTTGCTGGAGCAGATTGTCACCTGTGATGGCTTGCTCCCCTCTCCGTACCTCCAAACAGAACCAGTTACTGTATTCCAATTTTCTAACTACCTGGAKAAGCACCATGTTACCAGTCTGGAGAAACACTTAGGAAAACTTGCTAAAGAAGGTAATGGCAGGTACTTGGCTCCTTCATGTGAACTGACAAGGCCAGCATTTGGCTGCTACTCAAGAAACGCTTCCAGGGCAGAGCAGCCTACCAGAGCATTAGCCGTTTTGTTCCCATTTTAATTCCCCTAATGCCCATGCAACTTTCAGTCAGAAGAGGGAAGACAGACTTGGTTCCCAATTCTAACTAGGTAGAAATGAAACAAGGGTGCAGGAAGGGTGAAGCTCAAGTGCCACAGAAAGGAGGATTCTGGAGTTAAAACAGAAACTAAATTGGGAACAAGTCTACACTTATATGACTCTGGTTTGTAGCTTTATTTCACTTCAGCAGCTGTAATGAGACACAGATAATAGTGTTAAATTCCAGGTTGCTAGTACACCTTTGCCAAGTGATAGCTAGTGTCTTGCTGAAGCTCAGCCCACCATATGCAGAGTCTTTAACATTTAGTTTGTTTCCAAAAMSAAATGTCTTAAAAATAGTCCTGATATTGGCTATACCTTCCATCSTATTTTGACACAGTTGACTTATCTMTTAGGGGAACAAGAGCTGATATGTTACTGGTCTTCAAATTCCMATGGTCACCTCAGGACTTGATTTCTTACTTTTGAGAAGATATAGGCGTTTCTTTTTGACCAATACAGTGAGATGTTCAAAGAAATATTTTATTTGATTCTTTTTTTCCCCTTATTTTAGAACTAGTTGATTTTTTTTTCCCCTCGTTTTAGGACAAGTCCAATTGTCCTCCAGCAAAAACGTGCCAGAGTTCTCCCTTGTGTTTAGTGCAGCAAAACGGCGTTGCTGCCTCCGTGAGCAGCACTTGTGCAATAGGGTCACTGTTGCATTTGCTGGGCAGTCTCAGCACAGCAGGAAATGAAGCAAGGAACAGGAAAGACGACAGGATGGTCAGAGGGGCAGTTGTCCTGATTTGCTTCCTGCCTTGCCAGGCTTGCTGCTTATCCACTACAGGGGGCTGAGGGAGGCGGAACTAGAGGGCAGTTTGTCTGCTCTTAGTAGCACCTGCCTGTRCTGGTCGCTGAAGCCAAGTCCTTTGCTTGCAGTAATGCTGGTTGAGGAGCTGCAGTGCCCCGGRCGGCTGAAGACTCTAAAGAAGCTGAGGGGAAAGCGGCTGAACAAGCTCCAGCYTCTCCCGCGGACCCTGCGGCTCCTCGGGATGCTCCAGCTGGACGACAACCACCGCGTGAGCAAAGCGGCCACCTCCTGCCTCTCCCGGCTGGCGGCGAGCAGGGACTTACGGGAAAAGGTAGAGCTGGTTCTCACCGGTCCTTGCAATGCGTGCAGCTCGTTCCTTCCTASAACAGCACTGTTGTCCTCTACGCACTTCATTAATCTGTTAACTAGAAACTAAACTCAAAGAGTGCTGAAGAGATTCATCTGTGTTCTTAATTCAGTCTCAAATCGGTAAAATGGTGCGGATAGGTAAAAATGGGCTGATGTTGAAATCCAAATCTGAATTTAATTGATTGCACGTAAGCTTTAACCCCACTTTTTTTTTTGTCCCCCTCTCCCCTCTCTTCCCTTAAAGGCTCTGCTATTTTACACTGGTGTTTTAGCTGACTGTGATGCAAGACTTCAGCAAGCTGCATGTTTGGCCCTCAAAAACCTCAAAGTAAGCATTTAAACTTATTCTTACTTCTAACTTGGTGTGTGTCTGTCCAAAATTGATGGATACAAGAGTGTATTTTAGGCTGTTGAAATTATTTTTTCAGCTTCCTGATATTTAGAATTAATGATTATTTGGGGACTTCCAGAGTTCTGCACTATTATTGCTAGTATTCAAAAGGCAGCAGGCCCAGGCAGCTGCAGTCTCTGCAATCTTAGCTTTGCTACAGCAGGCAGAGTACAAGGTTAGAAAAGAACTTTCTAACTTCTACAGTGTTGTTACTGGTGAAGGGCATCTGATATTTAGAGCAGAAAATCTAAAGCTAAATCATCTAATCTTATTTTAACAGTAACTGATTATAGTCACAAATACAAGGAATATTTGCACTGATATTATAAGAAACTGTCAGAGTGGAATTAAAGCCCACAAATCTGTAATAAATGTGTTTACAGCCAAGAGATTATTTCAGTACAGCTTCTGCAAGCAGGCGGTCATGAGATAGGCCCCCAAAGCCATGGAGTCCTGCTCTCAGATAAGGCCAGATTTACAGAGCAGTCACTGCCCTTGCAAAAGCAGCGTTCCCAGTTTGAGCTGAAGTCCTGATTCCCTGTTGTCTTCCAYGCTCACACAACAGCAACACGGCAGTGAACCAGGCCCTAGAACTTCAGCCCTTTATCCCGCCCTCAAACAGGAGAGAAAATGCCCAAGAGAAGCTTATGCTCAGAAAAATAATCAACTGTAATCGGATATGCTGGGGAAGTAAAGAGCACAGTTGAGTTAGTGTGTATTCACTCTGCTGAAAAGGTTAATCAAAATGCTTTTTAAAGCATTTAAATGTTTGCTGTTTTTCTCTTCTCAAACAGGGCATAGAAAGCATTGAGGAAGTTGCCCATCTGTGCCAATCTGAAGCAGAGGAAGTTCGAAATGCAGCCAGGGAAACAACACTATCATTTGGTAAGTGTTTTGTATAACTTTGTGTCTCTCTCTCTCTCTCTCTCTCTCTATATATATATATATATATACACAAATATATATATAGTCTGAGAGAGTCATACATAATATTGTAGAAACAGAAGAGGCATGGAGTTCTACCTGTATGTTGTTCAGCCTAACCTCGTCTTAGACTGCAGAAATGCTTCAGGAGTGACCATTTCATACTGTTAAGATAAACTTTACACAGAAAATGAGCAAAGGCTCCCTTCAAAGGATGTAGACCCAGACAAGGAGGTGACTGGAGGATGAAGGGCTGTAAGAACCACAGAAGGGTTTAAAGGAGTAAAGAGGAGTGACTCTAAGAGTGGAGGGTGCTGGCAGCGCTGTTAGGCTGCTTCATTAAGGGAGTACCCGTGTCAGCAACTTTCCCCTACAGATTTTGGTAAAATATTTGAACATGGTCAATCACAGTAAAGCCTGTTCTAGCTCTACTAGATGAATGGAAACTCACTGAAAGAGTAAGCATTTCTAAACCATTACCTTCCTCAGGCCCTTTCCAGCAGGTCTTTTCCTAAGCACGGGWGTGTTTCTCTTTCTCCGCAGGTGAAAAGGGTCGTCAAGCCTTTGAGAAGATGGACAGGATTTGCTGTGAACTAAGAGACACTGTACATCAAGAGGCTGAAATTGAAATCACAGTATTTTAGTAGTGGAATATAAGGAGTTACATCACGTTGTCTACAAGGCCAGATGTTGGTGCCTGAAGACGTTAGTTTGGTGTTTACATGTCTGGTTTGCTTACACTCTGCTATATATGCTCTCTATAYTGACCAGGTACAGGTTTCCAGAGAGGGTAGTATGAAGCCTAGACTAAGTAAATTGCTATCTCAGYGTTTTTCTCTGTCAGCACTGGTGAAATCTCAAGTGCTGGAAAAAAACAGGATCTCCTAGAATCTGGAACCAGGATGTCCCTTGAGTTAAATCCCTGTCTCGTTGGAAATGTCTTTTCCTGCCCACACTGTAAGTCAGATCTCATCTGTCTTCCTGTAGRGATTTTATTAAGTTGTCGTGTGGGGAGTGGACTAAAAATTTGTTCCTTGGTGGAGTCGCCATGGACGTGACCAAGCCCTGGCTGTGGTGATTCCAGTGCTTCCACGCTGGGATCATTCAGTTCTCCCTCCAAACCAGTAGCCACCACTGACCCCATCAGCTGCCACCTACGTTACCATCTAGCAGCAGGGTTTGGGGGTGGGACCTACCTTTTTGTGTARGATTTATTTTCAGAAGGAAAGTCTGTTACTTCAGAAGCTCGTTTTGTCTGGACAGGTTTCAAGCAAGGACTGATAGCAGCAAATGCAGAGCATGGAGCCTCAGCAGTTTACAACAGAAGTTACGTATCTGCCGTGTATAGATCTGACTGGCATAGGGACAGACCTGTGTAAGTTTTTGCCCTTTTTAATGTACATTTTATCCATRTAGTCAAAGGTCAGGATTTCTCAGTGTCAAGTGCCTGGTATCAAGCTCCTTACTCGGTGTTTGTTGCCTGTAGTAGAGGGTRGCCACAAAGAGAAGTCTGACTTGAGGTAAAATACTTGAAAGGGTTTGACTTGTGTGTGTATATAGTATATAAATAGTACTTTTCTATTCAGTATTTATTTGTGGGATTTCATACTGTTTTCTATAACTGTAATAAAACATTTGAGACAAGTTCCTGCATGTGCTTCACACCAAGCTGCTGCCTGCTGGGCTATAGGGCCATGCAGCCGGTTCTGGTTCTGCTCAGCGCCCCACTCAGCTTGCACCCCCTCAGGTGCCAGGGCTGCTGAGGCCGGGGCCGCCCGCGCTCATGCACTGAACTCCCTGCTCCCCAGCTCCTGCAGCAGGACCCGGCTGTTCAGCTCCCGCGTTAYTCCCCAGCAAAGTAAAACTCAAAGGTTTCGGCTCCAGCGGTGCAGCTTCTGCTTTAGTGAATCTCCTAGTTCTTGTTTATGTCCGTGGGGGTAGAGCAAGGGAAGTGCAACTGACAGGGGGCAGCTCAGGCTCTTTTTCATGCTGCACTCTGAGCTTGGTCCTGAGAGTGCCTGAGGGGCAGGACATGAAAATCTACCTGAAGTGCCTTGCTGCTGCTTCAGGAAATGAAGGGAACTTCTTTCCTTGCAGCTCTTCTCCACTTGTAACTTTCTTTACAAATATAACTGAGGTAAATGCCTTAATCTGAGGTGGGGATGTGGGAGCTGTACGTCGTGCAGCACAACGGGGCAGGTTCTGGGCTCGGTAGTGCCTTCCTAGCCAGCGCAGCCCTTGGCTCGAGTMCCTCCCTGTGCCTTGGGCACTACAACTCCCAGCCCAGGCTGGAAGCTGCTTCTTCAGCTGAAGGGGGGGAGGTGGGAGGGCAGTGGCCCACGGGACCTCCCTGATTCTCTTCTAGTGGAGATCTGACCTACACAATGTTCTTACTTACTTATTTAAAATATTTTCCAGTGAAAAAAGAAAACTGTGTTAGCCCAGATTTGCAGTGATCCAAAGCAGGAGGTAGTGTCTCAGGCTCTGAGAAGACAAGAAGKGGGAGGACTCATATGTACGTTCTTTAAAAAAAAGAATTTTATTGTTACAACTGAAATGAGAACTGAAAACTTGTATGGGAATTTGAAAAACTGTACAATTTTACTATAACCTGTGAGGTCTTTGCAGTGGCTTACACAAAAGACAAGATACCTGAAAATGTATTATACCAAAACATTTAGCTTTTTTGTTTTTTATTTTTTTAAAAAAGTTTATTCTATGGCAATCTGTAAAAAAGAAAGACCTGATGAGTAAATATTTGCTTAAGGCATATAGCAGAGCAGCTCACTAACTTTCTAACAAGTTTAACATGGATATTTGTCCATTTTCCAAGAATAGGTTAACCAATACACCCACTTTGAAACGCTACTGTATATACACACCCAAACTACTACATACATATACAGGACATCAAACAAAAACGTTTACAGTTCAGTACTGTAAGCCTTATACACACCTCATGGGGCGCACTGGGGATTCTGCTGTCTCGCCCAGGACACTATGAATTCTCCTGGATTTGGAACAGATTAAAGTAGCAAAGTACATTGGCAGAAAGGGAGATACTCAAAAGCTTTTCTTGTGTAGAATGTTTTTTTAGAATAACTTGTAAGCACAGTACAAGGGAATGATGCTGGATTCACAGGAAGGATGCTTTGCTCCCCTATCAAGCCTAAAGGTGAAAGCATTCCCCCTTGCAAACAACAGAGCAGTATTTATATATACACACATGTATATGCACATATATATAAATAGAATTTATTTGGGGATTTTTGTTTTGTAAATGGGCCAACCCTTGGGAGCCTGTGTTTCTGCAGAGCTCCTGCAGAAGAGGCTTCCCCCTCCCGTCCCGCGCAGCTCGGAAGGGCGCCGAGCAGGTCGGTCCCTGCCAGCAGCGAGCTCCCCCGGGCCGCGSGAGGTGTGGATAGGGCTCAGCCAGCGCTCTGGAATGTCTGGTCTACAGCGAGGCAGCTGTGGGCGCCCGGCCCCACGCCGGCTTACACGGAGTAGCAGAAACGCAAGAGGAAGTGGTGCCACGGGTCCGTGGTACCTGCGAAACACCAAACCAGCCCCTCGCTCAACGGAGACACGTTCAGCAACACCCTCGGAGCCACAGCCACTTAATGATCAGTTCATGCAAATATAATTTGGGCACATCAGTAAGCAGAAATATAAGTTCTTTCATCTTTCAAGCATGTGGTATTTAATCAGGACACTAGAAGCCTTTACATGCATCTTAATACAAAGGGGGTATAGATGTTGCCTTAGAGCAAYATTCTACCAGATGATGGAGAGAATAGTGGGGACAAAGCAATCACATACTGTATCTTAAATACACAGATGAGCCATTATATATTACCATTTTTCTATACTCATTTTTCATGTTTCCAATAATATTACTAAATATTGACTGATTACAACACTCCTCCTTTCAAGTACTGGTCTGATCAACAGTCTCACAGGTAAAGTATTAATTCCCAGTACTACCTGAGGATTATTTATTATTGTACTTTTGAGAAGCCCTTGATGCAAGCTTAACAAAACACAGAAGCAACTCTCACCCWTAGTCACCATCCTAGTCATCGAAGGAAAAGAGCAACACCTGGAGACAGCCTTGCGAAAATAAATACGGAGTGGAAAGACTTACACAAGATAGATACTCCATAACGATGTCTGTACTGAGAATGGTGGTTAAGTGCTATAAAGCTATAAGGTATTTATAAAACAAAAAGAACAATTAATAACACTGTTGCAAACTGGTTGTCATGGTTGAGCTGCAACTACTACAACTTTGAGCAGTGAGTTGGCTCCTATCCCCATGACGTGAGGAMAGAAATCTTTGCTGTTACTGCTTTGGAAGTTGGTACCAGTGAGAGGACCAGCATTGCTAAGGCCGTTCAGTGCGGTGCCGCCTCCCACTCTCAGTTCCGCCAATGCGCCCCGCTCCTTATCCACAAGCACTTCCCGTGACTSCAGCCTTGGGCCTGCTCACCAGGGCCATGAACAAGCACAACCCCCAGATCCTGTCCCCCCTTCCTCGATCCTTCTCTCCAGCCTCGGCAGCCCGTGTTGTAAACCTCTGCTTTGAGGAAAGCACAAACGCATCACGTGGAGACCAACACGTCCCTCTGCAGAACTGCCTGTCTCCTAGGGAAGCTGCCACAGCATGGACTGCTCCGGATTTACCGACAGGCTTTCCTGGTGATTACCGCGACGCTCCRAGTACGCTGCTGCTCCGTCCCTGCGCAAAGGCTGTTATTTTGCGGAAAGCAGATTGAGAGTGAAACTATATTTTACATTCCAAATGATGAGGTTTAAGAACTGGTCCTCCTAAATGCCAGCTGAAAACTGTAAAATGCTGGTGGACGTGTTTTGGTTGAATTGCCCTTCCTGTTTCTCTCCCTCCCCTCTCCTAACCCAGGATACAAAGGTAAAAACAGCTTTACAGAGGATGGTACGATGTAAATAGGCATATGTGCAAGTAGAGTGCAACAAAAGTCAATGAGGAGAAACAAAACAAAACAAAAAAAAAAAAAAAA